>VZTY01018220.1:97149-181742 GCA_013400935.1 Turnix velox | reverse complement strand
CACTCTCCACCCAGCCTGTATCTGTGCTTGAGATTGCTTCGACCCAGGTGCAGGACCTTGCACTTGGCCTTGTTGAACTTCATGACGTTGGCTTGGCCCCACCTCTCAAGCCTGTCGAGGTCCCTCTGGATGGCATCCCTTCCTTCAGGTGTATCAACTGCACCACACATCTTGTCTTTGGCCTTTATTCTGTAGGAAGGATACTGTACTTCTGTAAAAACTCAGACCTTTATCAGTGTGACCAAACCCACATTTTGTTTGATGAAAGATAGTGTAGTTAGTCTAAATCTGTCTGTCATTGGAAATCAGCAATTTAATCCCTCATAGTCATGTGGTCCTGTGGTGTGGAAATTCAAGTAATTATGATTGTATGATGAGATGTTATGAACTTCTCAAATTTGAGCATATTTGTACTAAGTTAGGCTGTGACCTTGATTTTGGTTCTACCAGCATAGAAGTAGCTTGTGATTTATAGTGCCATAACTGAGTCTTCTCCAGTGTCCTTTGCTGTGTGTGTTTATTAATGTCCTTGTTAGTGTCAATCGGGTTTTCATTGTTCTCTATCTCATTCTCTTTTTCCTGACAGCCTAGTATTGACTCCTGATCCCTTGGCTCAGGTCCCATCTCTATTAAGCCTTGTCCACTTGAGTGCGACATGTACCCATTTGTGGCAGACATTCAAATGCCTGAGTAGTTTTCTGAAGATGAATTGCATTCCTATTAAAAGGCTTTTATACCTTATAGTGATGGCATTTTGTGATCTTGATATGTCTTCCTTCTCATCTGCACATTATATTTTATTACTGAGATGAATATTTACTTACAGAAATGGTATTTTATCTCATTATTAAATTTAACTATGAAATTTTCTTTTTGTTACTTGCTGGTCTGCTGCTTATTGGGGTAATGATTTTGCATTTGATTAACAACTTGACAGGAGAGAGTAGACACATTAGCCCCTGTATACAGAAAACATTACAAACAAAAATGGAGGGAGGCAGAGGTAGTGAAACTGCTGTTTTGTGGAAGATACTTTTTATGTTTCTGCTTTTAAAGATTGTCAACTTTAAAAATACTTTTACTTGACACTTCACAGCATCCTTCTGTTTCTCATGTACATGGCTGCATAAAGTGTTTCTTAATTTCTTTTCATTGTCATTACTTCTAGAAGTTCTTGTTGCATCTTCAGCTTGCCTCTCTGCTTTCCTGTTGGCATTCTATAACCAGCTGTTGTATTTTTACCAAACAATGTATTTTACATAGCCACATGTTGTATGAGTGATAGAAGAAGGCAGCAGATTTTGCTTTCCTAATGTCAGCCAAGGATCAAAACTGCAAATACAATTATACTTTGGTCACATGCCAGGAAACTTCATAAATGACCACAACAAGCTGGTATCTGTGAAAATGTGAAAGAAGCTCCAGCTCCTTTATTCCACCTTGCAGTTCTGTTCCTGGCATAACTATTTTAAATAATCAAGTTTCACTCTCTGATATTGCTTTTTGTTGGGTATTCATCAGTTTAGAAGTCATTCTACTTTGAATTATCCCTGAAGAACACTAGTTTCCAGTTCATTCTTCTTAGACATAAGTAGTATTCTTGTCCCCACATGAAAAATGATGGTTTTATGAAGGGATAGCATAGTAAGGATCCAAGGCTTTCTTTTCTGCAGCAGGTCTCTCTTCTTTTTTGTACATAACGTATAAATTTCACCAAATAAAGTAAATAGTCTTTTGGTAGAATGTAACTGGATGTGATTATTTTCCTAATTCATCATTAAAAATACTTGCATTTTCCTGTGATCATGATATTCAGCAATAAATCAGCATATTAGGGAAGTTTGAGTTGTTGCATTGGTTCTGGCTGGGATGGAGTTTTCTTTCTAGCAGCTAATATGGCACTGTGCTTTGCATTTGTGGCTAAAACAGTGTGGAAAACACACCAGCATTTTGGTTGTGGATGAACAGTGCCTCCACAGCATCAGTCTTCTCCTTTTCTCCCCTGCCACAAGCAAAAAAGCTGGGTATGAGCAAGTGGTTGAGGGGGGAACGCAGCTGGGACAACTGAGCCCAGCTGACCAAAGGGATATTCTGTACCATGTGATGTTGTTCAAAAAAGTTCAAAGGAGGAAGAATGGGGGATGTTAATGAATATGGTATTTGTCTTACAAAGCAATGATTGGTTACATATGTTGAGGCCAAGTTTTCCAAGAAGTGACTGGACATCTGCAGAAAATTATTCTGTGCTTTTACTTGCCAAAACTTTTGCTTTCATGATAAACTGTCTTTATCTCAATCTATGAGTCTTCTCTTCTTTTGTCTGCCTTCTCCCCATTCCATGGAAGAGATGAGTGAATAGATTTTGAAAACCCTGGCCAGGGTTAACCAACTACAACTATTTGTTCTAACCTATTTGGTCTTGAAATTAGTGTAGACGTATAAAGAGATATTTCCAGGACTTTTTCTAGAAGAATGAAATATATTTTGTCATCTCTGTTTTTTATCTATGATGCTAGAAATAAAGTATTCCTAATAAACATCCAATTCACCTTTCATGCTCCCTGGCTAAATGATTGTTTTGCACTGAATTGAGATGGAGGGATGAGGTGAGACAAGGAGATGATGCAGTTTTTTTTCGGAATCTCAATAAAAAAGATGTGAAAAAAATTCCTTAATGTTGCCAGCGTTTGAAAACACTTGAACAATGCTTTGTTAAAAGTGTTGGGTTAATGTACTGCAGAAAGTGTCATGGATACAAATGAAGCCAAACCGCATACATCTCCCAAAGGAGAATACCATCCGTGTATCTTCATTCACAAGTTGGGATGAACTGATGGCAACTCACCTAGTCATATAGGGACCTGTACCTAAAAGCCTGTGTGCTATGGGGAGAGAGATAAGAACTTTCAACTGTTTGTAGCCACTGTTTAAGAGACTAGTATCATGGTTTATCTTTTGCATTAATATTGATTCTGACATAGAATTCTCTCCTTGGTGGTTAGTATCACTATCAAATCAAAGAGTCACTTTGAGTAATTTGGCTTAAACTACATGGATTGGTCAATTTTTCACTAGTGGTAGTTCACTAGAGAAAGCTCTCAGATTTGGGTACAAAGTCTTCACGAGTACCATTTCATTTTTTCATTCCATATATTTTATTTTTGGTTAATTTGCTTCAGTTAGACATAATTCAAATATACGTGGGTGCGTAGCTCAGTTGGGAGAGCATCAGACTCCTAATCTGAGGGTCAAGGGTTCAAGTCTCTGTTCAGGTATGAAGCTTGTCATCATTGGGCTGATGATCTGAAAAGTCCCTTCTAACCTAGATGAATATTATCTTATATAAATTATACAGTGAACAAATCCTCATGTATTCTTCATCCTTTTCAAAGAAATCCAGAGTGTAAGATATAGTGTCAGTACTTTCTAAGAACCATATTTGGTTTGTTTTACACTACTGGGGCTTAGTAACACTGTCAAGCACTTCTTTTTCTTCCACTGTGCACAAGGTGCTTGATTCCTCCTATACCCCTGATGAGATAGAGTTTTCCTATTTATAAGTCTGTTTAATTCTGTTATAATCAAGATGTTAAATTTAGTATCTCTGCTATATAAAGTACTGCAGGAGATGTGGACATCTCACTAAGTATAAGGAAATGGGGAGATTTGCACTTAGCTAAGAGTAACTGAAAAAATCTTGTTTAATTTAGTGGATGCACACACAGTAGAATTTTGTGCATACTTTGAGTTATAATTATTAATTTAAAAAACCCAAAAAACCCAAGGGGAAGAAAAAAGGAGATGTAATAAGAAAGGTGTAAAAAAAAAGCCAAGGAAAAGGCAGCAAAATGTAAGTATCACATCAGTATCACAGTAAGAATTCACTGCTGAAGGTTGCAATACCAGCTATGTAACCATCTATCACCCAGGATGGATCTGCTCAGTGCAGTCATTAGTCAGATAGGTCCAGCTAGATGAGAGCCTGATTTTGCAGAAGAGGGAGCAGTAGTCACAGCAGTGGAGTTCTTCTTTCCTCTTTTGTTATCTCCAATATTTTAATTTCCCTTTGAAAGAACCAAAAGAGGTTAAGGATTTGAATCTTGCCATTGTTTCATCCTTCATTTAGACTTCCTACTCTATGGATTTGTTTTACTCCATTGATTTCCAATTCTGTTCTCCTTTAGTAGTAGAAGTTGATCATAATACAGTCCTTTGCAATGCCAGTGATTTTTTATTTTGATGAAAGAACCTACTCCTTCATTTCAGAAATGAGTTTATAAAAAAATGTGAAATTTGCCAAAGACTCAAATATACAGGTCATGATTCAAATGGTCCCTAAGCAACTCAGACACCTTTAAAATGTTGCCCACAATAATTAAGTTAGAAGGGATCTGGCATATACCAAGCATATTGATTTGACACTATTTTAATTAGTTAAGATTAATGGGTACAAACCTGTTTCAAAAAAAGGGAGTTTGAGTAATGGAATAAAGGGCAAAATAAAAAAAAAATTGCTACCTGGTGATTAATGGCCTAATTTTTTTTTTTTTTTGCATTTACAATGAAATATTTTGCTTATATGGTGTTTTTTTCCTCTTTTATGATTGAATCATACGCAAAAAATATCCAGCCATTAATATTTTTCAGTCTACTGCCTGACTGTTAGGTGATGTATGAGTTCATTTATTGAAGTAAAGGAAATAACTGCAGTATGGTTGTTCTTTAATGTTCCAATCATCTTGTGAACTGGGTAATGCCAGCTGACAGCAAGGCCTAGTTCTGTAATGTGGCAATTTGTAAAATTTGATGTCATTTCTCCTACTTTCTCTCTTAGTCTCTTGATGTGATATTTGCAAATGGCTACATGACTTTGAAGTAATTAAAATTTAAATTAAAAGAAGTGCTGTGTCTGATGGGGAGAACCAGAGTAAATTCAGTAAAAGAGCTATTTTTATCTTTAGAGCTGTAATTTTTAAGAACTTGTCTCAGTTAGCTTTCCTGGACAGAGTAGGTTTTGCAATTAGCATGCATGACACTAAACACATCAAGGTGATAGAAGTTAGTTTGTGAAATAAATTCAGTAAATTCATTAATTTATAATCCAGCTGTACCAACTTCTGCATTAAAATGTTTTGGTTTTTTTTTCATAATTTACAGTTTGGTAATTTGATATTTTAATTTCAGTTTGTTTGAAGTCAAACTACAAAACTAACAAAAGTTGTGCCAAGTTAAAAAGTGATTATGGAAAAGCTACAGTGCATTGCTTGTCTGTTTAAAAGTTACTTCATGTAAAGAAACATAAAAATTAGTATTAAAATGCCTGTCATGATGCCTGCCTGCAACTCTAGATGCTCTGAAATGCTTAGAAGCATAATTTAGACTGTGGTTATATGAGAAAGTAAAGTGGCACAACAGGAATGGATCTGTAGGATGCACTGGTTGGCATTAAAAAGCTGATGCTTACCGTTTGTATGACTTAGAAAGGTTCACTATGGAGCAGCTAGAAACTGGTTCAGTGGTATTCTGCCCTATAGCAAGCTGAGTTTAAGAGCCATGATTCTAGATTTCATGTTCTGGGAAAACAGAAATCATCAGGAGATTCACTGCAAAACTACACCGATACCTGAGTGATTAGCTTACATGCAGCCATACCCTGGAGGTCATAAAAACTTCATCAATACGCGCTTTACTAGCCAGTTATTCAGCTTTCTAGGACCTAGAGACTTTCTGTTCAGGTTTTCCTTATTTCTCAAGCTATCCTGGGAAAGGTACAGGTATATTCAAGGATTTTACATCAATTTTTATAACAAAATATGGTGACAGTTACTTGGGTTTACCTATATTTAAAAGATCTTTTCAAAATTAATGCTTTCAAATATGCCTTAAATGTGCTAATATAACAGTTAAATTTTCCATATGATAGAATCATAGAATGGTTTGGGCTGGAAGGGACCTTAAAGATCATCTAGTTCCAAACCTCCTGCCATGGGCAGGGACATCCTGCACTAGATCAGGTTGCTTGATGTCTCATCCAGCCTGGCCTTGGATGTCTCCAGGGATGGGTCCTCCACTACCTCTGGTTAGGCAGGGAGAAAGAGGGTTGGGTGGGTGATGGACTTGTGTTTTCATTTCTTGCCTTACTGCTCTGTGGGGTTTGCCTGAGGTCAGATGAAGGTTTAACAGGAAAGCAGAAGCCTTGTGTTTCATGACATTTTTAACAATCAAATAACCACTTCTTTTGTGATTAGTTAATATTTTAAACTTTTACATTCATCTTTTCTTATCTTAGAAGTACAGAATTTATGTTTGGATAACAATCTACACATTTGAAGTTAATAAGTATTATAATATGAGGGAAAATGACTGCNTTCTTTTGTGATTAGTTAATATTTTAAACTTTTACATTCATCTTTTCTTATCTTAGAAGTACAGAATTTATGTTTGGATAACAATCTACACATTTGAAGTTAATAAGTATTATAATATGAGGGGAAATGACTGCAACATGACATAAGGGTTTTTTTTTCTCATCAATGCAATATGTGAATGAATTATTTTTCTGTGACTTGAGACCTAGAAGTCAATTTGCATACAACTGTTCTCAGTATAGTTTAAGACAAATCAATGGAACATCAGTCTACTAAAATATGTGTGTATGCATGTATGTGTGTGCATAAACTTTTCCACCCTGTAAATAATAATATATGTTCAAAATACAGCTAGTGATAGCAGTTATTATTCAGTAGCCTAAAGTAAGAAGTTTATAAAAAAATTATGCATGTACTCAGCTCTTCATTACTTTTATTCAAACAACTCATGACAGAATTTTAAGTGACTAAGGGCAATTTTCTGAATTCACTGTCTGAGAGTAAGGGCAGTGCATGTATTACAAGCTAGCAGATATTTCTAAGTTTCCTTTCCCTGCATAATAATGGTAATTTATATCAGGCAGAATGAGTTTTAATTGAACATCTTTCAAGCTACAGTGGATAGAGTAGTTTGGATTAATGTTTGCAAATGTGGAGAGCTTAATGCTCAGTTTTAGAGCATGCAATAACTTTCTGTTTTATCAACATGTCAGGCCTGAGCTTCAAGCATGTTTGGCATATTTGCATATTTGTAATGGACTGTTACTGTGCAGATTCTGCAGTGTCACATTGGGACTACAGAGTGAGGAAATGCAAAAGCAAGTGAGCATTACAGGTCTTCAGATTATCCAGTATTTATACGTGGCTTCTTAGGGCAACAGTCTGCTCCATAACTGATCAAATTAATTTATTGTCTTCTCAGAATACAATGTTTTGATTAGAGTGTTTTAGTTTAAGCTCTATATTTCCCATATATGAATTAAATTGTGGCATAGTTTGTCATTTCTTGCTACTTCATGTGGTTCAGGTTGGCAGAATAATGGATGAATATTCTGGAGGTAAAAGAAAAATATTTATGTTCCATGTTTATAGTTTTGATGGTATTTCTTGTAGTAAAGGTAGTGAAATCACAATACATTGAAGGTCCTGAAACCACTGAATGACAAGATGCTTGCTTATTCCACAGATGTACCTTATACCTAAACCAACCATATTCATTCTAGTTCACTTATAAAGGTGGCAGACTCTCTTATCATTGGATCACCATTTTTTTCCAAGGAAATTGTTTCTTGCAGTATCCATATTGTACTTTTTTTCTCACTGACCAGTGAATAGTGTATCTGAATAGTGCGTAAATGCCATCCTTGATTTGTTTTCAGTGAGTGCATTGTAAGATGTGTTACTGCTATGATTACACTTGTTTAAAAATACTGAGAAAAATAAGACATGTAAGTATGTATTTGTTTAATTGTGGTGGGAGATGAATATGTTGCAAGTTTATGGATTAATGAAAGGAAAAAAAAAAAGGAAAAGCTGCAGGATTGCCATAGCTTCTTTCCTTCAGTCAAAGATACTTATTTATCCAAATCGTGACAGGGAAATATCCTTGATCCTGAGAAGCATGCTAGATGGGAAAGGAGTATTTACTATTTATTAAAATCAAGCACATTTTCTTCAGTTGGTGCAATGGCTCTGGGCTGTGATTTGTCTCCCTTTTACTTGATCAAAATTAAGCTTTCTGCTTCCTTTTTTGTGTAAAGCATGCGCGTAGAATATATCTCATTGATGCCCTCTTACTGCTGGCTGAATGAAACGTAAAACAAATGTGATTGGTGTTTGAGTGGACAAATATAGTTATCTAGTCATCGCATCATTCTTGTAGTATTAAACCTACCTGTGTACATGCTAGATTTATTATGTGATTCAGTGTGAACACTACTTGGAAGAATAAATGTGCAGTTATCTTTTTAAAGTATCAGTTGCAGAAGAACCAAGTGCCTTTATTTCAGTCTATGACTACTGCTTATATTTCTTTCAACTATAAAATGATAAGAGCAGAAAAAGTTCCTGTTAGTCCTCTTCGGATTTCAAAACGTATGTGACAGTGAATGCAATTAATTCATTTTTTCATTACTTTTCCTGAGAAATATGCACAGGCGTGAACAAGTAACAGCTTTCACTTATTAAGATAGTACTTTAAATTCAGTTTATAAAACTTTAAAATAATGATTCAGAATATTTTAAAAAAAATCTCTCAAGTGGCATTAGTTTTCATGCTTTTGTAGCTTTACTCTTAATATAGCATTAGAGCAGCTCTGTCAGATTAAGAAAGGTCTGATTAATTCATGTTGATTTCAATCACATCATATTACATCAGACCAGGATAATATTACAAAAAGTGACAGAATTCAACTTAATCTTCAACTACAAATTTACTTTTGGTTAGAAGTATGAACTTTTGGAATGAAAATTGAATGACTTGAAATTTTATCACTCCCTTTCTCTTCCTTCTCTTCTTTTTTGAAAGGTAAATACTAGTGTGGGTAATATTTGGAAAAGCTGTCATGGGAGAAATAAGTCACTGGAGAAAAGGATTTTGACAGAAGAACAATAACAAGGAAAAAAGTGGAACACAGCACTGAGATTTGTGAAAACAGCCTTGCTCTGTATACTGCAAATGGCTTCCTGAAGTTGATTAAGAGTGGTTATGCCTGTCTTTTGGTTTTAGACATATAATGATCTTTAAACCAGGAAGTTCAATAGCAATGACTATCTGTGGCAAAGACCATTGATTTTATTATGGATGTTAGGTATGTACTAGTGACTTAGAGAAGAGGGCTGTAGCCCAAGTTACGAAGATTAATTACACCTTACTGAAGTAAGTTTGCAATAGCCAGGTTATTAAATCTATCATAAATGGAAAGAAATAGCAGCTAATAAGTGCTGAGTTGTTACAGGCCATGGCCTGGGTTTGTTGAAGTGATAGATCCCAAAGTGGTGAGACTGATCACCTGAAGACCTGAAGGTGTGGATTAAAGCAAGCACTACTGAAAGAGCCTCTGGACTGGTTTCAGTGGTCCACCCAGGACAAGACTAGTGTGTACATGGCAAAACCAGGATCTTTCTATTCTTCCGCAATGGTTTGTAGGTACTTGCAGCTCTTTCTTGTTCACTGTTCCTACCTTAATGTATCATTAAGTCTGTGGCAGAAGGAGGAAGTTATATGTGTTATTGCACGTCCTCAACTTTTTACAGTCAATAATGTTGACTTTAAAGTAGTCTACAGATAATTCTTTCATTTGGTGCTGAGAAAGAGAAGGAACATTGAGGTAACAGACAACTTTTACCAGCACTTGAAGCAAAGTTATACAAAGTGACTATTCTGTGGTATTTGAAATAATGTATATAACACACTGCTGTTTTGGAGGTCATGTCTTCATAGCAAAAATTATCCTTGCCCAAGGTAAACATTTTACCCTGCTATGTCCACAGCCTGGAAACTTAACTGAAGCAGTCATTCAATCTGTTCATACTTTATAACAGATCAGAATATTCAATCTGAATTTCATGGATAAATTTCATTAGTAACCATCAGTTTATGATTCTGATGGGCAGCACTGCCAAAAGACACATGATAGTTTCAAGGTAACTCTTTAAAAAGCCCTGCATTTCAGATCTGAGTAGTTTTCTTTTGACTGCAATGGAAGTTAAATTTTCATGTATTACTTTTTAAATTTAGGGGCAGATGTCATGCAGCGGAGAGCAAACAAAGCTGCCATTAGCCTAAGGATATTTGATCAATGGTATAGTGTTGATGATCTGAAGAAACAGTCCTTTATTTCTGACACAAATTTGATTGTGTCACCTTTATTCATCTGTACCATTCCCTAATAAGCTTTTAATACATAGATATCCATCATAATTGTTCTTTTCCTTCTATCATAATATATACATCAGCAGATATCACAGGAATAGATATTTTCTCACAGGCATTTGATTACATTGCCTGTTAGGAGCCATGTAGGCGGATTCCATTACCCTCTTTCATTCATAAATATGAATTACTGTAGACTGTCGAGCATCATTCTTCCTCTCTTCGAGGAACCTTGATCTCTAGGAAGACCCAGGATTTTTCTTAGATTCCATTAACAGCTTTTGTGATATTTTAAGCAATAATGATCAAGGTTCAGGTCATTGCCTGAGGAGTTATGATTAACTAAAGCATGCTGAAGCAGAAGGCACAGCTGAAGATCAACAGCTCCAGGTACTCACTGATTCTTTTGCAAAAGAAGGAAATCTCTTCTCTCTCCAGAGCACTCCAAAGCCAAAAAACACAGAAGCATGGGCTATAAAGCTAGTCACTTTAGAATGTAATTCAAAAATAAGCTGTTAAATTTGAAAAATTAGTGCTGTGAGTTTAGCCAGATAGGCCTCTCCGAATGATAGATGGCTCCCTCTCCTCTCTCAAAAGAAAGAGGAAGGATTGAAGAATTTTATGGGTTTAGAAAAATACTAAAATACTCTAATAGACAATGAAATATTGAACAATAATAAAGCAAAAAAAAAAAGAGGAAAAAAACCCTTATACACTATACAAAAATAGATGAAGCTCTCAGGATGACAACTGTGTCATCAGCAGACTGAGGAAAGTTCCAGAATGGAATCTGCTATGGTCAGAAGCTAGATTGTGGATCTGGAATGGGGAGTGCTCAGTTTAGGGTCAGAGGCTGATGAAGAGACAAGGTGCTCCCTGGATATTGGGCACCGAAGAAAAACCCAACTCTTTGATCCCTCAGCTTTTATAGCGAGCCCATATGGGACCGGTGGGACAGAATACTCCTCTTGATGCATCACCTGCCCTGTCGTCTCCTCCCTGCAGATGGGAACCCTCTACTCTTTTCCAATAACACATTTAACCTACCTGGCTTGCGATAGTAACAAGTGTAAACTAGGGTGTCATATCTCACACACTGTTCTTGGTTATAATAAGGTTTTATCATTACAGAAATGAACAGTTTCTGAATAACATGCTGTTAATTTCATAATTTAGCTGGTTAGAAGAGGCCTAGCTAAAAAGTGGAGTTACAAACCAGAAAATTGGTTCTGTTTAACCTCAAACCAGAGCTCATGCACTGTATATAAGCTTGATTAACATTCCATCTATCTTAATGTGTATCACTAATGTTATTTATGAATTCCTTTACAGTAGTTTTGCATTACATATGTGCTTTGTGCATGAAGATCTTCTGGAAAGCTGTGGGTAAAAATGAAGTAAAAAGCATCTTCTATAAAAGAAAAGTATGAGAATAAATGTGAACTTTTTATCTATAACTTGACACTGTTTTCCTGGTTTTTCTTTACAACATACTCTGGGGAGCACCAGAATATTGAAAAGCTACTGTGATAGCATTTTAATGGAAAAAAAATCAAGACAGTTGAAAGGTTTTTCCCCACCTTTTCCATGCAAAAGTCAAGTCAATTTATTTCTGTAGAGCATCTTTCACCTAAAGTACCTTGAAACTGTCTATAGTGAAGCATAAAATAATGAGATGGCACTCTCAGAAACAGCTTCAATGAGTTTTATAAAGAAAATAAGACAAAACAAATGGAATTGGATCCCCTTATTCACAGCATGAACACAGATTTTCCAATAACACTGAAGGCAAGCTCAGATGCAATTTGTGAATCCTGTTCCTTTAGCCCTGACTAGATAAATATGAGTTTCAGTCTTATTTTAAATTAGCTGACGTTGTTTTTATTTCATTTAATTTTGTTTGTTTATATAAACTATTACTAGGATTTATCTTTTTATTTGTCTCAACCAGAATAACCCTACCAAGTTACCAAGGTGTAGCAAAAAATGCCGAGTAAAGAAAATAAGCAAACCACAATAGTGATCAAATTATTTTTGAGCTTAGTATTTAAAATGGGACATTCTACTTTTGTACTTCACTGTATTGTGAAAACAATAATTTCTCGATACCTAAGTGGTTATAAGGAAAAAAGAAATGTCATACAATGCATCTATTATATTCTACTGGATCTAATATACAATGATAATTATTAGTAGTGGCATAATTTTCAACTTACACTGTTTCTGTAACCATTTTTTTGCTTATGGTTTCCTTTTATGCAGAGAAAGGGCTTGATTACAACACATGAACAGACAAATATCTATTTGCATAGTAAATCTGATCCCAGCAGAGCATGGAAAGAATTCATGTGTGTTAGGGGTCTGAAACATTCTGTGTGTAAATGTCATGCATGATATTTCTCTAGCATTTATGCTCCTTTTCATCAGCCAAGTGAGATAGATAGGCAATACTTCTATCCCATATATTTAGAAGGCATGTCAGAGGCCCCCCAAATTATGGGTATTTTCATTACGTATTTCTGTCTTTTACTTATTTTTTAAATACTTTTTGAAATATGTATCCAGAATTTAGTATTTTGAATTACTTAAGAATTTTCCCTGCTGTTCTGAGAACTAAATATTTCTCCTGTGCAAGCAGAAGGAAAGAAGAGTCATCTTCAAAATATCCTCACATAAATTACTAGTCTTTGCTGAAATGCTCTATTTGGACATGACTTGCAATCCCAGATGATTGCATATGAGCATAATTGGCCAGTTTGTGAATAATTTGTATCTTGGAATGCAAGCATTCAGGTCAGTTGGTCATGTTTTTTGTGTTAAAAAATGCTATTATATGTTGCCAAACTACACAGACAAATAAACAACCAATTTTGTAGTTATTCTAATGGTAATACACCTATCTGTCTCCCATGTTCATTTATTTATTACTGCTATACTTATAAAAGCTCTTAAGTTTTGCAACACACCTGACTTTACTGCTTGGATTTGTTTTGTGGGCTTTTTGTTAGGTGGTTTTTGTTTTTATTTCAATTAAAAATGTCAGCAGTAGAGGTGATACTCATGATTAACTGGAGGATATGTTATAGATTTATAATTAATCTAGTGAGTTGATAATGACTGGTGAAATTAGATGTTATTTATCATATTAATATAATAATGTAAATATTTGCGAATCTACGACTACTTAAACAATTGCTTATTTTCTCCCTATTGCAGTATATTAAACAGTTAAGTTTAATTTAAAAAAAAAGAAGAAAATTCTAATATTAATTCTATTGCAAGATATATATGTATATATAGATAGGGAGAAAATATGATTAACAGTGGCCATTTTTGAATAGCCTGTGTATAGTTTAGGGCTGTGTGTCATGACTGGCTTGATTCTATGCTTCAGTTCCTGTCAGGAACAGGATATTCCATCCCAGAGAGCAACTGAACATAGTCAGTTGAATAAACTGAGTAAGGCTGCTATTGGATAGGCATCATGAGAGAGACTGAGAAAGAAATAAACACAAACAAGCAACAAAAATTCCCAAGATCCTTCTGATAGCAAGAAGCAGGCACGTAGATAGGACTAAAAGATGTTAAGAATATCCAATTCACAGGCATCAGCTTCTGAGTTCTTCACTGAGACCCAGTCTGGATAAAAGAATCAGGATAGGAAGGACTAAAGAAAGTTTCTCTAAAAAAAATTTACACACATTAAAAACTGAAGCAAAACTGATCTTTTATTTCAAATTGATCAGATGCTTGATCCAAATGTTATGAGGCTTTGGGTGTGAGCTGCTGAACTTGAAAGTCAGCTTCTCAGCTGTGAGGTGTAGTTATCCACATCTTTTTATAAAGATACAGCTACTTGGAATTAGTTACTACTTAATTTTACTGGAAGCTAAATGTCTCTTGCACAAGCATATATTAGAAACAACTTCCTCTGAAACGCTTTGTTAAACATCAGTTTTTCACAATGTTTTAGTCTGACAGAATAAAAAGAATTTCTAGAATGCATATTTTTCACTGTTTCTTTTTGAGATGTAGTAGAAGATATCAAGGAAAGAAGTATAGGTTATGCTGGAATCCTGACTGCAAACACATGGCAAATATTATTTTACCAATTGCATATTTCAGAAGCAGACTTTTTCACTTTATTTGAGGTAACAGTTTCTCTACTTGTCAAACAGTTCCACACTTTTAACATGGAAACATGTCTAATGCATGGTATGTTCTGGCTTTCTACATAAGGTGTGAATTACAGTATTGATGATAAACCCATTATATTATAACTTATTACTGCTGCCTGCAGCAGAAACATGCAAAAGCGAAGAGAGTGAGGATGGCTTCAATCACAGTAGGCTTGTTCTACCTACCAGATAATATTTTAATGTGTGATTAATGCATTAAAATCTTATCAACGCTCAGATTTTCAACTCACTGGTAATCAAGTGACATACTGCATAAAATAAATATGTAACTGAGATTAGAGGTATATTTAACTTCATGTAGGCACATATGGCCCATTGAATGCTTTCACACTTTTCACATGATTTCTTTAAAAGAGATATAAAATAGAATGTACCAGGAAAAACCTTTTTAGAATAAAGTAGAAAAGAATAACTGATGGATTATAACTGACAACCACGTGCTAAAAAGAAACTTTAAAATTTATTTAATAATAAAATTAATAATTAAAGCAAGATCTATTTCTTTACTTAAGGAAGCCAGTTAGATTCACTAATGCTTCCATAGATAAAATAAGTTTATGAATCTTACACAGCCAAGATGTGATGATTGTACCAAATGTTTTCTCCCCATTTCTGTAATGTCAATATGATTTTCTCTAGGAAATTTATCTACAACTAACAAATGGGCACAGCCCATTTGAACTCTATGCACAAGAACCAACTCTGCATGTTATGTCTTTTACTTAAATTAACATAAAATCATATCTTTACTTTTTATGTAATGTATTTTAACATTTCCTGTGAAAATTGCTTTCAGGTTATAGTCAAAGCACTGCTGTACTTGCAGTTGTTTTGACAATGATATTTTCTATTGCTAGCAGATAGTACAGTCTTTCAACCTAACAGATACCTGGTGAAAAGATAATTTATGATGTGTGAAATATTGTAAACACATCAAATGTTTTCAGTTTGTTTACTCCTCACCAGCACACTCCAAAATTTGACTCAGACTCATTATGGCATTAATGGAGGGTATCCTACGTTAAGGGCTGTTCCCACCATTCTGGTATCTACTCCTATTTTTATTTCTTCCTAAAAATCAAAGCTGCCTACTCTTCTCTCAACAGTACTCCCACATCTTGTTTGACATTGAAAATTCTTGTATTTTTGTACAGCTTAAAGAACAAAGCTTTTTGGTACATATGTGACAGTTTTTTCATGCTGTTTGTTTTTTTCCAGAAAGCATTCAGCATGTAGAGCCCAAAACTGAACAAATGTTGGCTTCACCATTGCAGTGTTGTACTGCATGTTTTTGATGATATATTGAATAAGTATTATTTAGGATGAGAAGTGATAGACATGAAGATTTCAACTGTTACAGTTCTCTGTTTTTCAGATACCAGTTTAAATTCCTCAGTGAAAAGAGATGCAGTTTTACTTAAGTGTACACATTTTTAAAGAGATATTTAAGATGAAATTTTCTTGTATATGGAACACTTTATGAACAGCTTAAACATTTTTCTCAGAAAATTCTCAAATCTTGGGAATTCTGTTTTTTTCTTTTACAACAAATACTTCAGTCCTTGGTATTTAAAGAAAACCAAGTAGCAAGTAGCAGTGTAGCAGTGACTTATCTAAGGGCATGGTATTCTTACTGAATTAGATGTTTCTGCTGTGTCAGAACTTGATTAGTCTTTGATCTACTGTATAAGCTTGACTCATTTGTCAGTTAAGTCTGTAATTCAGATTTAATTTTTAACTTCAAAAAAACACGTACAGAAGAAGATACAAAGCATATGTGGCCATCATACTTATAGGAATTCTTGAACAGGAATACAGTTGCAATTTCATGGTTTGAAATCGCTATCACTGAAATCAAGAACTAAGAAATATTTTGAAATTCATATTACATTCATTTGGCAATGAGATATTTCCATTATACTAGAACAATTTTTTTTTTTAAAAAAAGAAAATAAAAGGCTTAAGCCTTTATGCCTCAGGGCACAGTCTCACTCTCAACTGACAATTAGGAAGTGAGTCAGTTAATGTGCAATCAGTTATAGAAGCAATTATTTCTCCTCTCACTGGAGTGAGCAGGCCTAATTTCTGATGACAATAAAATTCTGAACTGGAGAGATCTAGATACTATTTTAAAGAGTAATTTCTTAATTTTGCCAACAAGTAAGAGCAAGTGAACCATCTGAGTTGCAGATCCACCTAGAAGCAGTAAATCTTACTACAGGCTTTAAAAATAATTAATAGTCTGAGTAAGTTCATTATCATTTAAGATCTATTTTAGATACATGTATTAATATTCTGGTTTTGTTGCAGAGCTATTTAGATACTGCCATTCAATCATAATAAGTCATTTATTCCTCATTAACTGTTAGGATGGATGTAGGTATTCATTATAGCAAGACAACAGACTCATTTAACTCCACACAGTACTTGATTATACGAGTGAACATTGACTGGAATGCAAATTTCATTCTACATAAGTCTCATCTTGGTTGTTATTCTCACCACGGAATAAAGCATCTTATCATAATCTGCTGGTTTGAGAGTTTTTTTTAGTATCTATCTTAAACCATAAGAGCAAACATAATAAAGGCTGGTGATAATTTGTGTAAATAGAGACACAAGAAATAAAGGCTTCCTCACTTAAACTGCAGTTGAGTTTTAAAAATGTTCTTTTAAATGAATGCATCCTTTTTTGATAGTTGTGCCAAAATTAGTACAATCTTGAAATAGATGAACTTCAGATTTAAAGAATGTGAGACCTTAACAAATATTCATGGACAAAAGATTTTATGTTTTCATGAAATAGATAGTCTGTTCCCCATTTATAGAAATCAAATACAAAGTTGGACCTATCAAAGGTTAATAGAGATACGTTTCTGTCATCCTTTTCTATCTGTTAACTCTGACTTCTGCTGTCTGAATATTGGTTGGTTTTTCTTTTTCTTTTTTCTTTAGTTTTACCTGTTTACGTTCAAAGAAAGCCTTTGTGTGTATATACAGAAGTACTATAATCATCCTTCAGTTATTATTGAATACAGCGCTACCGCAATGCTCAGAGCTTTGTACAGGCTTCTAGTAATGTAAGAAAATTACAGCTTTGAGATAAATAGAAGCTTTGTGTGATATGCAACTCAGGTCTACAGCACTGTCTCATGAAAAGAGCTATGACTCAGGAACACAACTGCATTTGTTTTCTCAAATAATATAACTTTTAGTTGTTTTTCTGTAGCCCTACTCAAGGCTACCCTACAGCAAATACATATGCAAATATTTTGCAAGATATAAGTTCTTTCCCACAGGGTGTACACAGAATCTTTGCTGTACATTCAATGACATTTACCCTTTCTGAAGGCAAATAGTTCTCTTTTTAAAAGCTAAATCTGAGGATTCACATATTCCTCATGGAAATAGGGACAGTAAGTAATGGAACAGTCCAAAACAGCTTAAAAACTGGGAGGAAAACAGAGTTTAAGAAGAAAAATTGGTTCATTGAGTCAATTATCTCACTTTTGCAGTTTAGCTGGTAGGAAGATTTCACAGAGAAATTTTCAGTTGCCTTGAGCAATTTTTCTTCCTCCTGATTCTGAATGTGAAAGATTGTATTAGTCTGTCCTAGTTCTGGCGGGGATAGGGTTAAGTGTGGCAAATACATATATGCCATTACCACCTAATCCATACCCACTGGTAGCCAAGAGCTGGCTGGGAAGGCCCAGGACCTGGTGGTAGCCATATGCATCAGTTGTATCGCCTCTGTACATTCCCCCTCTCTTGTTAGTGTTGTTCTTTTTTTGTTGCCCTCATTGTTCTGTTAAACTTTGCTTTTTTGCCTTTGTCTCAGCCCACGAGTGTTGTTTTGGTTTTCTTTTCCCTCAAGAGCCTGCCCCCTTCCACAAAGGGGGCAGCTGGAGCGAGAGACATACGGCTCACTCTACTTGCTGAAGTCAAACTGCAGCACAGTCTTTCTCAATGATCAACACTTTGCATGCAGAAATTGAGGCTTTTAGTGTGGGTAAGACAGAAGCACAGAAGCACAGAATAGTTTGGGTTGGAAGGGACCTTAAAGATCATCGAGTTCCAACCCCCCTGGCATGGTGAGGGTCACCTCTCACTAGACCAGGCTTCTCTAAGCCTCATCGAACTTGGTCTCCAGGGATGAAGCTTCCACAGTTTCCCTGGGCAACCTACTCCTGTGCCTCACTACTGTGTTCCTGTGCCTCGCCAATGTCTATATGGAAGTGTAAACTGCAAAAATATTTTTTAGGCAATAATAATTTTCTTTGACATTTGAGATTTATCAAGGTTAGAACATCTAGCTTCTAAGAGCTTTCAGAAAACAGGTTTTTTCTTAGGAAGAAATCTGTGTGGTTGAAACATAACACTAAAAGATAACTCTGATGGAAAGCTTCCAACAAGCATTACTGACAACCTCTGAATATGGGGGAAAGAAGACATAGAATACCTTGCTGGATGAAGTTGTCCAAAGGCCTATGAAAAAATCCCAGCATGGAATATTCTGTGTATAGGCAGTAATATTGAAGGCTCCCAAGTTTGCTCATTTCTTCCATTTGAAACCAGTTTTCCTTAGAATATAGTCTCAAAATAATTCTCATTTAAAAATCTTTCCATTAACTTATGAACTTGCTATTCTCTTTCACTTTTAAGTCCTTAGAAGTTCTTGTTTTCTAATGGTAAATATATTTTAGAAATTCTGCTGGTGCTGAAAAAAGTCAAATTAATGCTGGGAAGGTAATAATGATTGTGTATATGTTAGAATCAGTAGTTGGAATGCAAGTAGTAGACAATAATGTAATTTGACATAAATTACATGGCCTGAACATTTTTTTTTAATACTGTGATAGGCTTCTAGAGTTATGCAAAAGTATGTATTACTGGTTTAATTCACTTGATCACTGAGGTGTAAAAAAACCCTTCCAGAGATAGATTTAATTTTTTAAGAAGCTAGTGCTGTAAAAGTAGTATGTGTGCCACAAAATTTATTTTCCTGTTATGCCATGAATCTCCGAAAAAATGTAGGAAATTCTATGTTTCATAGTCCCAATGAGCCTTACAGAATTTTGCAATAAAGTAAATGCTATTTATATTTATATGTAAATGTATAGTTTGATTGGCGTATTACTGAAACTGATTCAACTAGTTTTTTGCAATGGTTGTTGACAAAATTCTTCAAGTGTTCTGATTCACATTAGAAATTGAAGACATATGTTATGGGAGAAAATGCCTTAAGAATGAAAATATTGTTGATTCAGACAGATGGTAATTTTTTTTTAGCATGGAAAATGAGAGATAAGAATATGACAGCTGAATATAAGTTAAAACCTATTAAACCTGACAAGGTTGAAGATTGTATGGGTCAAGAAGAGGGTGGATTTCAAAGTAACTTAAAAATAGCATTTTCTTGAAGAAAAGTTTTCTTCCCCTGATGATCAACTTCACCAAAAACTTTCACTTTTAAATTTTTTAATTTATTTAATGCATAAGTAGTATGAAAAAAAGCACTAAGAAGAAAGAAACACTTTTTACCTTGCACATCAATATTGCTTTGCGTTATCTTAGGCTGAAGTATACACCCAGGGACAAACTGTGTAGCCTCCTATATTCATGTAAGTGAACATATAAACATGAAAGTTGTTCGTCTATAGCAAGTTTAATTACTTATTTATAGATTGGCAACACCACGTGGGATGCTCTGTTCCTTTCCAGTTCCAGAGAGTAACTTTAAATCTTTGGCCACTTCATGCACATTGTTTTCCCAGCAGGTAAGTGTTCTTATTTTATTCCCTTGTTAAGTTTGTATGCTTGCACTCAATTAGGTTGAGTTAAATGTGACGCTATGCTTCAACAGCTCTTTTAAAATGATTCAATTTTGAAAGCTTGAAAGAAAAATGAGAATTCAAAAAAGTGATACATTAAAACTGCATCCATTTAAGGAAGCCTGCCTCTAATTAGAATTGTAGAATCATGGAATGGTTTTGGTTGGAAGGGACCTTAAAGATCATCTAGTTCCAACTTCCCTGCCATAGGCAGGGTCACCTCCCACTAGATTGGGTTGCTCAGTGCCTTGTCCAGCCTGCCTTTAAACACCTCTGGAGAGGGTGCATCCAAAACCTCTTTAGGCAACCTGTTCCAGATTCTCATCACCCTCACAGGAAGGAACTTCTTTCTTACATCCAGCCTAAATCTACCTTCTTCCAATCTATATCCATTATTCCTAGTCCTCTCATCACATATCCTATTAAAAAGTCGTACCCCTGCCTTTCTGTAGGTCTCCTTCAGGTGCTGATAGGCTACTATGCAGTCCCCCCTGAACCTTCTCTGAACAACCCCAACTCCTTCAGCCTGTCTTCATAATGGAGTTTCACTTGGCCTTTGNCACCTCTCTTGACCTGGTGGTCACACTTCTCTTGATGCAACCCAAGATTTGGTTAACCTTCTGGGCTGCAAGCTCTCACTGTCAGCTCATGTTGAATTTTTTCATCCACTGACATCCCCAAATCCTTCTCTTCAGGGTTACACTGAGGACATTCTCCACTCAGCCTGTATCTGTGCTTGGGGTTGCCCCAGCCCATGTGCAGGACCTTGCATTTGGCCTTGTTGAACTTCATGAGGTTGGCATGGGCCCATCTCTCAAGTCTGTCAGGTTCCATCTGGATGGCATTCCTTCCTTCTGGCGTGTCAACGGCACCACACAGCTTGGTGTCATCAAACACATTCCAAGCAAAGTTTCTAAATTTAATAAATCATTGTTAGATAATCTTATGTAAAAATGGAGGTGCATAAATACAGTTATCTCTCCAACTTGAGATAAACCAGTATGATGTGAATGAAGACTTAATTTGAACATATCAGTAATTATTCTCTTTGAATCATGATAAATTCTTTTCTGCTATATACTTGGATCAAACAGTAAAGTACATTTTTATGTCTGTACAGACTTGAAATTTTTCATCTTAAATTTACGTTGAACGTTCATAAACCCTTTAAATATTTAATTCCATATAGAAGAGCCTGTTTCTGAAATCCTTAGGATCCAAAATTTGATTATTTCAGAATAAGACAATGTTTTCTTACAACTGTAATGAAGATTCAACTTTCTAAACAGATTCTTCTCATTGAAGTTTGTATCAGGCCTTTACTTTCTACAGTGAGCACTTTCTGAGATATTTGTTCTACTGAAGAGCTATCAATACTTGGTGTTATCTTTATTAGGTGAATGTCATTAAAAAGACTGAGATTAAAAAGTTGTAAGGTATTTATTGTAAGTAATTCTACCTGCTATCCTGCACAAAGCAATATTTCATTAAAGATGTCTGCTGGGAGACTCTGCTACTTTACTGTTTATTGACCAAAAGCCTCTTCTGATAATTCTTACAACATAAATGAAATACCCATTTGTGGTATACTCATGGGAATTTAGGATAAAGCCATGTAGCAGTGCTGGCTTCCAGTTCAAACCTGATTTCTTATTTTGCATATTAAATAATTTGGAATGCTTAAATTTAAAACAGACACTTCTCCTTATGCAGTGTTTGGTAAAACAATGTTATAAACAAACCTTTGTGAATAAATTGTCTTATAAATGAAGGGCTGAATAAGTTGATGGATTATCCAAGTTTAAAAATGTACTAGCATCAGAGCAGAACCTAGCTATCTGATATAGTGCAAGATGTCCCTGCTGACTGCAGAGGAGATTCAACTAGATGACCTTTGTCCATTCCAACTCATCGCATTCTATAATTCTGATACTGAAGAATTCTTGAAGCCTGCTTCTGCTATTCAATGTCTTTTTCACAATGGAGTCCTATTTCAAATAGTGTATTAAGGACAGCTGATCTTGCATATGAGGCTAACCTAAATCCTAGGTTATCTAAAAAATACTATTTTCACTTTTATTGGTAATCACAAATGATCAGAATAGGCATTATCTTCATCGATCATAAATTAATCAGAATTTAATGTGAAAAATAACATTCCTGAAAGAAAAATAAAAAGTGTACAAGGAAATTGCTGAGAAACTGAGAAGCTTCTGAGAATCTTCTCAGTTGCTTTGGAAGTAGTTATGTGAGAGAGAATGATAAGCAGCTACTTTGACTACCTTTACGAAACTTGTGTTCTATATGTTCTCCAGTATGTAACAGTCTTACACAGGAATCATTCCGTAACAGATTCTCATTACAAAAAGAATTATGTTCTTGTATCAGTGAAGTTATCAAAGGATCATTGAGTCCAATATAGACAGGATTTAAGAATACGTGATTGGATTTTCTCGTATTACAAAATTAATTATGTTTTCTGGAATAAAATATGATTTTTGCATGTGGTTGAGGTTTCCTTTTTCTTTGTTACTAGAATGTAAAACTTTTATCCGTCAGGACAGGTGATGCCTTTAGATCCAATTGTGAGTTACAGCTGTATTAAGACTGGAAGCTGGAAGTCAGCCACACCCATCCAGAATTTAAATTAGATAAAACCATGTACTTAGACTTAAGCCCAGAATTCAACTCTTTTTTTGACTGGGATCTATGTCAGTATCCTGGCAGGTACTCAAAAAAATGCAGCCAAAAGCAATCAACAAAGTAAGGGTTTTTTCTTAATTTAATTACTTTACCTGTGACTTCCCTGGATGTATTCACCGTGGAGGAGATATCAAAATGACTCAGAGAAGCATGGTGCATCTATTAACCTTCAGGGTTCTGTGCTTGCCAACTGTCATCAAACAGATCTGTGTAAAGTCTCTTCTTGGATGACTGTTTATACCACAATATATAACAACTATGTGCCAGCACATGGTTCCTGGGAAGCAATGAGTATCTAAAAGCAGCTCTAAACTTTGTTTGGATTTTTTTGGAATAAAAATGCTGAACAAAATGCAACCTATGAGTTTACAGACTCTACCTTGCAATAAAATCTTCTCTCATAAAGTAAACATTCATTAGATTAATTGATAGCGAAAATATTTACCTATGATGTGAAAATTAATGGTTTAGTTTCTTTCACTCTTAAAGAAGATGAAAGTTAAAAATGGGTTAACACTCATGTCTCAGCTCTTCTGAAATGGAGAGGAACAACCTCTCAGAAGCTTTTGTTTTAAATACTGCCTAGCAGTATTTCTGAGTCAAAGAAGAGTTCTGCATCTAAAATCATGGGTCTGTATATGGACATACCAGATCTATAACTGCACTTTCCATCACTCCCCTATATATTCTTACACAAAGGATTTCAGATTTTTGTTTTTAATTTCTTACCCCTTACCAGAAAGGGTGATATCTACTCCTAAATCACAGATTAAACAAAAGAAAGTAATCAACACAATTTAAAATAAAGAGAATTTAGATGTCAGGTTGAAGACTGACTAATATACCAATGCAAAATGATGGCATAGAATAATCTAAAGGTAAAAAATGTCAAAAGGTTCTGTACATACTTGTCTGTTTCTCTAAGTTGTCTGGAATTATATAATTGGAAAAATAAATATCTAATATTTCTTTAAAGCCGAAGTTCATTGTCAGTGAAGATTCATATTCTACAATATGCATCAATACATATAAATTAATTTTGAATATTGAATTAGAAAGAAACATGGTTTTTTGAGTTGCTTATCTTCCTCTCATTTGGAATTTGGACAAGGTGCAAGAAGGTTGGCTCAGAAAGTTATTATCTCCTTAATAACTTACAAAAAAGTTAAAATAGTTTAAGTAAATCTTTTGACCAGATTGCAAGTGCCATGTAGTCAAATAATTTGTTTGATGATAAAGTACTACAGCTAACAATTTTAATTGCAGTATAAGTGTAAATAATGTTATTACAAGGATTTTCAGGCATATTGTCCTTTATCAAATTTTGGTGGATTGGATTTTGAAATATATTTTGAGTGAGATTGCTTTACAGGTCACGTCAGAGTAGGCAATTAGAGTATCCTCCCAATTTTTGCAGAGAAATAATATGATCTGTCTCTGGTCTCATAGTTTGAGGAAATGCACTCTAAAGATACTTGTTTTTTCTCCACTGCCTAAAAAGGAAATCACAATTAATTACTTGCATATACACTACAGGTACATTAGAGCAGGTGATGCAGTACTATGCACCTAAACATTTAAGATGATGGTGTATGGATTGTGTGTGGATTATGGGCATTTAAAATATCTACCCTTTTGGGTGCAAATTCTTGGTTTTGTTCTGTGTTATGACTAAACTCGTGCTGTTTCTTACAAATATTAACTTTAAACTGAATGTTTACTTCAAGCTGGATACTTAAAACATGGTCCACATAAAAATGTTGAGCACTTCTGAAATATAAGCTGCATAATTCGATATTGTTGTAATTAACCTGTATTTTAACACCTTAAAAGTGAGGTTGAAATGTAGTTTATTTTTCAGTGCTTTATATTACTGAGCTTCAGCTCTGCTCTCTCATTGTTAAATGACAAGCAGGATTCTGGGATGTAAAAGATAAATTAACTGTCCTACACAAGTGCAGATTCTTCATCCCTCATGCAGTTGCTGCGTTGTATCTTTCAACTGCACTATTAAATAACAAATTCGTATTTATGAATGTTTTTTTGGTGTTGTGCATCACTTTAATTATAATTACAGTAATATTGTTGTCACTCTGAAGTCAGTAAATATTTTGTACAGTCTACTAAAGTGTTTTGACATTGCATGTGTTGAAGCAAGCAAAACAGAGAAAATGGCATGTGCTGCTCTGAATTGAAAAATAAGAAAGCCGATACACTGACACTCATTCATAATGTTTATATAGTCAATTATAGTCAATTTACAATCAGACATTTCTTTAGATTACTGAATTTTTTTAATCTTTTGGTCTTTGATCTTCCTTCCTTTACCACAAATAATCAGAGGGGAAGCAAGCACAAGCTCATTGGTTTATTTGAACACACTATTAATTCTCTTTGCTTCTATTTTGTGCTATCTTTATTATTACAACAGATTTATGTAAGAGTGGAAGGCAATCACTTGAGTCAAATGTTCAACCCTGATATGAAAAGCATTTCACCACCAACATAATTTTACAGATCACAAGTTTAGAATGGCCTTTGGGAGGAATGGGAATTTTTCGGGAAGGCCTAGTAATGAGGCTTTGGTTACTCAAACAGAGTAACTGCAGGCTTGGGATATGTTGTTTCAATACATTACCTACTGAAAATATGGTTTATATATTAGCTCAATTGGTTTCCTTTCTTTTTTATTTCTTTCCAGTAGTAATAATCTTTAGGACTTTTTCATCTGATTCTATATGTGAATATATCTGTCAGAAAAGAAACTAAAATTTACAGCAGTATTCTTTCAGTTGCATGATAACAGCAAAGATAATATCATGTGACCAGAATGCAACAATGGGCATGTATTTTTTTTGCTACACAGAATGTCACTTGTTTGCATTTTTTTACTATTTACTAACTATTACAGACCTAGAATGCGGCTAACTTCATATGCAGATCTGTGTAAAACTCTTCCAAAATAGCAGTGTCACATGGTTAAAGGAAATGTCTTAACGTATACCAAGGCTTTATACATTCTAATAAGCTGAAACTGAAGGTTCAGCAAATAATGCACTCTATTTATTTTCTTATAAGTTTCATATAGCTTGTAGTTGCTACTTTTAAAGGATGAACTAGAAATGAATGTACTGATAGTGAGGTTAACCCCAAGAATAAATTTGGAAGTATTATCTTATGCTTCAACTTGGGAACATAGAGAGGTTCTCAGTGAATGCTAAGCTCAAAATCTAAAATTAAAGCGTATTTATTTCATGGAAAAGTATTTAAAAGGCACATTTTATTTTCCGGTTGTAGAACAAGTAAATATTTAATGAAAATACATTTTGAAAAGAAATTTATTACATTTTTAGGCTAGAAATTCAGAAATATACATCAATCAATTTGAATGACAACATAAATGTCTTGCCAAGAATCTGATAATTAAGGTGACCTTTCATAGCAGTCTTGGAATTAAAGTGAAATCTGACAGTGTCTCTCTGGAAGAAATGGTAATGCAGATATATCTGACCAAGCTTTAATTGCAGAGGGATGCAGTACTATTTTATTATAAACAGTATAAGTATGTTGAGTAAAGTAAAGGCAAATTTCAGTCCATTTTTTTTCCCCAATTATTAGTTCATGCTAATAGAGTACTATATTCCTACTAATTGCATCATCAATACTCATACAAGCAGAATTTCCAGAAGAAGTTGCAGGTATGATTTAAAGAAGCAAGGAAACCTTCACGGTATCAGAAAACTGGTGGAGTTCTAATTTGCATTCCCCCAATAAATAAATTACAGTTTCAGTAATAATCATGCTTATACAAACACATTTGAAAAATACCACTAGAGTAATATGTTGAATATTTTTTTCCATTAACAAACTCTTTCAGATACTGTATATATTCTGTTGTCTTCTGTTTGGTTAAACTGTGTTGCAATATACTTCTTTGACTGACAATTGAGGTTGTTGCTTACCGTTATTTATATTATCACAATACTTAGAACACTCTTAGAGGCCAGGATCTCTGTATACAAATGTGAGCAAAGAAGACAATTCCAAAGAATTTTAAAACTAAGTAGAAGACGTGACAACAGATGGAGTGAAACAGATTGTTGAAGGCTGGGGGTGGTAAAATAAAGCCCAGAGACAATATTAGGCAGTGGTTTTACTCTACAAGTTTAACGATTGTCAGATGCTTTGAAGACAGTATGAAAAAACAGAATTTTAATTGGGGGTTCTGAGAAATTATAGCTGAGAACTAAAGATAGCTATAGAGTCTTCTTGACTGCTTGAGGAAATTATCTTGAGAACTGTGTGTTTTCATGCATACATAGATATCTATCTGAAAACCTGGTCAGAAATTATAATTTGACTTATACTTGTGTGTAAAATTCCCCTCACTAAGGTGAGATGAGAGTAAAGGATAGATGAAATGTAACTTAAATGATAACCCAGAAAATTTACCAGTACTTAGATATCTTTATGCTACCTCATTGAATTCTGCCTTTTTATTCTGAAGATGTACTTGCTCAAGCTGGTATTTTGTATCCCAAATAATATTTGTGGGAATAGCTTTCTATTGTAGGTGCTTTTGAACAGCATCCTACATGAATCAGCTCTGTGGTTTTGTATCTTTTACTCTTCTGGATGAACACAGACTATCAAAAAAACCAGAAACTCACATGCTTCTCAGTAAAGGTTCAGAGCTCTGCAGCTATGGGGCAAAAAAAAAAAATCCTGTGACTAGAGAGACACTTTGATCTCTGGTGAGATAGTCTTGCTCACAGATGGAAATCTGGTGTGTTTTCTCTCATAGTGTGTCTTGACATAACCTAATATGTACAGTGAGTGACAAGTATTAAAGGAGATAATGTTTTCCTGATCCCCACCCCTATTGACAAGTATAAGTCTTCTTCTGGTGCTCTTAAAAGAAGGTTACTTCACCAGATCTTTAATTTTTCAACATCTGGATTTAGACCTTTGGAATCAGAAAACTTTTGTACTGTTTCTATTTGATCAGTGTCAGAGATAATGATGTAGCAAAGGTAACATTTGTAATATTTTAGTACATATGTTTTAATATTTTCAGACGAACTATGAGAGAACAAATCAGTTTTCAAGTGTGTTTGTTCTCAAGACTCCTGAAATGGTGTAAAGTGAGAAAAGCTAATAGTCCTGATTATTAAGTCAGGCTTTGTTACATTAAATTTTCTCAGGTAATTAGCAGCAGCTTTACAAATAGCATGGAGAAACTAATTTCCATAAAGCATCTAAAGAGTACACTCCCTGCTGTCTTAGTCTTTTTCTAGAGATCTTACTACAAGATAGACTCATTATATTTTTTTATTCTCATTTGATATTTGACTTTCATGTTCTGTTCTAGTAAGCTGATTTAGGCTGTTCTCCTCAGAAAGTATGTAGTTAGTCTCCTCTGAAATTATGTCTTTAATTTAATTATGAACTGATTTGTAAATGTATGGCAAAATGTTTTACAGTTACATTTTTCAGTTACATTTTTTTAAAAATGACTTTTACTGTTTATTTTTTCTGTCTTGTCAGGAAGAATGATACCTTTGAAATGTATTTTTTACAGTCTTAACTGTTATTTTTTCACACATGAGCACTGATGAAACTGTATTCTCTCTGTACACACTACACTTAGCAACAAACGTGTAATATAAATCAGGAATTAATAGAAATTGGAAAATAAATTACATTGTTCTCAACAATTTCAACATTATTGAATCCCAGTGAAGATTGGATGAATCCATGCTCTTCTCACTTAGGGAAAAAAAAGTTATTCTTTTTAAGAAACATAGAGATGAATACTGTTACGTTCAATTATTCCTGTCCTTTAAACAAAAGAAATATAGCACAATAGCACAATACCATATAATTAGATAAAGCAGAATTTTCTGTAGCCTATGCATTTTCTCATATATATTATATAATCTGCTGGAAATGTTTTGTTACATATTTATTTTTTTTTTCCTTTCAACAAAAAAATTACCTAGAAAGTTCATGGACTATACTGAAAATGCTAGGGTAGGTGATACACTAGTAAAAAAAGAAATTCAGTGGAACAGTGAGAAAAATATTTCGAGCAATTCTCTCACGGCCTGTATGAATCTTGAACCTCCCACATGTGCAGGGAACAATCATTTTCTGAATTGGTAGGGATCTGAAATGTAGATTTTTTTTTGTTGTTTAATTAATTAGAAGGTAATTTTAATTTTTTACAAAAATTTGCTTGATCTGCACTATCTTTAGGGAAAAGGAGAGATTTTATTCTAAAACGTTTTGAAGAGATGGGTTTAGAAATGTCAGAAAATCAGGTGTTCATTGGGCAGAAACTAGGGTAGGGAAAAAACCAAAAGTGTTCCAATCAATAATGAAGAAGTCTAAATAATTGTTTAAAAATTAAATTTTTCCCTATTACAGCGTTCACCTTAATTGAAGTTTCACTGAAGAATTCTTTTCAGAAGGGAACTGTTAACCCTAAGAAATGAAAACATTTTTAAGGGACAGCTTGATGACTGAGTAGTTCATGCCCTTGTAATGCTAATTAGTCTTAGAAAGGAGCCAGAAATAGAAAATGGGCTGTATCCGCTCACAGACATAAAACATGTAAATTATGACTTTTAGATGAGTAAACATTTTTAATCAACTATGCTAGGATTGTATATTTTCACTGTAAGGATCATTATCTCTCTGAGGCCAGATTCATAAAGATGCTCTAAGATGTGAAAGTGTAGTTGCAACAGTTCTGGAACCTAACATTGCCTACACAGATATGTAAATTTCAACCATATGCCTGTGCAATCCATATATTGCTTTGATATACTTTGATTAAATGTATCAGTGTTAATAAATGTCCTGAAACAGAGAAGTTTGTGACAATAATCAGCAATAGCCTTGAAACTGCTTACTGTATTTATGTGTGTACTTCTGTGTGCTTGAATAGTTCTGACTGTGATTAAATCTCTTGGGTGCATAGAGAACTTGCTTAAGCCTGTGATCATTTATAGATTTCAGCAGGGCTTTAGCAGGTATTTGAAGTCTGACAAATGCTTATATGCTTTAATTTCAAAACTGTTTTTTTCTTTATAACACTATTGCTGATATAAGTTCAGAGAAAGTGAAAGAAGAGTGAAATTAGTTTAGTCTTTTTGTAGATTTCTATAAAAACTGCACACCCCTTCAGAGCTTTCATACAATCAGTATACCTGTAGCAGCAGAAATATGTTTTAATTAAAAGCTTCTCTTGTTGTCTCATGCTATCCACCTGAAGTTATAGATAATAATTATTAATAGCTATTCTTTTCATTGCTGTAATGCCCATGACTGAACTTTACTGATCTTCAAATAGCTCCAGAGTGCTTTAAAATTAAGTGCAGGGCATAAGACATTAGATGGATATAAGCAAACAGAAATAGAGTTAAAAAAAATTGATGACCGAATATTGTCAGTGTGCTAAGTGGTGTACTTAGCACAGCAGTATGATAATGACTGTCAAAAACATTTTAGGGAGGGAGGGGTGAAAAGGAAGGAAGGAAGGAGGAAGGAAAGGAAGGAAAGAAAGAGGGAGAGAGGAGGAACTGTAGGCAGAAACTGAGATAATCTCACAGAAGTAGTCAAGATGTGTGCTACTTGATAATTACCCAAAAGTAGCATTTTCCTCATCAGCATTTAAAAAAAACCCTCTTCATATTTATTTCATAAGTGACAGAATGTAATACACCACATAAAATCTCACAAACATTATTGCATCTGTCATTATAATACTCCAGAGCTATGTACTCATTCTTACTTAATATTCCAGATACAAAGAGCCATTAGCAGACCCAGGGGGAGTAAATGGTTCTTAGAAACTGACCACAGATCTTCTGTGCTCTTGCTGAAAGCCTTGCCCACATTCTTACTCTCATTCCCCCTCAGCCACTTTCATCTTGAGAGCCCTTATTAGTAGTAATAAAATGTTAGTGATTAAAGCCTAATGAAGTATCAGCCATACCCTTAAGTTCTTCTTTATTCTCATAACGACTCAAGAGCTTCTTCCTATCAGGCATTCAATGTTCAAGCATGGCATTGCTGTCAATAGAATGGCAGTGTGCTGGCTGTCTTTCAACTAATAGTTAATAGGTCACAGAGTAGTCTTCTGCTTTCATATCACTCTCCCCTCCCTTTTCAAATATGCAAATCAAGTTGCCTCTTTAAAAACACCTTCAGTTACTTAGACCTAAACAATAACACTACTTTTGTCATGCTTCCTTCACCTTGGCTTTTTTGTTTATTTCTTCCCCTCCTTCTTTCTGTTCTTTTGTTGTTCTTGGTTAATCCTCTGCTCTATGTAATCAAGTACGTTCAGCATTTCTAAACAGTCTAAGTTATGTCGCACTGTTCACTGAATGACTGAAAAGTTTTGTGTGTATTTGTCTTCTCTCTCTCCCACCTTGTGTATTACATTGTACAGCTGTTTGCTTAAGAAGGACTGTATATTCCTTTGATGAGAAACTCCTGTCTGGTAGCTCTTAGATTGAGGAATTTCTTTAAAATAAATTGTATGCTGTATTGACAAATTCCAAGAGATTTCTGTCTGTGTGCCACAGGTTTTCCACTATAAGAAAATATGTTTTCTTCTTTCCCCTGCACACCATTCATAGACGACTACAGAAAGTTCCATCATATATCTCTTCTGTGTCTGATCTTTGTTTATAGAGGTATATTATCCACTTACTGCCTAGTAACATCTTTGGAACCATACCATTTTGCGTTTTGTCATTCCTGCATAGACACTATTCTTATTTCACTGGTACTCAAATGTCTATCTAGTTTCTAGCACAACTTTCTGATTTATCATTTGACTTTATTGCTAAATACAGGAAAATTTATTAAGTCTGCATAATATGATGAAAATATCATGGAATTGTATGTAAGGGGAGTTATTCTCAAGTATATTGTATCAGTTAAATTTCATTGTATATGATTCTTGAATTTACAAAGTTCATAATTGTAAAAATGTTCTTAAAGCATTAAGTTTCTGTAGTGCTTAGCAATGATCAGTTTTCATTCGCAGTAAAGACAGTACCTATAATTCCACTTTGAAAAAATATTTAAGGCAATAGAACTGCAGAGATTTTGTGCTGAATTGCTGAACTGAATTACTTTAACTGTTATGAGACTATGACATTATGAGAGCAAAACAACAAAAAAATCAGAGTCCTCTCTATATCACATTCTAGAATATAATTGGTATCAATACTGGATTTATTTAATTGTATAACTCTATGATCACACAGTTATTTAAAAAGAAATAAATCTAAGTTATGATTCCAGACAGATGATGGTTTTACAATAAGCAGAGCAAGATATCTGAGAAACATACTGTCTCCAGAGGCACAATCTCTGCATGTGTTAAGAGGCTACAGTGAAAGGAAAAACCCAGTCACTCCATTATAACTACTGAATCACAATGAAGCACAGTCAATGCTGCATTTAGAGAGATATTAATGAGCTGGGCAGTATTCTGGTCCCAATAGCAAACCACAGCATGTCTGAGGGGTGAGGAGGGAGCTAGGGAGAAAATAGCACTACACATCTCTTTGCAAATATTTTTGAAGGTGTTGTTTACTTCAATATTATTCATTTTGGTTTTAGTTCTGATGACTGGCACAAGCTTATGTGTCTTCTGCCTCTCCATTCCCTGACAGGTTCCCCTGTGCTTTAGTTTAAGATCTGTAAGTAAAATATACAAGCCAGGGAGTTTGCCTCAATATAACTTCGTTGATTTGATTGGAAAGCAGAATGGAGTCAATCATGATCAATCACTGGAACAGGATGCCCAGAGAGGTTGTGGATGTCCCCTCTCTGGAGGCAACCTTGTCTAGTGGAAAGTTTCTCTGCCCATGGCAGAGGGAGTTGGAATTAGATGGTTTTAAAGGACTCTTTCAACCCAAACTATTCTATGGTAAAGAAATACATACGCACTATATAAGATAACGTTGAGGCTTAATGTGAGATATTCTTGCTTTGGTGTGTAGCTGAAGAGAGCCATTTGATGAATTATATTCCCATTGGCTGGCACTTTTTAAATTTTAGGTTGCTCTGCTTATTACAGTACAATTACCATCTTTCCATTCTTTTTGATGTGCTTGTGAATTCTCAATCCTTGCGTGTTAGTTAGTTGTTCAGAGCCAAGGGAATACCTTTCCTCTTGATTAAACTAGTTTAAGAAGAATTTTGACTTGCTTAATTAGCTTCTCTACAACTGCTAATAATCACACATCCTCCACTATGAACCATGTAATTATTGTGACATCAATTCTCTCCCTGGAATACTTTATTCTTGATGTGATCATTTCTCTTTTTTGATTACTGGCTGGTGATTTTACTACTGCAGAGTAATGAGCACCATAACACATATTTAGCTATTACTCAGGATCTTCACTGGCCTTCTATATGATGCAAAGAGTGTATCCATAAGAAGAAACAGCGATCCGATTACTAGTGAAAAAGCATTAAAATCAAATAGAAAAAAAAATCAGCAAGGCTTTTGAAATTATTGTAGTACTGTGCAACTGTTTTCATTCGTCCTTGTATCAGAATGATGAAAGAAAATACTATTTTCTTGACTTTAACAGGCAGAAAGGAGCACACAGCCCTTGTAATCCCTTCTACTTTAAGACATGTTATACCCTCCAGCCCAATGAAACTAGAATAGTTTAGCTCTCCTGAGGCAAGTTAGAATGGCTACAAGTTTCTGCAAGCTTTTCCTTCATAGCTGAGGGATAGACAGACCATTGTTTTCTTTGTCAGACACTACTGTTACTCTGGGAGCAGAGCTGAAGCAAACTGCACAATCCTACATTTTCTAACTTCCCTGGGAAGATGTTAATACTCGTGAGAGAGACCTGATTTTCCGATCTTGGAAGTTTTCAATACTGAAAAATAGTCCTTGATGGATTGAAAAGTCTGAATAAGTTTGTACATACAGAAAGGTTTTGGAGAACAACAATTTGAAGATTGTCTCAATGGATCAGCAAAAGGTAGTAAACTGTAAAAACATCAGGGACATGAACATTTCTGCCTTTGGCTACTTTATGCTATTTAGGTTTGAGGAACACCTATCTGGCAGGTAGAAAGGAAGTTTGCCACCATCTTCCATATTTTCTAAACTATTAAGATGCATATATGCCATGCTGGTTTATATATCTGCATGACATTTGTGAAGCTATTTTCTTGCGTTTTATTACCATGAACATAAAGTGTTTGTCTTTTTCTAAGTTGTTGTGGGTAGTGTTTCTTAAATGCTTTATTTCTTAGTCTCTTATATTTCTGCAGATAGCCCTAAAAATGAAAATGGGTATAAAAAAGATCTAGAATGAGCAAGATAGTTTGTAGGAGTTTAACCACCACCAGTCATCTCCTTTGATTAATTAATTAATTTACCAATTACTTTGGTTGAGAAGTAATGATTCTTTAAATGTTACCGTCATTATCTGTTGCTAATAAGAAAATAGAGCTACATGTTGTTGGGGCTTTGAGGGCACTCACTGCCAGTCCTTTCTGGTCTTACCCAGCCTCCTCTGTGAACCCCTCCAAGCTCTGCACATTGATTCATTTCAGCTCCAACTGTGGCCTTCAATCTCCTGCCCCATAAAATGGTCTCTGGCTATGTCCTCAGAACAGAACACAGGCTCACAATTGTAGATTTGTCTCCAGCCCTATTCCTACCCTCTTCTCCTGCTGGAGGTCATATTCTGACATTAGCTTGTCATTTGCTTGCCCAGGACTGTTGACAAAGCCCATTATTAGCATCCAGCTCTTTCCACAATGGTCAGAATCTGAGGAATGATGCACATTGATAAGAACACTGCTAGGCTCAGTGTCACAGCTCTCAGTCCCTTTGGGAATAGCTGGCCCTGACACATACCCAAAGAAATGTACTCCAAATGACATCCTGTGTTAGTGGCTCCAGGGTAGAAATTTTATTTGTAAACGTTTTTCAAAAGTGCATCATGTTCTCCTTAGTGTGACAGACAGCTCTTTTCCTGTATTGAAGACTACATGCTAGACTTTATGATTCTTATTCTCCAGAGAGCATTATTTCTACAATCATTATTACTCCTGTATTATTTAATAATCTCAAATTTGTACCTACACTACAAGTCATTCAGTAGTGTTTTCCCACAAATGACCACAACAAATCTGAATTTACTTCAGTATTAACTACCACTATTTCCATACTACACGTGATCTGTTTATTTTTTTATTGCTAAAGCTTGTTACACAAATTTACATTGGCTGCATCTGGCTTGTTAAAATCTAATTTACAATTTCTCCCTCAAGAGGATAAGAAGTGGTGCCTCTGTACTCCATTGTCTATCCCTGAGAAAGATTTCACTTTTGATCTCTGAATTTTTTCATGGTAAATTGGTTCTATGATAGAAAAATCAACACATTTGTTTTCATTAAATGCTGTAGTGGGGAAAATGAGCTATAATGGAACCAGAATCTGAATTAGAAGTTACTGATTTTTTTAGCTTTAATAACTCACTTGTTATCAACCCCATGTCATGAGCATCTATTTCTGTTAAATACCATTGCATAATTGGAATAATATAAAACAGTAATTTTCATTTAGTAATGCAATGGGGAAGAAGGAAACCCAGAAACATACAAGCAAAATTCCAGTTACAAATGGATGTTTTAGTTTTTTTCTTTAATTTTTTCAATTCCCTTTTCTAAGTACATTTTCATTACCCAAATTATTATAAACACATTTTTATTTTTTTTCTTTCATGTTTAATGAATGACTTCACTTCAAGTCACTACTCTGGACACCCTTCTGTGAAGATTTGTTTTACAAAAACACATTGCAACAACTTCCTCCTTGCCTTCTGCCATTCAGGAAAAGTTGCCTTGACCCTTCACTGTTACTGGATTATCGCTAGCTTTTTTAATTTAAGAAAGAGAATTAAAATCAAATAGCATTTACATGTATATAATATCTTCACATCTTCACTTCTTCATATCTTGCCTGTTTATAAAGCTGCTTGTCAAAAGTATCCAAAACTATAAAATAAATAATTTTCTAAAGCAGCAGCACCTTGGAGAACATTTCACATCTGACTAGGGACTGACAATGCTTTAGATGGCTGCTATATATATTTCAAAATATATTGTCAAAACAGGATCACGTAATTCCAGAGCAGAAGACAAGTCAAAGATGAAGACCTGAGATCTAGAGGAGACACTTTGTGAAAGCTACATGAGCTCAGTGATGTCTGTAAGCACAGAACAGAGTTACAGTCAGCTTGGGTATGGCCATTAATTTTATTACTACTTGTCAGACACATATTTCTGTTACTACATTGTACCACAAATCAGTGATATCACTAGGCTTTGGAATGAATGGAAAAACTTTCTGCTTATTCCTTTACATAATTTTCAAATGAAAACTCAATTTCATTCCTTCAGGAGAACCTAATAAATACATAAGACTCTCCAAGGGAAAAAAAAAAGCATAAAACACCAGGAAAAGTGTCTTGTTGGAGACCAAAGACTAGTGGTATTCCAGGGATCAATAATCAGCACTGCTGAAGCCTTACATACAGTACTGTGCACAGTTTTGGGTTCCTCAGTACAAGTATACTAGAGACATTCCAGCAGTGTTGCAAGGATGATGGAAGAACTGGAACATCTCACAGATGAGGTAAGGCTGAGTGAGCTGAGATTTTTCATCCAAGAGAAGGCTTAAGGGGGGATTCTTAGAAATATGTGCTCAAAGCTGTAAGAGGACAGAACTAGATGTTTTGCAGTGGTACACAGTGAAAGGACAAGAAGCAATTCTGTGAAAACACTTTTTAAAAAAATATATACCTTGTTTCATTAAGTCTTGGTCAGATAAAAATCTCACCATCTGCACAACTGTAGCGAGGACACAATTGACTGGCTGTAGCAAGACTGCTGCTTTTTCATGCTGAGTTTTATATAGGCTTGAGGTCCAAAAGTGAGGTTAACCTCAGAATTTCTACCAGCATGTTTGTAGATTTTTGAGTGGGATCTATTAGTCAAATCAAATTAAATGGCCACAGACAGACAGTTGAAAAAACCTTGGGGAAAGTGGTTTGATTCTACAGGTTTGATAAGCTGTGTCATCTTTACAGAAAACACGCTGATAAAATAGTTAAACAGTTTTCTAACTGTAAACTATGTATGTTAACTCCCTGATAATCATACTCAATTCTCGATATATTAGTTCATATTCAAGATCAGGTCTGCCAGCTGATAATACAGAACACCGAGTTTAACCTACATTGTGATGGACATAAAATCAGGTGGAAAAAAAATCAGTGTTCTTGGAACACAGAGAGCTATGTAATTTAATGAATTTAAATACAGTTTCCGTAGCTGAATGCTACTGACAAATCTTGAACTAGCATAGAATTAACTCCAGGCAGTGTCAATTCTAAGTTTTTAAATGTTAATTGTATTATTATTATTATTATTATTGCCACTACTTTATTATTCCCTAGTCTTTTGGACAAAATGGGGTATACACACACAAATACTAATCATTCATAACTCTTAATGTACTCACTGGAATTGCATAATTTAAATTACAGTAATTTATTAATTAAAACAATTGATATAATTAGAAATCACCACAAAACTCACACTATGAACTTTATGTAATATACAGAAGGTTGCCTCAAGACTGGATAAATCTGTATAACTCTTCAGTGTGTTACAGCAAGAGGAATTTTAACTGAAAATACTACAGATAAAGCAATTTAGATTTTGCATCTTTACCTTTTTTTGGAGGTTTTTAAATGGATGTTTCATTTGTATCTTTTTTCTTGAGAATTTTAAATGAAAGATTTTCATTGTTCCACCCAGATTTTCAGTGTGAACATATTTAAAAAAAACAAAACAAAACAGAAGATCTTCCAAAGTAAAAATGGAGCAGAACCCTTGTAACACTAATGGTATACAAATCAGGGAAGGATTTGTTCTTCTTCTTTTTTAATAATGAAAAAAATGCATGGAAGTTAAATAGAATGTGCTTTTGGACCACACTGGTATAGGACAGGATAATACGCATTGGTCAGTCCTCCTATCAGCCCATGCTTAGATTGTGCTTTAATATAGTCATAGTCATCTAGGTTGGAAGGGACCTTTCAGATCATCAAGTCCAACCATCTCTATATTCCCCTCTATACTTTCCTCTCAATTTTTTTTAACTTTCTGGTTGCCTCTTTTCATCAATCAACAAGAAGCAAGGGTTATATATGATTGTGCTCCAACTATAGTTAAAGAAACATGAATAATACCTAAGCAGACACTTTACTGGCTCTTGTCAAGAGTGCTCCACCAGTTATAATATCTGGACACTACTTCAATGGCTCACAGGAGATGAGGGTGTGAAAGGCATCTGTTTTCTCATGTGTGGATTAAAAAACCTCAGGCTGCTGCCTGTAGTCCACCCTTCTAGCACCCGACAGTCACAAAGCACCTGTTGCCAACCATCATCCTGACAAGCCACAGGCTCACTCATTCCCACTAGAAAGTGTAATAAATAGCAACATGGTCAGAAACACATTCAGGGACATGCACAGGCATTCAACCCTCACAAAAAATGTTTCTGAAATGATGGTTGTCTGAACACACTGCTGTGTCCTCAGGCTGTGAATGTATAGCTCTACAGAAGGATTACAGAGTAGCTCTTTTAAAAAAATTTATCATAAACTGTATAATTTCTTTGTTACTGAGTATTATTATCCACAATCAGAAGCAATCATAAACAAATAGTTGGTGTATCTTTATTATAATAGTGGTTTGTAGTGTGGTTTTTTTAAGTACAGCGTGGGTTTTTTAGGTTAAAAAAAAAAGTGTTTTTAGTTTAAAAATTAGGGGTTTTAACTGCCTGGTTTTGTTTATGTTTTGTTTTCATTTGTATATTGTGGCAACTTAAGAATCAAAACAATCTTGAAGTGGAAAGTCAGCATTTCAGCTTTGACAATGACAAACCTTTCTTTTCAGTTTAATGTGTTATGTTTAAAAATCATTCTAGGTTAGCATATACAGAGATTTGCTGCCATGCCAGGTTAATCTGAAGACTGTGTTTTTATACACAGACTGAGTGCTTTGATCACTTGAAAAACTATAACCTAAACCAATTTGGTCCTACAACACTCTGCTCCCAAAAATGCATCAAAAAATCATTATCACTCTCCACAGCACAGTGAAAGAAACAAAAAGTCAGAGGGCAGACATACAATTTTCTGTATTATAACCAGGAAAACAGTTTTACTGACCTATATAGAAATGCAGTTTTTATGTTTACTCAGTTTATAAGCAAGGATCTAGTTGATTATAATCAGTTTTCTAGTAAAATAGACATCAAAGGCTCCATTTTCCAGGTGATTTGGGATGACCCTTTCTCTTTCTTACAGACATTACTGGGATTGGAGGCAGAAACAACTACATAGTTAACTTTTAATCTTTAAGAATCAGAAAACTGAACAGAGAACCATGGGATCTTAATAGCAGTGCATTAACTGTACATGTATGCTTCTGTTTTGTTTTTTCATAAAGGTCCTTCAAGATAGAAGAAAAAGAAAAAAAATCTAATAAAATTAATTACCCCTTAGAGTAAGGAATGGATGAAATGGCAGAATACCCACAGTGAATAGCAGGTGGATAGCAGTGAAGATTTGAGATTGGTCTTGAATCAGAATTCATATTCAGATTCTAGTCAGAATCTTTTCTGCAGTTAATAATTATAAAGAAGCACACAGACATTTGGAGTAATATTTGGAACCCATTTTATTAGGATCTACACCAATATATAATAAAGGAAGTCCCTACCCCAAGTTATTTGTCATATTAATAGACAACATGGTAGATGTAGAACTTGAAGTAAGATAAAAGTTAATAGAATTTAAGTAATTTCCAAAGGCTATCCAACACCATTACTGTGAAGCAGGAAACTGTCCCTGAATTCTGATCCACTGTACACCTAGAACTGTTGTGGTACAGATTTTGTTGAGCTATAATCCCATAAAAGTTTATCTTTCCAATCCTAACTCTATTTGTCTGAGTATCGAAGCACAGAAACTAAAGATTTACCTGACTAATTTCTTCAGAGAAAGAAGCCTCATAAAGGACAAAAGCTGTTTATCAAAGCCCAGAGAAGAGAAAGGCATAATAAGCAAAGATTACTTACTTAGGGTTGTGGTATATTTGAATTTAATGAGGACATGTATTGCTTCTACTGTCATTTCTTTCTGTGTTTTTATAGCTCATACTGGTATGTCACATGCTAAAGAAGTACAATTTTGTAGAGAAAAGAATGATATTAAACATGGGCACTCATATTTTTTCAGAGACCAAACCAAATAAATAATTAGGATATGGATCTTAAGCCAGTTTATACTTAAGACCATACTGAAAAATAAGTGTACCTCATCCTTGCAGGTTGATTTTGTTACCAGTTCATTTTCTTTTCCTTAGCTGACTGGGGGTAACAGGTGTTTTGATTCTCTTTGGCTTTACTGTTCACTTTTAAACACTGCATTTTTTAAAACCTGAAAATCTTTTAATTTTCTCTTCCTCCCCCTGAAACAGGGAATTAAATCAGCTAGGTCCTAAAGGGGAGGAACAACCAAAAAGTTGGGCGCTGAAGAAGCAGATGTTCTTAGATGTTAATTAAGGTTTGCAATTGCTATGTAAATACTGCTTAGCTGAGTCCTTATTCTTATTTTTGAGGAACAAGGAAGTAGCAAGTCTAGTCTTCCAGTAGATGAAGTGGAAAGCAGACGTTGAAGGCAGTTAGCACCAAGCCATGACTGCTTTCTCTGCTAGAGGATGAAACCTGAGAGATTGTATTCATGAATATTAATATATAAAATAGTGATTTCCAAGATAATAATGTATGAATATGTATACTAGATGTGTACAAATCTCAATTTTTTTTTTCTCAGCACATGCATAAGGCTGGAGAAATCCTCTGCAATAATGAATACCTGCTTAATAGTCATTGAACTATAGATTCTTCCTATTATAGCATCAACCCTACCCCCATTATTCTCCCTGAAAGTCTTCTAAGAATCAGAGATTAGTTTCCCACACTTTTGCCCTGCAGTTCACTGTATTCTCCTTCAGCATGGTCAAATACCACCCACTCTATTCATAATAAACCATATGAATAATTTGCTTTTTATTTCTGTACTGTTGCCTGCTCTTACAAGGATCTCCTTGCACTTTGTTGGTTTGGGGAGGTATATAAACCCTGTTGCAGCTGTAAGACTTTTTTTAGAAGAAAATAACCTTCTAGTAAGACTTCTTTTTTCTGTATGTAATCAAGTGAACTCTTCTTGCTAAATCAGACATGAAGCTCAGATGGGTCACAACTTCTCATCCTGAAATGACAGCCTGCTGTACTGGCTTTTTCATCAGTCTAGTCAGTAAATGTTTTAGCTGAATATATTCTTTCTTACAGGGTATGCAATATTTTGTAGATTTTTTTCCTCTGTCTTTGATTTTCTCTACTACTTACTCCAGCCTGAAACTGCTTCATCAATCATGTTGTTCCTTCAAGGGTTGCTAATCATCTCCTAGTTTTAAACTTTAAAATTCTGTTCTCCAGACGCAGACATACACTCTTGATCTTTCTTTATCTTTTCCAATCCATTTTCTCTAGAGACCTTCTCTCCCTTGAATTCTACTATGTCATATATGCCCTGCTTTGATAATTATCCCTTTGATTGCATCTTTTGGGGATCCTCTTCCCATTCACTTTCTCTCAGGGTATTGAATAAAGGGATCTGTCCCTGTTAGACTTTCCTGTGCCAACAAGTCTCAATTGTACTTCCTTAGCTCTCACCATATACTCTGCCCAGTGCCCTATTTCTCCCTGCTTATGATATATCCTCAGGGAAATCCTGCTGCGAGTCTGTTCTTTTGTCTTGAATATTTCTTCCAAAATCATCTTCTTTGACACTTTTCTGTCACCTCACCAGTCACCTGCTATTCACCTCACAATCTTGGTTCTGTTTTGCTTGCTTCTTTTCTTTTCCTATGCCTTCCTAGATATCATTATTTCATTCTTAGTAATATTTTGGAATCTATTTCTGTCCTGCTGTTCAGACACGTAAGCCGCTAAAATGTTTTCACTCACTCTTATTTTTGGCATAAAATTCTGGAAGTTCCTTAGTGGAGAGTGCAGGAGATAAATACCAGAGCATTCCTGAGGATTATGTTACTCATACCAGGATGGGCCTGAGACCATGGTTATGTTCATGGGCACAACATCTGAGCATTGTCAGAACTCTGCACAAATTTTAAATCAAATTTAACAAAGTGTTTATTCTTACTAGTTTTTAAGACACATATTTATCTGGCATTATATTTAAGTCCTGATATAGTCTCAGAATAGAGATCTCAATTGGATTTAGGTACTCTATGTTAAAAATCTTAGCCCCGAGATCATATTATCTAAATTTAATGTTTTGTAGAGTATTATTCGGGAGCAGGATACTATAGGTCAATATATAAATAGATTGATATTTTATTAGTAGCAGAATCCATGGTGACTTACAATGAGAAAGACAGGTTTGGAAGAATCTTAGAATATGAACATGTAGAGGTGCTGAGCTTTCTGAAACTGAGGGAGCTTTTTTGCTTGCTTGGTCTTGTTTCTTTTTTAGTTGGAATTGTATATAGTAGCTACCAGTGCTGAGTAGAATGTATTCAGTTTCAAAGCAAAGCACACAAGCACAAAGAACATATATTTCTTGGATAAGACCACACTGCAGAGGAAGTTTATTAAAAAAATTTTAAAAAATTAAGAATTAATTACTAGTAACTAGATTATGAGCAGGTAAAATCATAAATGAGAATGACACAAAAAAAAATACATACAGTACAACTTAGAAATGGCTGCTTGATATTTTATTTTTCTATTCTTACACTGTTTTTTCAAGTAAAACAACATATTATGAGGAGTTTGTTCACTTAAAAAATAATAATATGAACATTGAGAGAGGGATAAACAATGGGTATCCTGTAAAATTTCTCATTTTGAAGGATTCTGAAATGTATTAAAAACATGATCCCATGTAATGTAAAGTCAAGACCTCAATCATCATGAAGGCAGAGACAGTTTAAGATAGACAAAAAAAGAAACCCAAGACATACAAATGACACTTCAAAGGCAGTTATTATGGAGGAAAAAGAATAACACAGCTGGTTAGAATTTGTCCAAAACACTCAAGTTCAGAGTGCTGCTTGTTTCAAGATGGTCAGTTTGTTTTAGTCATGATCAATGAAACTGATTGGCCCAAAGGGAGTAAGAACATAATTTGTTTCTGGTTATCATTATAATTTTACTGTGACAATGTTTTTCTTACCAACTATAATCAACTCAAGCAGCAACAGTTTTTCTGCCTCACAGCTCAGATAGCACAGTGCTCCTGTCTCCTCTCCCATCATGTTGCCATGGCTGTCAAAGATTCAATAGAACTCCAGAATCAGAACTGTCAGACAAATACAAAATCATATTGTCAAACTGCTAAAGATTTCACTGCACTGATATTTTCATGTTAAACTCAGTCTGATTTTAAATGTCCTAATCGATGTAACACTTCCTACATCCCACAGGGAAACTACAGAAAAGTGTCAGAAATATTCTGCATATCTAAATTTTTTTTTATTTAATAGTCTTCCTTTGCTGCCTCAGAAGGTGCAGTACTGTTTGATGAATCTCCAGCTGGTCTTCTACAGCTAGATAATTTTGTAGAGGTGCTGTGGGTTAGCCCACAGCAAACTACTGCACAATATCTTGCTTGGTCTCCTCCATAGCCCAGCAGGTTGGAGGGGAGAATTGCAAGAGTGAAATCACGAAAACTCATTGGTTGTGACAAAAGTAGCTTAATGAGCAAAGGAGAGAGTAAAAAGACAGAAAAAGCCAATATCCAAAGCAAGTTATGAAAAGGCATCATCACCTTCCAGTGAGTCTCTGAACAATAGCTTCTTCCATCAAAAAACAATTCCATCTGGTATTTCTATATTTTTTTAATTGCATGCTCCATTGCATGGGATATCATTTTGGTGAGCTCAAATCAGTTGTCCCTCCTCCCACACACCACCGAGGTACTCTCTAAGGAGGCAGTGTTGGAAAAAAGAGGAGGGCCTCCAGTCTATGCAAACATCATTCAGTAATAGCCTAAACTCTGTGTTATCAGCACGTTTTTACTCATACCACAACAGCAAAACAGCACTATACTGACTTCAGTGAAAAAAAATTAACTCAGTACAAGAACCAGTACAAGGGATTACTCAAACCTATAGCCCCTTGTGCTACCTTAAGCTAACCAAAAAAGTGAGAAATTTTGCAGCATGGGAATGTCAGTCTTATTGTGCAGCCTTATTTACCAAGGGTTATTTAGCAAGGACAACTGGTGAAGGTCTCCAGGAAACTTTTGGAAAAATATGTTTGTTCTAGATGTTTATTGCCCTGATAGACTCCTAGCACAAGCTGAGACCATCACAGTGCAGGGGAGAATTTTAATCTCCATTTATTCGGGCCTATTTCCTGGAGAATACTCTAGCAGCTCCAGAGGTGCTTTCAACCACTAGAGTACCAGAAACTAGATTTAATCTAGCTACTAATAATAACAGAAATCTCCAAAGAATTTCAACTGTTCTGCATCTTGCAAAAGTAAAATATTAAGGCTCCAAGAATATATTTTATCAGTTCTTGTAAATGACTGTAGTAATTTTACAAGGACACTCAGAAGCTTTAGCAGTGACACCATCAGTAAATGTAACAGGTATTACAATCAATAATTCAGTGTGTAGGGCACAACCATTTCAGTTTTATGAGCCTGTCCACTACAAGCATCCTTAAATCAACTTGGAAGTTGATATGACACAGAGTTCCAGTCTTAGTACCAATTCAGTGCTCACATTTAAAGGATAGCTGTTGAATTCTGTACTAAATAAAGTTTATGTACTGAAGCATGCTTCTGGGAGAACTTCAGGGCATAAATGTTAAAATGTATATCTGGGTTCTACAAATGGATAAAAGAGTCTGGCTGAAGTTAGGATATCTTGACAAAAATGCTTATCATTGAAAAGTCGGTAGTCAAAAGTAATATCAAAATAGGACTCAAAGCCTAACATCATAATATATATTTTTTCTCAGTTACATGAGCTTTGAGACATATCATTACGGTTCCTTATTTATCCATTCCTGAAAGAAAATGCCCTCTAAACTGAATACATTGCTTTCCTATACGGAATTAAAAAGGGTAAGGCAGTAATAATGTAATTAAATAACTAAATTAGGCTCATACGTTGTCAGGTGCAAGAGACGTTCTTCTCTAAAACACAGTAAAGAAGACAAGAAGAAAAATCTGAGGTTTTCTGTTGAAGGAGTTAATTCTCTGCATTGAGTGAGTCTGATTTATATTGACCAAGTTAAAAATTACATGGTTAGGTAACGTAAACCTTCTCTCTTGATCACTTCAGACCTGTAGTCAAAAGGGGACTAGACTAAATTAGCTATTGGCATGTTGATTAAATGCTGCTGCTTTTGAGATATGATCCTCAGGGGTTTGCATGCATTTCTATCAGAGAAGGATTCTGTGTTGACTCCTTTAGTTGAGGTGAAATGGCTAAATGTTTCTTCTTGTAAACCAGCCAACAGTTTTTTGAGGCAACAGCCTAGGCATTAAACAGAAGAGTTCAGTTTAGAAAAACTGTCAGAATCTCCATGTTTCATGTGTCAGAAAATTGGTGAACCCTATATCTCCAACTTGAAGAAAATTCATAAGGAAGAACTAATATCTGCGCACCTCAATTAGTTCTCCCTGTAATACCAGATTTGGCTTCACATAAATACTAGGCATGAATTGTGTCTTAAAGGCTGATTATTCTCTTTTTCCATGTCTTTCACCATAGACAGGCACTGTAGACATGAGTATTTTAGAAACTATTTTACATTTGAACTTTGCCTATGGTTGTATCAGCAGAACCAAATAGAATTCTCAGGCCTTGAGATATATGGATTAAATAATTTCAACATTGCATTTTTCTGGGTAGTGAAAGATTAGTGTTGCCTGCTCATGCCAGTCAAAGCAGAGGCACAGTCCATTCAGCTGGTAGTGGCTGCCCTCAGACAGCAAGCCTGCACCTGCTCTGATTCTTAACTTAAAGGATGGCTTTTTTTCAGCGCAGTTTTTTTCACAGTGTTGCCCTAGAGAGCTGTAGCCTCAATGAAGTCATTGTTTCCTTCGTTAATGCCTTGAATAATTCATTACTTTTCAGAAAACATCCCTTTTTGCTTTTGGTTTATTTTATTGTTTACACATTTCATCATAAATAAGTCACTGAGTAATACTGGGATTATTCTGAAAAAGACTTTGCTTACCCAAGAGAAAAGTGTTTGGCACAACAGGACCTAGAGGACAGAGATTTCATCTTTTTGTTATTGTGCATACCCTGCAACATGTGTTTCAAATGAATGCTTGGACTACAAATAAACATAGCAACCAATAACAGTAAGCTTATTATTTAAAGCATAATCACAAAAATAATTAATATGTAATTAATTTATGAATAGTCATGCTATAATTTTCTTATGAGAATCAATGCAGAAATACAGACTTGGGATGCTGAAGATACAGATTGATATCAGGACTGGAACTGTCACAAAGATAAACTGTCTTCCTAAGTTGCATTTGTAAACATTAGGGAGGTAGTAGAGGACATGATGCTGTTCATCATCTGCTTCATCTGCTTTCCGTGACTTAAGAATCATAGACCATAGGTATTGTTCACTATCTAACCAAATATGTATGGGGTGTTTCTTAAATTTGTCCTTAAATTACTACAAGTTTTTCACATATTAATCTGAAGTGACCTTTACTGCTTCATGTAATTTGATTCCTTTTTATTTAAGCATTTTTGATAATAGACTGAAATGATAGGAACTCAAATACCTCTGCAACACAGCTGAAGTTATGGATAATAAAATATATGGCAAGATGAAGATAAGATAATGGATCTTACTTTATGCAGTAGTAAAACAGTGACAGTCTTTCATTATTTTCAATATGGAGAAGTTCCTGAACTTACTCGGTTACTGTTGCTTCCTCATAATTTGTCAGGCTAAAAACATACAAAAGTCTCTCCAGAACAGAAATAATTTGGAGAAGTGGTAAAAATTAAAGTTTTATTATGGTGTGAATAAAGCTAGTGAAGAATATGTAACATAATGTTGTTTGGGCTAGACTGGCCACTAAAATGAACAGGTGCTCTCTTTTCTCTCATAAGGACAGACAAATGAGAAAGACTTAAGGACTGAAAAAGAAACTGAACTACTTTAATGAAATATCAATAATAAAATGATAAAAAGAAAAAATAGTAATAAGAAAAGACCCAGTCTGGACTCAGCAATTGATGGGAACGGCATTTAAAGATTCAGGAATGCAAAGACTGGGATCAAAGGCAGTCAAAAGGACAGTCTTCCTTCAACTCGAAGACAAAGCCTTCAGTTTACTTGATTTTATATTGAGTGCAATGCAGATGGAATAGAATACCCTGTTGGTCAGTTTTGGGTCACCTGCCCTATACAATCCTCCTTGGAGCAGTGGCCCTTCTACACTTTTCAGCCTCTGACTCTCCAGCAAAATTATCTTATCGTGGTGGTTATAGAAATATGTATAAGCAGAGTCTCTCTCTTTGTAATTCCTTGATATTAAATATAAACAGCGTGCCCCGTGACTCCAGAAGCAGACCCTGTCTGAGAAACACGCTGTCAAGAAGTGGCTTAAACTGAAAGGTAATGTTGCTGAAGAGAAAACTGGTTCTGTTTTACCTCAAACTGTATGATGTATGCAACATAGTAGTAAGCAAATTGAAATGTAGACTAAATTAGGATAAGTGGAGCCGGTATGGCTAAGTTCTAGTTAGCATGGTTGTGTGGAAAGAGGGGACCCAGAGAACATAAACGCTATTTATAAACCTGTAGAAGGCTTGTCCGCTCTTCTGAGGCTATAGGTGCTGAGGCTAAAATACAGGAATCATAAAATAAGACGCTGATTCTTGCTGTAGTAGAGAGGAATTTTATAATTGATTTCAGAGGGTTCAGGATTTCATCTGATGTGTTTGCAAGTACATACACATAAATAGATATAGAAATATTAACATAAGAGAACATGTAAGAAGCACTATGCAAGGTAATAAAGAGGATATTGTTAATACTAATATATTAGCAATCCTTGGGCAATGAAAACTAAGATTGATTATGAGTTAAGAGAATTGGGGTCCAACATGTCTTTTGAAAATTCATTTTATGTAGTTCTCATACTACTAATGCAAGTAAAAGTGCCAAACAGAGTTTTTAATAGAGCTTCTGCATAAATTATACTTGTTTGATATTCATAAAAATCTCTTGTTCTCCATATATAAGCAGAAATTTCTGTTTTATAGATCCCTGGAGCATAAAACTACAGAAAGTGGGGGCAAAGTGAGTCAAAAAGTTGAAAATCACTTTCAGGAAGAGATTTTGGTTTATAGAGCTGGAAACTTCCACACAGTCAACTGCACATCATATAGAACTTCTGATTATAGAGTTTACAAATGTTTTTGTTAATGAAATTACCGGTAGAGCCTTTCCTGGATTTTTAGGACACATTTTCAAGAAGACTGAAGTAATTCACATTCAAGGGGATGTATTATCTGATTTGCTCTACCCACTTGGCACCAACATTGGCATCCAACACATTGTAGTAGACTGTAATTTAATGTGGAGTTTGAAAAAACTGCATTTTCATATGTGATAAAAGAATTAACTGATGTCTAAAAATAATTTTGAAAAAATCAACAAGGAACAGAAAGGTCTGGAATGAGAGCAGGTAAATATGTGTTTTTAATAGTCACTCATATGTAGTATGCAGTCCTTTAAAAATTACAATTCTTAGCCCAGAATTTTATGAATTTATAATGACTTTTAAAAATAAACTATGTTTTTCAATAACTGTTGAACATTATTTTTCCCTACTGCAGTGTATTGCAGAACACATGCAATCATTTCCAATAAAGGAATTTTTACTGCCATGTCTCAATATCTTGGGACAGGTTATTTTATTTTGAAAGTCTGTCTATGATTTATATAAAGGACTCTCACAGATGGCCTCTGAAATCTACCGCAGTTGAAATTAAAAATTAGTCAGAACAACAACAAACAGGATAACATAGTGATGCAAACAGTGCTATAAGATCAGTGATTAGAATTACAATTATGGTAATAATTATCCAGGTGGACTACAAGTCCTAAAATGATCCTTACTGACAATCCCCTTCTACTGGTACTCTTGAAAAACCACATTATCACTGCTACTGTATGATTCTTCCCTGGAACAATATGATTATTGTACTTTTTGTCTTGCCAAATCATGGAAATTCTCCATGAAAAGTAAAATACTGTGTTTGGAAGTGGAGAACTTTGAAGAGGAATGAAATGAATTAGTAGAGTTTTGTCTGTCTACTGGTAATTAAGAGCATCAGCCCCTTTCTTTCTTTCTTCCTTGCTTATTAAAGTTGTGGAGAGTTTCCTATGACAGAGCACACATCTCTGTCCCTGTTTCATTTGGTGTATCTACTTAAATATGAATTTCTTTCCTGCAGAGACTGTCTGATATAGTCTTTGAACCATGCCTGGGCACTTTAATGCCATTGCTGAAATAGACTTTCAGGATCTGCAGTGAAACAGAACCTGATGAGAAACAGCACTGCACCAGGACATGTCAACAATATATTTTTAAGATAAATGAATCAGTTTTGGAAGGGCATTTGGTCAAGGAAGCATAGCCCAATACCGTTTTTCCATTGCCAGCAACCTGTTACTGGTGCAGGTTCTTGGAGTAGGCTCAGGCTTGGCTAAACCTGAGCTAGTTTTAGATGTGGTAAAAATTGCTTTCTAGAGACCATACAAATGTCAGGTAGCTTGTTTGTCTCTGAGCTTGAACAAAACCAGCCTCCATCACTGCTCCATAAAAACCATTAACACTTTCTATTCCCAGTAGCTACTGAGGCCTCAGGGAGGTATAACTTTGATTACAGCTAGCAGGTGAGCATAATGAAATCTCAGCTGGTAACTAATAGGAAAAAAATAAAAACAAACCCCATCACAAAACAGGAAGCAGACAGCTGAGATAATGGGCAAAAATGGAACCCCATGTGGACCTAAGACTAAAGAGGAAGATGCTGGCCAGGGTCTGCTGGTGTCAGCTGAGTTGCAGCAAGTGCAGCCTTTGGTGAGGGCCAACTCCAGGGCTCTGTTCCTACCCCACAAAGCCAACATGGTCTCAGCACCGTCTCTCTCAAACATGTGAGTGCTACTAGGCAGGAGGGACAGTATATTTGTTTCTTAAATGGTACTTCTGTTCTAAGAGCCACAGATGTCACAAGAAGTTGGCTTGCAAATAGCAGGGAGAGGCCTCCACTTGTCCAGTAAGAATGGCAGGAGTATGTTGAGGGGTGTCCCTGCTCATCTTTCACCAAGAGCTGGGATCTTCCTTTTGCCCTCAGATGTGCTTTAAATTGGCCACATTCCTATTGGTCACCCTAACATAGATGGGTTTTGAGACAGAATGCTCCAGCATAAATGGCAGAACAATTCCAGCTGCAGCTCTTTTCTAAATGATTATGTAGTTGGGAACAAAATGTTGTGCAGGAGAAGGAAAGGGTGCCAAAATTGCAAACAAAAGCTGTTTCTGGCTGTTTTCTACTTAATTTCTGTATGAATGAAAGATACTCTGTACTCAGGAGTATTTTAGAGAAAGCATGATTATCTTTTGTGCAGAGGATTTCTAGAAGTGTCTCATTAGAAACAGTGAAATTAATTTTATGTTAAAAATTAATTTACTTCTGTTTGAATTAAATCTCAGGGTAAATATAGTATCAGATTCTTCTCCCAAGGCATGATAGGCATTTAATTGTTACTGAAGAAATTTGGTGTGAATAAACTCGCTACCTTTACCATATGGTGGCCCAGAGTTTTAGTTGTTACTAAATGGTCAGATGATATTCAATCTCTTTTTTATTTTCTTAACATCTGAAGGTTCGTTTTCAGCCTTAGGAAGCCAAAGAACATAAAAAAACACCCCCAGTACTGAGAGGATTATAATTGCAGAAAATATTAGGCTGGTTTTTTGGTTTCTTAATGAGATAATGACAACAAAAAAAAATAACAGGCAGGGGAAGCATTTTTACTTCATATGTAGCAATCTTCAGTTTTCCAGATATTGAAGTCTGATGCAATTTTTGCCAAGCTACCTTGTCCCTCTGCACTTGCAGCACCAGCTCTTGAAAGCCAGTTATCTTTTCTTAATTGCAGAGTGGGTGATTGTGTCAGCTGCCCTCATTTCTTTGAAACATCATGAAATGCAAATCTCAGGTCAGAGAATTCAATTCAATCCAGTCTTCAGATTTCATTCAGTGAAGAACAAGTAGACTGACATTACTGAATACCTCTTGAAAGTGTGTGGTGGAGCATGAAAGATCCTTAAGGAAAGAAATTTTAACCAAGATAGGAAATTTATTATAACTGCATGAAAAGTTTGTCATGTAGTTTACAGGGGCACCAGTAAGTTTTATCTTAGTAGCAAAATTGTATAATCTCTGAAAGCCAAACTCTCATCTGCATCTCCCTCTTTTGCAGACTGAAAACTACACAACAGCTGGTTTTGTAGTGGTAAATCACATTCAACTTCATAAATTGCATAGAGCAACATACGTTACAGATTTTGATATTTGTATTTACTCCTGAAGAATTACTCCATTCTCTGCCATGGTTGTTGCTATCTTATGTTGTAAATGGGTATTTCCAGAGTGTACCAAGTAATTCTCTTTGCAAGCTGCATAGCCTTTAAGGTAATAAGGTGCAGCTACCTCATGGTACAGGTTGCATGTGATAAATAAAAGCAGCACTTAGTGAGAGAAGTATAATAGTTTGAGCTTACAAATGGCTTTCATTGATGTAAACTTTTGCTTTCAGGTTTCATTAACTCCTCTTCCTTTTTTTTCTAGTTTTCATAATTTTTTACAGGCATTCAGTTTATTTCCATTTTCATTGCTGAAGTTCTGACATTAGTCAGAAACTGAAATTTCTAGTTACATTCATGTGGTGTTTTTGATGTTTAGTAGATGCTGACTGCAAATCCAGAGGTAAAAATGGAATGATTCTAGGTTCTCTATTCTTATCTATCAGCTTTTAAATATTCTGGCATCATTCCCAAGCACATGTGCTCTGTTTGCTTGAAAAAACCTGCAAATATGGGGAATCTGTAACTTTTTGTCCTGACCCCATGACATGGCACCCAATTTAAGCCCTCCATGGGGCTTTCACGTCCATGCCCACATCTCAGATTCCCATGGGCTATAACCCCCGTCTCTCAGTACCTCCTTGCCTGACCAACATTCTTTCTTTTTCAAAATTATGTCTTGCAGCTTAAGTGAAATGCCATAGCACCCCCTACAAGGATTCTCCCTCACACTGAAATCCCACTCCATGACCCTGTGCTCATTTCTCCTGTACCTAAGTGACTAGAGCCATAACAGCCACAAAAAGACAGCACAGCATCCTTAGACCTTCATCCTTTCCACATCTTGCAACATCATTAGTAATGTATTCTTTCATGTACCTCATCTTTCTCTCTGATAAGTGCACACCCTATCTTAAGTAACCTCAACCTGCTCCCATCAGTGACAGGTCTCTTCCAGTGCTTGCTCAGTTACTTCAGTTACTTCAAACTTGCTCCTTAAAGGAGAAACCTCAGCCTTTCTTTCCAAAATGCTTACTCTTGTACCCTCTGAAGCACCACCTACCTTCCTTAAAGTTACCAAGTTACCCCAGCTTGCCCCTTCAATATGTATTCTCTGTTTCTGTGCAATACCTCAGTCTTTAAAATCTTCTCAGTCTTCAATTACCTCAGAATTCCCCCACAGAAAAGATAATTTTTTCTCCTCCAGTACCTTAGTTTTTACCCCAATATGTCATCTTATGCTAAATGTCCTCAGGTTTTCCCTCAAGAAATATTTAATTTTTCACCTCTGAGTTATCCCAGCTTTCCCCAAAACATGCTACCTGTCCCCTGTAAGTAACCTCAGCTTTTTGCTCCCAAAGCCTCATTTTGTTTCCTCTAATTTTCTCAAAATAATCCCCTTAAATTTATCACAGATTTTCACCCAAAATACTCTTATGTTACCTCAGCATTTCCCCCCAGAACACTCTCTCTCCTCTAAGTTTTGTCAACCTTTCCATCAGTAAAGGTTTAATTTTGTCATCTAAAATAACTTCTAAAACGTTGCCTCGGTCCCCTCTAAAATGTTGCCTCGGTCCCCTCTATGTTACTCAGTTTTTCCCTCAAAACGAGCTCATTTCCTCCTCAAAGTTATCTCAGTTTTCCACAAAATTGTCAGTCTCTCCCCCCGCAAAGTCATCTATGTCAGAGTACCTTGTTCAGTGCTCATTTTGGTGGAAATCTTCAAGACAGAGTTTTACAACATGAATAAAATCTGTCCTGTGGAAAGAACAAAATAACTCGTGTCATGTTACAGCTGGCTCATTGCACATGCTTAGCTGCTGAGAATCTGTCTTGACTGACACGGCCCTTGCAACAAAAAGCTGAAAAGCATCCTTGTTGAAAAGGTTTCCAATCCAGGAGGTGAACTTAAGTAGAATTTTCTTCTATTTATTTTATGTTCTCATGATTTATAACCTTATTTCAGGACTTCACATATTTCAGAGGACTCAGCTTTCTCTGCCTGGGGGAATATTTTGGTAATCAGACAGGCCATTTCTTTCCACACAGGAATTTCAAAGGAAAGAAAAGTACCAATCAGACTTTTGGGAGAGGAAGGATGTGACTGTGAGAAACAGAAGAGGAACATAAGGTTTTTTTCACCATTCTTTCCTACTGTTGCACAGGAAGAATAGAAAAGATGGTCTTCTTCATGAGTTCTTAAAAACACCCAAAAAACCATTTCAAAATAACAATAACTTCCTCATATATACACTACAGGAGCAATACTATTGCATGCATTTCTATTAGACACGACCTCCATGATGGTAGAGATGCAATGCCAATGGATTTGCTCAAGAAATCAGGTAAGGCAAAACCTGTGCAAAATGCCCTTCAGGTGCTTACAATGAAGGTCACATTTGGATACCCTGGGAAAGCAGCTGGGATTCTTGTAGTTAGCTTTCCTGGAGTCAGGAAAGGGGGTTTTTATAGCATGTGGAAGCAGAGAAGGGCTAAGAGTTCTGACAGCAAAGGTTGGTAGCTGGATCACCTGTTAGGCTAAGGGAAATAGCAGAGGAAGCGTATTCCTCAAAATACTTGTCACTAGAGTGACATTTACCACCCAGGGGAAACAAGTCTGGCTTTGTGCAAGATGGCATTTGCTTTCTTGCTTAATGTCAGGCTTTCTTTTGGAAATGCCTGTTTAATGATAATTCTGGAGCTTTGTAGGGAGGTGAGGAATGCAAGAACAGATCTTTGAGGTCAAGTTTGAGAGGCTGGTTCTGGCACTAACGTTTTCTCTGCTTAATCAGGGAGTACTTTGGGGACTGGAACAGTGAAGGGCATGTGCCTGGACTCTGGGATCCCCACACATGCTTACAGACAGATGCTTGATTTTGGTGAGATGTTGGGAGCACCCAGTTCTTGCTTCTGTATGTCTTTCTTCACTCTCTCTCCCTCATGGGAGATGTACTATGGGACATGTAGCTGCAGAAAGAGATGCAGGTTTTAATAGCTTGCTAGCCATCAATCTCTTGAGCATTTGCTATCTTGTGCAGGGGTGGACAGAAATTTCCAAACACTAACAGCATCAGTACAGTTCTTTCATTTATCCAAGTCTGATGACTTTTTAGTGGTGTTTTTTTGCATGATTTTTAAATGTTTATATTCATTAGTAGCCACAGGCTCTCCTTTTCTGGCTTCTATTCCCTGTGAAATCCACTGAAGTAAATATAGCTTGTTTTAAAATTCAGTGTTGCCTTTTTACAATTAGTTACAATGAACCTGACTAATTCCATTTTATTCCTAACTTTCAAGATCATACTTTTGTCTTGTTTTCTGTTTTGATAGGAATTAGTTCAATATGATATATTCAAAATTTCAAGCAACTTTCCTGTATGTGTTGTTTCTTTCTCACATTTATGCAGAATCTTCAGAGACCATATTTGCCTGGGTACCAGTGTCCAAACATTTGTGTGCAACAGTTTTGATCACCAAAGCAGCATTCATTCCTAGGTAGTCTGATCACTTTACCCAAGTCTGTACCTTCCATGGTTATTTGCATATTTGGATCTGATTCAATAACAGTGTGATCTTTGCTTATTCTTGAGTGTTTTTATTACTTAGCTGACTTCCAGTACTCTGTAGTTACCAGTTCTTTGAACTTCAGCAGGGCTGATGAGAGAAAAGATTGCTATTTCTCAGTTCAATCTGATGTAATTTCTCCCTGCTTCTGGGCAAGAGACTCATTCCACAGACAGTCCACTATAAACCAAAGTAAAAATTAACAAAAGGATAAAGTATTTCTCTCTTTATAACAATATGAATTCTAAATTTAAAATTCATTTTAAATGTAATCATTAAAGTCTTGGAGTTACGTGCTTATATATAACCTGTGTATTATAAAGACTAATAAATACACACATGTAAATGTGCCACTTACATTTAAAGATCCAGTGTTTTAAAAGAAATCCAGATTCTCACAGTCATACTTCAAACATTATTCAGGCTGTTTCTGGAATTAACAAAAAATTGCCAATACATATGCATATGTATTAAAGAGATCTACAGTGTGTTAAAGAAAAGAAAAACAAGAAGTCAGATCTACTTTTCTATTTTTTAATGAGAGAATTTCAAATTTTTCTGGGGCCTTGAGGCAGTCACTACCTATACCCAAAGCCCAAATCTTTCTTGATTTAGAGGTGCTTGATTCCCTTACCTAGTATAGCAAAAAGATAAGACAAAGAAATTAATATTTGGATTCCATTAACAATAGAGCAAGAATTTATATAGAAACAAATTATATTCCTCTTGAACACAGGGAAATTTGTCTTTTGGAGTGAGTGGAATTCTAAACATTCACAGAAGAAGAGGGAAAATAGACTGATAAGCACAAATGATAAGTGAAAATAAAATACAGCTCCACTTTGGACCTCTGGATCTCCATTCTCCACAGAGCTAAATAAGCTCAAGCTGAGACATGATGCCAGAGGAAATTGTGACATGGGTGGAGGCTGTTCTGAGCAAAAGGGAGTAGATAGGAATAAGATTGTTAAATCTGTGAACAGGCTGTTTGCATGAGCCTGTAGAAACAGAAGAAGGGGCAATGGTCTTAATCTAGAACAGAGCAGATTTAGATTAGACATTTGAAAGAAGTTCTCCCCCATGGAGGTGGTGAGGCACTGGAACAGGTTGCCCAGAGAGGTGGTGGAGACCCCATTCCTGGAGGCATTCAAGGCCAGGCTTGATGGGGTTCTGAGCAACTTGATCTAGTGCAGGGTGTCCCTAATCACTGCAGACTAGTTGTCCTTTAATGGTCGCTTCCAACCCAACTCATTTGATGATTCTATGTCCCTGCTTACTACAGGGAGACTGGACTAGCTGACCTTTAAAGGTCCTTTCCAACTCTAAAAATTTTATGATTGCTTTGAGCATTGTTATGAGCTGTGCTTACAGAACAGTTTCAGCAAACTGAAATAATGAGATTTGCAGATACACCTGCAGGACTAAAGGGGAATAAGAAACAGCCAGTTAAACAGAGATAAGGTGCTGTGGAAGATAGTACGTGATCATAGATGCAGTTAAGTATCTGTGTTGTGATATAATTGTTAAAGAGGATCTTCATGTTGAATTTACTTCACTCTGATTACTTCACTTTGAAAATAACTTTCTATCAAAGGATGACACATAAAGATATGAGTATCTGTAATTAATACTTCATATATATGTGATATCAAAAGCCCATATCTGGTTTTTCAATTGCTAATTTATGATAGGAGCCAAGTTCCATGTTTGTAACATGAGTTATACACAGAGTTATTGTTGATTTCCTCTGAAAATCTTGTTTATTTGAAAGACTTAAATCAACATCCCTTTAACTTCAGTTGGTCAGTTATGCATAATAATATACACTTCAAGCAATTTCAGGTTTGAGATTATGCATAAGTTTGCAATTAATAAATAAAATAAGCAGAACAGGCTAAGATGAAGAAAGCAAACTTTGTTGACTATCTTAAAATAAAACTTTGACATTTTATATCGTTAATTTTTTAAAAGCTCAAGCTCTAGTGAAATGTTCACAATATTCCAGCAGCCTATGCTTGGGAAGTAGTATAGTTTTGGAGGGTAAATGATGACTTGAATCAGAACAACCAGTATATGTGTTCTTTTGTTACAGACAGTCTCATTTATCTTTAAAGTATTTTTTGTCTTTAGTGTAAAAACTGTTCAGAAGGAGGGAAGACGGGTTAGACAAATAAATAAGTACCAAGAGACAAATGCAGTTTTACAGCATTTTATTATTTGCAAGTGGCTATAACCCAAGGACTTACATGAATCCGAGCAGCTGGTCCTGTAAATTCCAAATGAAATTTTTGATCGATTCACATAGACAAAGGAAAAAAATTTCCATAAGAAGATATTATCAATATTCGTGAAGTATGCAGTAACTCTTTCATGTATTTTTGTTGCAACAGTTTTGGTTACCTTGTATAACTGCTTTACCTTTTTAATGCCTCTAATGGCTAAGATTTTCAAAGCTAAATTGATTCATTTAGGGCTCTTTGAAATTAATTTAATTAAATATATCTTAAATGCTGATCACTTACAATTTGAAAACAAAAGCTGAATACCCAACCTATAAATAGAACTCAAAACACTATGTATTTTTCAGATGGATTCATAGAATTCAATATGCACTTTTGGTGTGCCAAGAGGAAAAGCAGTTTTTAAATTAGTGTCTGTAGCTGATTGGATAATTACAGAGGGAAGAAGAAAGAGATACACATTTTATATATAGTCATTGTGTACATACAAGTTCTCACATTAAGCTCTTACAGGATTCATAACTGTGTTGTTTATCAATACCTGTGGGGGACCTACAGAAAAGCAGGGGTAGGACTTTTTAATAAGATATGCGATGGGAGGACTAGAAATGATGGATGTAAATTGGAAAGTGATAGATTCAGGATAGATATAAGAAAGAAATTGTTTACAGTGAGGGTGGTGAAACACTGGAACAGGTTGCCCAGAGAGGTTGTGGACACCACCTTTCTGGAGGTGTTTAAGGCCAGGCTGGACAAGGCACTGAGCAGCCTGATCTAGTTGGAGGTGTCTAGGTGCCTATGACAGGGGGGTTGGAACTCGATGATCTTTAAGGTCCCTTCCAACCTGAACTATTCTATGATTCTATGATTTTGGAACTTGTATATATTCAGATTTATTTGTATTATGATGCACACCTAATTTCAATCACATATAATGTCAAGAAAACTAGCTAACAACAGGTATCTTTGGGGCTTGTGATCCTTAAAAATCAGGATTATAGCATGTGCCCTGTGATTCAACCTATTTTTTCAGTGTCTTGAAGGTTTGAGTCTCTGTATCAGTTGGCAGGCTCTTTTAAAAACTTGAAGAATAGGCATGGAAGGATGAGTAGCAACTGGAGAGTTCTCTGCTGTGAAACAAAGCAGTAAAAAAATACTTCAGCTTCTAAAGTAAAAAAAACTCTTTTAAGGAAGACCTGTATTGAAAGGAACATTTTTCTTGATGCAAATTTTATCCTGTCTGAGAAATGTAAACCATATCACTGGAAGGTGTTTCTTTTCATTGTACTTTCCTGTGGATGTGGTAGTACTGGCTAAGCAACATTACCAAAATCAAGGATAAAACGGGATGCATTTCTCTTATCAGTGAAGAGCAAACAAAAAAATAAAGTCTTAGTTCTACATTTTGGACTGGAGCCTAAGGAAGAATTTTGAGTTGCTTCTGGAGATTACTCTGCAGTAGACAATGCAATTACTTGACTACTGGATGGTAGTTCCAGACATAGTCCTCCAGTCACAACTTCTTTATGTTTTTATAGTTTGAAAAATCTGTGTTTATCTCTTGGCTTTTCTTTGGATTTTTTGTGGGTTTTTATTTATTTGTGTAAATCTCACTTTTTTAGGAAAACTTTAAAATAAGAGGGGTATATTCTGCATACTGAAAGTTGCTCTGACATTGAATTTAGTACAAGAAAGATTATTTCTGCAGCAATTTATTATTGGGCCCTGTCATTTTGGCAGGTTGTCAGAAGTGGTTAGATGACATTCTGGGCCCTAAGTCCATTATAGAGGGAAAGATGTAAAACAGTAATTCTTCTTGGCCTGATGCTGTTGACTTTCGGCCAAAAATTATTTCTTTCACCTTTACCACAGAGGTATCACAGCCCCACCCCCTAATCATTTTACCTCCCTGATAATCATTTTAATGTAGGTTTTCTCTGGTATAAATCACTTCTGGGTTTTATTTATCTGAGGATTTGTAGCTAACTCTGCAACAAGATTGTAATTTGCAAAATCTTTGAAGATCTGATTCAGATGGATCTTAGACAGCAGGCATAGACTCTTTTGCTATTCTGAAAAAAAAAAGAATTTTGAGTTAAGACCATTTTACACAAGAAAAACCCCAAACTAATAATGAATCAAATATTTTTGAGGCCACGGTGGTCAAGTTATTGGTTTGGGGTTTTTTGTGTAGTGGAATTAATTAAATCCAGGCTTAATTAAGAATCGTGGTACATTTTACTGTTTGAGACACATTGCTGGTCTAAATTTTATAAAGGATTTGAGCTTGGCTATGTATAGAATGCTTGACATGTGATAAAAGCCTTAAAATTCCTGAGCTTCTTTAGATCTATGGCTAGCAGCCTGACTTGTAATGACTGACAAATAGAAATCTTTGGATCTTATGAAACTGAGTGTCTGGTTCCAGAAAGTTCAGTGCATTTTATCCTTAGGAAAACTAGCAAGATTAAAAAATAATAAAAATAATAATATTGAATTATCTCTCTTTCTTTCATTAAACTGATGGATTTTATGCTAATGATTTGAAAGTCAACTTCCCTTACATAATTTGCTCCATTGTAGCTATACTTCAAATTTCAACAATAGCTAATATGATTGCAAAGTATGTGGGTGTATTTAAAAGGTTACACTAAAAAAATCCTTAGTCAATTCTGTCTCTTTCCTTCCCACAGAAGAGAAGTGTCCTTATACTAAGGTACCTATCCTATTATATTGACTATTTGTTTATTTCAAAGTTGGATGAACAATCTCTGCACAGAGGGAGTTCAACAGCTGCAAAGATTTCTCTCTGCTGGTTACATTTTTATTTCTATTCATACTTACTGAGTATTGAATGTCAATGGTTAGAATCTCATCAACATCACTTTTTGTGAAGTATGTCTTGCAAACATCCATGTACTTCAGGTAAAAATCCTTTTATGCCGATTATAGTCATTCAGCCTATTTTTTTTAGTGTCTTGAAAGTTTGATACACATGTCTTTTAAGACACGTCTTAAAAGTGAATACGCTGACTGACAAAGATTGTGATTTGTCTACATGGTATCAATACCAGTCAAATCCTCATTGTAGTTTCATGAGGAGAGTACAGTCCTTGCTGACTCTTGACTAGTATGAAAAAAAAATTCTGTCCTGAAAAGTGATTCCATAAAAACAAGTGCCATATTTATGAATCATTGTTTCTATGAATATTCCTGTAAAAATATTGCTGTATTAAGAATTCATCCATTGGCATAGCAAATGCCTTGATAAAGCTGCCTCAAAAATGAAGGAAGCAAAATAACCCTGCTTCACAATTAATACGGTAGTTAGAAATGCTTCAGAAAATGGACTGTCTAAATGTGATACAGGTCTCAGCACTTACTGCTGAATGGAGCTTTCAAGCTATTTTGCTAGGTCAACTGAAAAATACTTTATCAAATTCAAGAGATAATAATATAAAATAACTGAAGGATGTAAAAAAACCCAACATCTCTTCTTAAAGCCAAAGATTAACTGCTCCTGTTACTAAAGCAAATCAACAGTGTGCCCTTTGCAGGAGCTCATCTGTCAAAATCCTTAAAATCTAATCATTCCTCAAGTCCTTACAAATTCAATCCATTAGCCAGGGGAAATGTATGTGTCTCTTCTTCAAGAGTTGGGCTAGTTTGATCCCTTTGATACTTTAAAGGGGGAGAGCTCAGAAAGGAGGAAGTTTACCAGCTGCTGAGGTTTTATTGCTACTGGAGAGAAGAGATGAGCATTTTACTGTTAGACCCTGCTATATTATGTAGGCATGTTATGAATAGGTCTTGGTTTATGCTATCCATCTGTCTTTCTTTGCAGCAATACAGAATGCAAGACCTAAAACTTTCCTCTGTTGAGCTGGAGGAATTTGTCATCAGAACACTATTCCATAAACCTGATTCTGGCTAAGTTGTAGGGGAGTAATTGAAATCTTTTATTGTAAAAAATATTATTCGTTATGAAAAATGTGCACAAAATTACATCTCTCTGGACCCATTAGCACTTACAAATCCCTGAAAAAATCCCAACCAACCAAAAAAACAAATCAGAAACTCCATTTCAGACATTTTTGCCATGAAAGATAATATTGTTGCAGCCCCCATGAGATGGAGTACAGTTCCTCTGAATCATTATTAATATTTGTAAGTATGTGAAGCTGTAAGCTGAAATCTGGCAAGGGATAATTAGTCTTATTATTATATAATTTGTTACCAGTGATTAACCATTATTCCCTTTAACACCTTTTTATTTGTTTTGATTGGCAATTGAAATATGATAGCAGATGAATATTGCTTTGTTTACATGAATACACTAAATGAATACAGTGCATGAGTATATTTAGCTACACTGGGAAACCTCTCAATTTTTCTTATAAAGAATAATGGCTTTATGCTTGTTATTCACTTTTTGCATTATTTCCTGGCTCATATCTGCCCATGCTTATGCATTGCAAATTGAGCAGCATCTCCTGTACTTATTAAAAGATCAATTAAATCTTTTTTAACATACTTGTAAACAATTTATTATCAGCGTAAACATTGTTCTGCATATATGCGGAAAAAAAGCTCTGCAATAGCATGGACCAGCCCTTAAGAAATTAGAAGAAAAACCCAAGTGCAACACTCCTTCCTTAAAAAAGAACAACAATCAAAACAAAACAAAGCAGAAAACCACCATCATCAAACCAAATGCGTTCTCAAAAAAACTCAGTGCAGCCACCAAGCAAAACAGCTACTCATCTAAACATGAAATAGAATGCATACCACTACACTGAGCAATACACCACCATTGCTTTATGTATAGAAATAGATATTTTGAGATACATGTATATGTAGGACTGAAGAAAAAAATACGGGTTGCAACATGGGAAATTACAATTAAGTATTCTGAAAAACTTTTCTACTCTGCTTTGAGGAGGGGCTTGGACTAAAAGGTCTCCAGTGTTACCTTCCAATTTCACTGTTCTGTGGAATCCTTTCTGCATGCATGGGAAAACTTATTATAGTTTTGGGCACCTGCGTCCTTGGGTGATTTTTTGTTCTCTGCAAAAAAACCTATCAGCCAACTAAGCTGGACAGTTCTGCTTATGCTTAAGTCTTTGGGACACTGATCTCCAGATGAAGAAAGTTAAATGATATGGAAAGGGTCCATCTGTTTTTACTGAAAGCCAAAGACTACTGTCTTGAAAGACACAGTATAATAAAGATGTAAATTCATCTGCATTCCTTGAATTGCATCTATTTTAATAATACAAAAAGAACAGGGGCAGAATTAGAGTACATCATGATAATGAAGTTGTCCCTGTGTTAGTGATGATTAATGTATTTGTTCTCATTATCAGTATGTAGTTGGAACAAGATGAGTCTACCTGATAGATGTACTGCTGTAGTTTATTTTCAAGAGGTAACTTTGCCTACCAATGAAAACTTAATATCATCACTAGAGAAGTGCTTACAAAATACAGGGTTTATATTTAAACTGAAGGTATGGTCCCTACATACCATGAATTACTTGTCCACCTAGAATCTTACAAAATGGGCAAATAAAGAATTCAAATACAAGGAAATGGTAAGTCTGCTCCAGAGCTTACTGAGGAGAACTGGAAGAGGAGTAGGTTGGTATTGATCATACCAGGAACATATGTTTTTCTGAAGTTCAAGTAGACCTCTGAGTAATTATATAAAGCTCTGAGTCTGTCTCAGTAAATTATTTTTGGATCATGAACTACTATAATCTGATTTCACTTTGACTTTGATAGGTTGTTTGAGCAGATTCTAGAGCTAGAACTCTGAGAAAAATTGTGATCATCTCTCTGTTAATCACTGAAAAGAGCAGCTGACTAAACCCATAAGGAAATGTAACTGCAGTAATTTCTTACTATCAGAATAGTGGTGTTTCAGTTGTCTTGCTTTTGCCTCAGGATAAGAAAATGACCAAGCAACAGTTTATTCTTTTGGACTTGTGTAAAAGAAACATGAAATGTTGATACCAGGATGTACCAATTCTTATCAACATTCTTTGTTGTGGTTTTATTTTTTTGTTTTTGAAAGGGGTCCCAAACTGATGAAGCCTAAACAGTATTTCAACGTTTCTACACACACACACAAAATTGAATTGGGCAGCTGTGTATTTATTTGTGTCTTCTTTCCAGACCAAGAGTCTTGATTACCTATTATGTTCCCAGTGTGAGGTTTCTCAGTGACATGATTTGATACCGACATGAAATAGATAAGAGCAGTGAAAAAAATAACAATGTATAAAAGAATGTTGCCAAAAAGAACTGTGACATTTGTTATATGCAAATATTCTATGCTTTGCATTCCTCATTCTCAACACACGCAAATTTTTGAAATGTCACCCTTTTATAGGTTATAAATCATATTTATTATTATTTTTCAAGCAACTATGTGAAATGTTCCATTAGCTCCGTTCTTCTTGCAGTTGCCTACTGTCTTTGCATGGCAGAAGAGCCATGGGATGACAAAGCCTTGCATCAGGGCACAATTCTTTTGAGAACAGAGTACATTCCTTTAAGAAACAGCAGTAAAAATAATGGGATGTTGGACAGCTTCGGGATGTTCATATAAATATACCAAAAGAAATATTTGTCACTTGAGAACTTTCACATCTTTTAAAGATAGAAACATAGTGTAAGTCATGTTCGTGCATTCAGAAGTATATCTTTATTCTTTGTCAGACTGCTATCTCTTGCGTTCAACTCATCCTTTTTTCAAAGTCAGTCCCAGTACAAAACAGCATGTATCAGATGATCTTCAGATAAAGATAAGAAACCATTTCACACTGCAGGATACGGAAGGGAAGTTTAACTGTTTAGTGCATTACATTTTTTTTTTTTCATTCTTAACTGAAAAAGTCTTTTCATTTCTTAGACATTGATTTTATAGACAGTGTATGAAGAGATTCTTTTAATGGCATTTCCCATGAGTTGCAGTGGACATTTAGAAACAAAAAAAACCCCACCTCCAAACCAAACCAAAAGAGTATTTTTGCATCCTTTTGTTTCTAGAGGCCTAATTTTGTGGTAGCNAAAGGATTTTACATTTGCCTACTAAAAATCAGAAAGCTTTAAAGAGTTTCCAGAAGAATAGCATAGTTCTAGGTCCATTTTTAAAACTGTAGAGGCTACAAGGTTAGGAAAAATCAGCCTTCACTCATGCTGTCAAAGGCAAGATAGTTGTCTGGCACTATAAGGACAAAAATGAAAAATCCTTGCTAGGTTGGAAATAATGCAAAGTCCAATAGGAAAACTGGACATAGAACAAGAGGGAAAATCCACCTGTTAAAAATATTAATTAGTAATAATGGATTAATTTTTTTTCAAGACAAATGTGAATTAATTTTGCAATGAATTATTTTAATTTTCCCAACAATGGAAAATATTACATATTCATTGGCAAATTTGAAATTTACATTCTGCCCACCTTGTTTTTTCACACTGCCGCTGATTCCTCCAAAATAAATAACTTGAAAGTCTATTTTAAGATTACTCTTCTCTGGAAACATACTGAGTGGGAATATTTTTTATTCCTGTAACTTTCTCCAGGTGTTTGGAACTTGAGGAAGGGTTGCCATATGTAGCATCTTTCTGGTGATGAAGACACCAAAAAGTATCAAAAGTATAGTATCAACTTGAGTTTATATAAGTGCATATAAAAATATATATAATTTTAAGTACTTTAATGCACTGCATTGTTAAAAAGCAGAAGCAACACAAGGAGATCCCAAAGAATTACTTACTTATGGCAATCAGTGTACGAAAGTGCTTCCAAAAAATGTAATTTTTTTCTGAAAAATCATAGAATCATAGAGTGATTTGGGTTGGATAGGATGTTTAAAGGTCATCTATTGCAGCCCCACTGCAATAAACTGTGACATCTTCAACTAGATAAAGTTGTTCAGAGCACCATCCAACCTGATCTCGAGTGCTTCCAGGGACTGGGCATCTATCACATCTACAGGCAACCTTTTTCCATTTAGGCCTCCTTTAAGCACCAAAAAGCTGTAATGTGGTTCCCTTGCAGCCTCCCTTCACCAGGCTGAACAATCTCAATTTGCCTGCCTTTGTAGAGGACATCCTACAGCCCTCTGGTCGTCTCTTCCTCTCCTGGATCTGCTCCACCAGGTCCAGGTCTTTCCTGTGCTGAGTGCTCCAGAGCTATACCAAGTACTCCAGGTGGGGTCTCACTAGGGCAGAGGAGAGGAGCAGAGTCACCTCCCTTGACCTACTGCCCACACTTATTTTTATGTAGCCCAGGATATGGTTGACACTGTGGGCTGCAAGCAGTGGAGTTTTTCATCCACCACTTCTCCCAACTCTTTCTCCACAGGAAAATCCTGAAATGGGAGGTTACAGCAACACTATTTGCCTGGCGTAGTGACATTCCTAGTGAGAGCAGAATCTGGCCCAAGAAAGGAAATAAGACAGATGCAATTTTAGCTTCTTAGTACTATCTGAATAGACCAGTCAGAATATGACAGTGTCTGCTAGGGATTAATAAGTATAAATTGCTTATCCAAACAGGAAATAATAAGAAAGCTTTTAAAGATTACTGTAAATATTTTTACATTTCAGAGGAAATCAGCTGATGTTATGACAGTAGAGTACAGTAAGGAACTTGAGAAGTGAAATGATAGGTGGAACAGCCATGTAATTTTGAACCAGGATATGATATTTGGTTGTTCTAGTACTGTTTAATTTTACATTCAATCACCAATAAAGTTTGCTAAAAGCTATATGTGACCTGATACAGAATTTAGTAAATGTAGTGGGGTGGGAAAAACTCATATGAACTAAGCAATGAGAGCACATCCTTTTCTAAACTAGATGGATTTAGAGTTAGTTGCACTACCAGGATTAAGTTACTTGTATATCTGGCCTGTTAAGTAATTGTTTTCTTCCCTAAAAAGAAAGTAAATATGTACAATGGTTCTTCATGAAATTTCATAAACAAATTATAAATTATCATGAGAAAAGAAAGAAATATTTTCTTCACACCCGACACAAGAGCATCATGACCTTGTTTAGATCAAGAGATAAGTAATTGAACATGAATGTAAATGAACATGTATGTGAATAAGATGATAAAATCAAAAATTGAATGTGATCAAGCTTGGCACAGATCAGTAAGTGACTGCTGGAAAGATGATAATGATTTAATTATATGGGATCTTACTAATTAAGAGGATGTTGCTTCGTGGACATGTAGTGCCTTCATGAATTAGAAAGGCAAAGATGGAAAAGTAACATGCTGGTCCTGAGTTACTGCTCTGAACCAGACATTCAGACTGTGCTGAGAGACTGTTGTGTGTGGGTTCTCAGTGGTGGTTATTGCAGTAATAACTGGAGCAGGTCTCAATGTGTGCACTCATGAGGGTAAGCGTTTCCCAGAGCTGCCTCTCTCTTGTTTGGTCTGATGAGTAATTTGAACTTACCAATATCATGTTTTTGGTGTTCCCTTTTCCCCAGTGGGAACTTCTTATAATAATAGGCACTTAGTAGGAGCTAGAAAGTGGCAAAGAGCTCAGACTCTGCAGATGGTTAGTATCAATACACTTTCTATTTAGTTTCATACTCCTTGTTGCTATTCTGCTGTACTACTTGACCCTGTTTGTTTTATGACTATATGTGATGTCAAACCTTGAGAGTACTATTGTTAAAGTATAACCAGTCAGAAAACTCTTTGCCATGTTTCCACTCCCGCTGACTACTAAGAACATCACAGATAGTGAAAAGCATCCTTAACTTCCTATGAATTTAGCAAAATTGAGAGCTCTCAATACCTATGAGGAGATGCTCAAAGTTTTTAAAGAACTGAGCTCTCAATAGAATTTTATATGGCTAAAACTGCTGTCATATTTGCTACTATTACTTGCTAAAAGTATTATTTTCATCATTCAGCTTTGGCATAGACATATGCTAAACAAATTACTTGTTTAATGAAATGTTTATGAAAGAGACAAGTTAGGAATGAGCTGTTAGGGTACCTGATATTTCAGGTATAACACATGCTGAAGTAGTTTGCAGAAGCATAGACTCCATGTTGTGAAACAGGCACATGTAGATTCATTATTGTCTTTCTGAAGGATACAGAGTAATAAATGCACACGTCACATATATCCATGATGTTGTTTCTTGTCTGGGATGTTTTTCCTCTCTTTTTAAAGAATTTTTCACTACCTGAAATAATCTCAAGATCTTATAGTAATTAAACATTATACTATTTGGCAGTTACATTTACATTTCTGTTAGATTTCTTGTCCTTTAGGGCATATTTCTACTGAAATTTTGAAGCTTTTTTCCATGGCTTGAGGAATTGCAAGGATAATTTTTAATATACAAGCTGAGGTTTTCATGTGGGCTTTGAATTATTGTCTTGGGATCTTCCAGAAAAACAGCAGCCATTATGATACTTAAATTTATTATCTTACCAACTGACATATGTAGACTTCGAAGGACAAGATCACACCATACAGTAGAGTAGGCAGAATAACTCTGAAGCTGGCGGGAACCGTGCTAGTTCTGGAACTACAGATAATATAACTGATGACATTTTTGTACCTGTCTGACTTCCTGTTAGCACACCTATTGATTCTAAGACTAGAAATGGCACTGCACTGAACTGCACCTGCTCAAATCTCACTGTGTACAGTGACATATAAGTAAACTTAGACCAGAATAAATCATGTACTAAAACATAATCTATTACCTTAAAAATTGTATCAGGGGAAAAAAAACCAAAACAGAAAGTCACTTTACTCCTATCTTGGTGGAATATGTTGTTTAAGCTTTCATTTACTATTGCTGAAAGTCTTCTCATCTTAAAGACCTGGAAGCGTATCTTCAAAATAGACGAATTTTGCCTCATCTGATAAATTTTTATAAGAAGTCAGAACAGGCTTTGGTGGAATGATTTCAGTTATCTAGTAAACTGCCTCCAGGATTTTGAAAAAATACACAGTTGACACCATCTTTAAGAATTTAAAAAATACAGCAGCTAATGCAGATGATACATGGTTTTCTGCTCCCTATATTTTAAGCATAATTTTATCATGCTTCTGTTCAAAATAGATGTTTATCTCATTACTGTTTTCTTTAAAAAACACAAAACTTATAAATAGCCATATACTGGTTGACCAGCCTTGAACTTAGAACTAAAGCTTCAGATAATTATGAATAAGTTTAGTCTAATGAGATACTGAACAGAAGTAAATAGGATTTCCTATTCTTGCCTTTCTAGCTTTAAAGCCTCCAGATCACCGGGAGTTAGTGTTTTTTATAGTTTTGTCTTTTGATCTTAATGTTTTGTTTTGAGCACCATCTATGCAGTGCTTTACAATAAGACCCAAAACACCTCAAACTTGTTCAGACTGCAAGTCTTGGTTGAATGATAACTTCATAAAAAGTAGTTAGTGCAGCAATAAGAAATTAAAAAATATCAATGAGAGGCTGAACACTGCTCTCTTGGGTTCAGTGCATCATGAGCTATATATAGCATATAGCTTTTAGCTAATCCTGTGTATAGACAGATCAAACTAGAATCTGCTTGGCAAACAAAATGCAAGCAACACTGAAATGGTCTTTTGTGAGTAAATGATGCAATTCTCATAGTATTTGTGTAAGGTTAGTGTTTCAAATGGAAAGAGGAGGCAAAAATTGAATGAAAATTTTACATCTTGTGTTTGAGTCCTAGAGGATACTAGTATGAACACCTATATGTAATAATGGATTTCTGTAATAGAAAAAGAAATATGGATATTATGTTATTTGTGTACTTGAATTGTCTTCTTTTCATGGCATTCTTAATACATCTGAATTTTGTGAAGCTAAAATTTGCATCAGATGAGTACGAAGAAATTGACATAATATTTCAGTTTTAAATGGTTTAAATTTGAAGACAATTTTTAATTCTCACCAAAGTTATGGTTACAAAGTAAAAAAAGCAACCAGAAGAAACTGGTACTCTCAAAGATGTATCACTTGTCTGTATCTTCTGATGTACTTTCCACAAATTGCAGCTGTCTGATAATGAGACACTTTAATGTTACTTTCCACAGACGTGATGATAAAGGTAAAAGATTATCAAGGTAAAAGGCCCAAGAATACTGAAATGTCTGATTCTTAATGAATAGGTGCTGTGCTGCTTAGACACCCTGACATGGACAAGTGAATGGCCATTTCTGGTGCTATTTTAGCATTGTGTTGGACTTTTGATTTGTTTATTCCATTTAAGAGTCAATTAAATACAGCAGAGAAGAAAATCTGAATATAGGTATATACTTAAGGCATATAATATGTAGGTGATCATTATACTTATGCAGAATCTTATATTGAACATCCTTAATGCACTTTGAAACATTAATACCCACTCCGCTATAACTTTTGCTTCTTATATATTATGCTAATAAAGCAAGGCAGCTGGTAGATTTTTACCATCATTGCAAAAAAGCAGTTTAATTTGTTACCATTAAAAAAACCCCTATTATATTTGGTATCATTGCCAAAAATAGGCAAAATACTTCCCAGTTAGAATATTATAATGTATGTATTCTGAAAACTTAATGTAATTGATTACAAACTACAAAATAATGAAAGTCCTAGGAAGGCCTGGGCCAAACACACTTAAAGGAATGTCTCATGGGAGATAAAGCCTGAGGAAATTTGTATCTCCCTTTTATAGCAACAGTGTTGCAGAAGGATTTCATGACGACCTACGCAAATTCACATGGGATCTTTTCCTTTTGGTCATGAATATTAACTTGCTACTATTTCCTTTCTGGAAAGCTTAGGTGCAGAGGTTCACTCGTGTTTACAAAATTCTTCATGATGAATAATTTAGCAAAAGTTCTAAGAAATCCTATAGTGTTTTCAAGTTCCTCTTAAGGTTTTGTTTTGTTATGTTATGTGGTAAACAACAACAATAAAAGGGCTATTTAATTTAGAGCAAGCTTTGAAATGATGAATATTTTATTTTATCCTCGAGTTAACTGTTCTGTACTTTAAGGTGCTTCTTACACAAATGACCCAGACTCTCATCCACTTCCAAGTGCCTCTTAGACATCTGATAAAAACATGCATTAAATTGAATTACCTCATGAATATAAAGTGACAAGAAATGATTTTTCATAAAGACAGCCAAAGGGAACATAGTCATTTTGCCTCATATGAAATACAAGAAAACAAAGCTGTCTTTTTCTGCATAGCCTCTAAAATGCTGAAACACAGAGAAATTGTGTTCTCTGCTTCTTAATTGCACTGTCTCAGTTTCTTTTCACATTTCAGGTTAAAACAGCTGGAGTGTTGTTATAGAACATCCATTATAGATTTACCTAATATGCCTCAAAATAAAGCATTGGAATGACCTTGTACCCAAGCAAAATTGAGTTCAAAGCTGAAAATCTAGAAAAATTTAAGTGACCAAAGAGAGCAATTTTCCATTGAATTTGTTTGGATTTTCTTATATGTCTTATGATGTATTTTCAGAATATTAAAATTGATTTTGTCCTTAATTAATTTCAGCTTTGTCATGTTTATTTTATATTTGTTTTACTTACTTTCCTTATTTACTGCTTATTTTCTTGCAAGCTGGAAATATAAGAATTGCATCATTCTCTTCAGTAGCTTCTACTAAGTATCTTCTTAAAAGATTTTCCTACAAGTGAAACTATAGTTTGTTGGCTTTAAACTTAAGCTACACCTTTTAAAATGTTTTATTTAGCTAGTACATGAACACATGGTATATTGGTTCTGACCTGAAGTAAGCATCATCAGCAGGACTTTAAAAACCTCTGATGAGTCATAAGAGGAAGAAACATGTTCACGTATTTAATTTTCCTCATTACAGAATTTCTGATTACATTTTTACATTTCATATGTCTGTTTTCCTAAATGTGTAGTGTTATAACTTATTTGGAATTTTATCTAACTTACTATATTAATTTACCCTATTTTGTATATATTTTATTATTTTCTTTGAAGGCTCTGCAGGGAGAACCTTTGACCTTTATAAATAATGGGACAAGGCTTTTTTTTTTTTCTCTTGGTCCTACATTTAAACAGCTCTGTGAGCAAAGTTACAGCTAAAATCTTCTCACTGAAGCTCTCTGAATAGCCTATGTATTAAACCATTTTTTTGTAGAGGTAAGAGAAGTAATGAGTCATTATAATGTATGGTGCTTGTCATGACATTCGTTTGCCTGCTATTTAAAAACGTTTTCCATTCATGTTTACTTTGATATTTATTAGACAGTGTGAAAGTGTTCCTCCTTCTGAACTGCATTAAATTACCAGAGAACTACACCTCTGCCATATTCTTATGTTTATGTTTCCAGGTGTTTATGTTTGTTTTTCTACCAAGGGGGTGAGGCCAACATAGACCACAAATAGATGAGTTCTTTTCAATAACTCTTCTGAGGATAAGTGAAAAAGTGCTCTTGCACTGATTTTTGAGAAGAGTAGTTCTGAATCTGGGGAGTTGAGACTTGTAAAGGATGTATCAGAAAGAGAAAATTAGAGACACTTCAAAAGTAGCATGGAAATACTGACATTGTAAGACTTGGAGGTGACTGGTGCTCTTAGTGCATGCAGTAAAATCAGTGTTGGTGTATAAAAGTGCCACCAAGCCACCTTCAGTAAAACTGTCGCATGTTGATTTTCATCATATTTTAAAATTATCTCTCAGTAATACTATGCATTTATAATGTTTTGACTATAAATATGATTTTTTTTGTCTTTTCAAACTTATAATGGATGAACTATTACTAAAGGATTTTTTTAACAGCAATAACACACTTTTTTATTATAATCTTTTTCATGATCTTTGATTTTCACAAATGTGTTCCTTATTCAATATTATTTGCACTATGTACACATTCCAGTCTTTGGGTTTTTTTGCTGGTTGAGTTAGGTAACTTTTAACTTTGATTCAATACATGCTTTTCTAAACTTGCTAGCATAACCCAGCCCAAACCAACTAAAGTACTTACCACAGGGGTCTTGACTATGCAAAATTTTCTTTGCTGTAAAAATTACTATAAAGTAAAGGTCAACTATCTGCTACTTTCTGCTTCTCCTTTTGCCTCCTGCTCATTACTTTCCCAGTCATGTTTTGTCTCAAACACTTAGATTTCAGCAGACGAAGTGATGGACTAGGTTAACCTGAAATTTGAGCACACCACTCACTGACTGTGAGTCCTAATCTCATGCTAAAATAATTTGTATTTTGACGTATCTTTCCATGCACTTATGTGTCTCAGTAAATACCTAAAATAAAATTCATTATCCTCCAAGATTTAACTTGTATCTTAGGCTGAATGTTAGTGCTAATGTGCCTCTCAATTAAAAAACTAATGTGATCTTCTGTCCTGCAGTCATTAAATTGAGATCACTTCAGAAATAGTTCTTGGAATTTGTTTTAGAAGCAAGTTAGTACTGCAATCACATGGTCTCTCTTTCCCCAAGAAGTTTTCCATGTACTTACCAGTTTGAACCAAAATTACATAGGATTATAGGTCATGAAAATAATTAACATACAGCAAATTTCATGAGATCAGCAATTACCAGTTTTGTGTGGCCAGCTGTTAAGCCTGTCATCACTCACATACTCGCTGGCTAGCAGGAGTACACACAGCCTGCATACAGCCACAGCATATGCTGTCATTTGTTCATCTTAGATAACTGTGCAATAAGCTGCTGGAGAGGAACTGAAATATTTACAAGGGTGTGAGAGGTAAAGATATAGAAATATGGTTGTAAGTCCAATAAAATAATGTACACAAAACTATAATGGAACTATTTCACTGCCATCCATTATGCTATGAGGTCATCCTATATAACTGTCCTTTATTTGGAACATATAGATTCTGATGTTGTAAAATTAATATCCCAAGAAAGAAAAATAACATATTTATTAGAGTAATTGGTGCTATATTTTTCATTATTTTATTTTAATTATTAATATACATTGTATTTTAACCAGCAGTCATCCAAATACCAGACTCTCTATCCAGTGTAATGGGTGAGAGAATCAAGAAAAAGAAGTAGAATTCATGAGCTGAGATAAAGGCTATATGATAATACAGCAAGGGAAGAGAAAATAATAGCAGCAACAATGATGAAAGAATATTCAAAATAAGTGATGTACAGTGCAAGTGATCGGTCAATTGCTCAGCCCATCTTGAGCAGTGGCCACTGTTTCCTGGCCCCCAGCCAGTATTTATACACTGAAAATGGTGTCTTTGGTAAGGAGTATTCCTTTGGCTGGCTTGTTCTGCCCTTGCTCCTTGTCTACTTGTATGGGAAGCTGAAAAAGTCCTTGACTTAATATAAGTATTATTTGACAACACCTAAATATATATTATCAACTTTATTCTCATACTAAATCCAAAACAGACCAGCTACTAGAATTAACTCTATCCCAGCTTAAACCAATTCTAAAAGTACTAGCAGTCTTAAAGGAAATAATTGAAGTGACTGCAAAATTCTCTGAACTGTTCACTGACTATGTCAGTAAAATCTTTACTATAGAAGGACTAGCTTTTTGTCCATCAAAACTTTCTTCATACATTAGTTTGGCAAAGTATTTACCTCTTTTATTCTTGTAAGTTATATTTAAATAGCTTCAGATTGTTGTTATATGGGAATTGTTAAAATTAGGTACAAACATATGGTAGGCTAGAAGTTGTTTGATGTATTCAATTTGAAGTTGTCTTCAACTGTCTAAAGTCTGTTATTCACACTCTGTCAAAGACCATCGCTGTTTCACACAGTCTCAACTGCTCTCTGATTAAATGGCTAAAGCTACACTAGGAAAGGACATTTAAATCTCAGATAGTTAATTCTCTAACTTTCAGTTTCAATAAAAGACTCTTTGCAATAGTGTTCATAAAGAAAAAAACACATAAGAATTCTGCAGACTGCTTGTGCTATTATAGCTGTAGTATAGTATATCTAAAGATGCAATAGGAAGGAACTAAGAAAAGTACAAGATCTTCTATTGTTAATAATATACATGTTAATAAAATTAATAGCATGATAAAAATTTCTATTTTTTCTCCAAATATAAGGGCTGATCTAAAACCAGATTACTACCACTTGCATCCATCCTATCTTACAAAAATATTTTGTATTTTTTTCTATGCTTCTTGTTCTTGAGCTTACTCTGTCTGCTGTGATGAACTTTGATCTGTCAAGTAGAAACTGAAAAATTAGACATAATTGCTTATTATTTAGTTCTAATTTAATCTCTGTTATTTTGACTATATTATAAGGTTTAATCTCTGTTAAAAATTACATTATGGATCTCAGTCACATGAAATTTGCATGCCTCCTCCTCTCCTGTTGAGAGATTAATACTCTCAATGTTCAGGTTTTGTTTGTGAAAGCAGAAATGTTCCCTTATGAAAGCCTGCATTTTGAAAAAATGCAAATAGATTAAAGAAATAGTAGGATGAAATGCATTCAATAAATATACTATGGGTCAATATTTAGACTGCTTGTATTTGCTTTAGTTTTGGGCTTGAATGTTCAAAATTTTGTAAAATCTAACATAATGAACTGATAAAAATAGAGAATGTTGGCTCAAGACTACCAGTTTCCACAGGTGCAAATGGGCTGGATCATATGATAATTTATTGAGAGCCAAGGGCACAACTCCAAATCACAAAACCAGATGCTCTTTTCTCTGAATGAAAAGGAAAAGAGAAAAGTGGAAAACTCATGAAATGTGTGAGGATTCCATGGTTTCATTTAGACTTAAAAGCAAACATGTAAGCAAAGCAAAATATAAGAAACTGAAGATCATCACAAAGTTATGGAGTCCAGTTCTTTTTTAAACAAAATTAATAATCATAGTTTATCTCTAGAGTTTATCTACAACAGAGGATACTGAACATTTTACTATTATTATTTTTGGTTTTCTCTCTATAAGCTACTATTCCATCAAGTGAGATCCCCTCCAGCAAAATTCTTCTTCCTTCTCATCCCTCCCTTCTTCTTGATCTCTGGTGGCTCTTGATACTATTATGTGTGAAACAAGCTAATGTCAATTCAAACTCTTTCATCTTCTTATTTAATTAAATTCACTTGTTTTCTTAGTGCAGCATAAAGATTTCTGTTGCCATTTATTAAAATCTTGCATTATGAATATTTATTTTTGATACAAACTTCCAATGTATTTCAGCAGATGAACTGCCTCCCAATAAAGTGTGGAAGTGGGAGGGAGAAGGAGAAACAAAAATTAAAATGGTGATCCGTTAGAGATCTTTTAGATCTGTAACCTTGTAAAAATTTAACGAGTGATATTAAATGCTTTGCAGGCCATAGCTGGATAGTCAGGCGGGGAAAGTTGATGAGTGAACCTCTTAAATGTAATTCAAACTGGATGTAAATAAAAATTCTAGAAGTGGCATGTTTGCCTATACTGATAGTACTGCTTCCTTATTTGAACAACACCTTGAAATTAATTTTTCTCTTCTTTGGTGTTCATGAACTCTTCTCTGTCCCTTTTTGACATTGAAGGTCTAGTAAAAATGTAGTTCACCTGTTTCCTAGAATGACTTTCAATCAGGAAGATAGTTAAATGACTTAAAAACCACATTTCTGCTGGCGATCTTTCTCTTATCATCCAATCAAGGATCTTTGCCTTTTGTAAATAACTGTGTCCAGCTGATATTTAAAACTCATTATCTCCAAAATCAATCTCTTGATCTTACCTTTCAAAACCTTTCACTAGTTTGTTTTCCATCTGAGGCATCAACACAACTGTTCTCCAAATTACTAATGTCAAAGCTTAAACTCATGCTGTCTCTAGGGGAATGCTTTCACTGGGTTTCTCTCAAACCTTGTAAGTCCAGCTGTGCACACAGTCAAAACATTTGTGCAAGCTTTTATTATTGCCTACATTAACTTTTACAACATCTGTTCTCTAAGCTTTGCTTATAGCAGCCTTGTTCCTCTGAAGTCATTGCAGAATCCTGCTGATAGAGTAATCCTGAATTCATTTACTGAGCATCATATTGACCCTATTTATGCTCCTTCTGCACTTTTAATCTTTACTTATTTACTGGTTTACTCTTTTGGGTTTCCCATATTTCAGTCAAAAAACAAATGCAAAATCTAATCAGAAAAAAACGTGGGCTTATTTCATCCTTCAACATTGCTCAGGTTATGATCAAATTGAGAAATCAACCAAATCTAGTGATCTAGTATATGATGTCCCTGCTTATACAAAGGAGTTGGATTAGATGACTTTTGAAGGTCACTTCCTACTCTATGATTTTATCTTCTTTACCACTCTAGTGAATAAGTATTAATTCATGTCTAAGTATTTTTCCCAGCTTTCTCTTTCCTGTTGCCAAGATGACACTGAAATAAACAATGTTAATAAAACACTGCCCTGGAGTATAGTGTGGAGGTTCTTTTCTTTGTTCTTGTTAATGAAAACATGACTTCTAACAAACATTTGTTAGCACAGATAGATCTATAGTTCTTGAAGGAAAAGCAATGAAATTATTGTGTGAAGGAATATTGTGATGAGAACTGATGACAAACAGTCAAAACTTCCAGTTTGCCTGGACCTTTTCTATATAGACGGCTCTCTGAAAGCTTAGTTTAAAAAAAAAAGAAAATTAATGAAAAGCTTTTTAATAACTTTTAAATGAAGAAACTTGCTTGATTGATCAGATAGAACGGAAATGATAAGAATTCATAAAATCCTTACCCAATGCAGCCTTGCAGGCAGATTCCCGTTTCGAATCTTGCTTTTTCGTCAGGTCTGTGGCTTTGAGTTGGAGCAAAATCTGTGAGGTCCTTTTTGGCCTCTGAAAAGTTTCTTCCTGTCATCTTCAGAAGTAGGAGTCAGTAGCATCATTGATGTATCAAGATAGGAAGTGGTAAGTGCTCCAGACTGTCCCCTGATGCTCCTCCCTGGTGTGGATGTCATTGCATTGGCTCATGGCTTGGCTGCTACCAGAGGAGGAGCCACCTCTCCTTCCTTGAAGGACTGCTCCATCTAGCTTTGACTTGTTTTCAAATCAATGAGGACATAATGTACAGAAACATCATAATATACAAACTGAGAATGAGATACCATTTATTCAACATTCAATTGACTGGCCTAGATTGTTTGGAGAAATAAAATCAATTTAAAATCAAATCAGTTTACTGATAATGTGTGCGAGTTTGGATCGAACATGTCAGAAAAAGGCAGATGTGAGACCTTAATTTTTAATTATCTACAAGTTCAGCAAATTTCCCAAATACTATGGCTTATAGAATCATAGAATAGTTCAGGTTGGAAGGGACCTTAAAGATCATTGAGTTCCAACACCCCTGCCATAGGCAGGGGCACCTCCCACTAGATCAGTCTGCTCAGTGCCATGTCCAGCCTGGCCTTGAACACCTCCAGAGAGGGTGCATCGTCCACAACCTCTCTGCATAGCCTTTTCCAGTGTTTCACCACCCTCACTGTAAAGAATTTCTTATTTAGGATATAATCAATGTCTATAATCAATGAAGCCATAATATTTGGGAAATGCAAATGATCTATTTTCAGAGCATTTTGCCTGTTTGCACAGCCAGAACTAGCCAAACATCTTTGCCAAAGTTTTTCCCAGTTTCCAAAAGCTTAGCTGATTTTTTAGTAGCTTTCAGGAGTATGGGGGAGACAGCAAGTCAGCAAATACAGTTGTGAAGAGTTAATTAACTTTGGACCATTGGAATGCTGGTCTAGATGGATGTCACCAGTGATGAACCTAATAAGTAGGCATCAACTGACTCCATCAAACTTCACCTTGAGAGGTTGACATTATACCTGCAGTCTATTTTTTTGAACTGCGCTTCTAGGTCTCCTTCATTCTGTTAGGATATCTTTTGTTGTAGCACATATTCATATGTCTTTCATGTTGTGTCTACCCTTACAAACATAGGCAATTTTCACTACACTTCAAATCTAAAAACCAGCCATGCTTAAGAAAGCAAAAATGTACATAGTGGAGGTCTGCGAACCAAATCTTGAAATCCTTTTCCCATCACATTGAATTAAATGTAGTAAAAAAATTGTAGCTAAAAAAAAAAAGCATGGGATGGTTTTGGGAATTTGTAAAATAATATGAATGTTTTCCTTTCTAGATCAGTGATTCCAATCTGTCAGACTTGCTGGAGATCTATAACCTCATCAAGCTCTTTTCTGCAAGCTAAAATATGCTTTGTTGCCAGTCTGATTCAAGTTAATAGCAGGCAAGAGTCCATGCAGCATACCTATTACAGAGAGCTTGAACTACTCAGCTCTCATAGTGGCAAAACCTTTATTATTGCAGATCCAAGGGGAGGAGGCAAATGTAAGTGTACCACATTTCCTTCTGTGTCTAGTCGGTCTACTCCAATATCCAATTAAGTTTAGTGCCTATTTTAATACGATTTTGTTCCTTTGTGGGAGACTTTAGTCACCATTTCTGCCGAAGCACATATGCAAGCATATACTCAGCAGACTAAGGATTGTCTTTATCCATCCAATCAATTATGCACTTCCAGGTAGTCCAATGGTTTTGAAAGTTACAGCTAAGGGATGTTGCTTCAGTTGACCCAGTGAACTGTCCTTATTTTTATTTAACAATCAGGCATAAGTGTAGTGTCAAGTGTTACAGCTGTGTGGTCAGTGCTAAAGAGTTGATGAAGATGGTCAGATGGAATAATCTGGCAATGTTTTTTTCCTCTCAGGTAATGTTTCATAGTTTCATAATCAAGGTTGGAAGGGACCTTTCAGATCATCAAGTCCAACCATCAGCCCAACTCTGACAAGCTTCATACCTGGACGGGGACTTGAACCCCTGACCCTCAGATTGGGAGTCTGATGCTCTCGCCACTGAGCTATACATCCAGGTTAATATACTATAATAAAAATTGTTTGTTCCTGATTCTGGCAAAACTAAATGATTACTGCATTAAATATATGCAACACTATTCTTGCCACAGTGCTAAACTTACCCAAATCTTACTTGCTTCTGCATGTGCAGATGATTGAAGTGTTGAGGAGGATAATGCAAGACATTCTGATTTCTGCATAGGTGGAAAAGCAACAATATCTTTCTATGCTCTTCAGTCAGTAGGGAAAGGCCTCTCTTCACCTCACTGAAATAATGTAGCACAATATGTTAGCTCAGGAATGTAGAAAGGACTCATTTTACCAAAGGTTTGGTGCAGTTAGCAGTATGTACTGAAATGCCATAACTTTATCATGGGCCAGTGGTGTGATATACTACTGATATACTACTGTCCCTCCCACACATTATTTTTGTCACTAATTCAAGGATCTTCTATTACAGCTCTTAACTGTGACACAGGAGAGAAAAATACCTCTTTATAGTAGAAACTGAGCCTGAGAAATCAAGGACTGAGGTATATTCCGTGAGAAGTACTGGAGCTTACATCATAACTGAAACCCAAGCGACCTCTTTAAAATAAGGAAGGGAAAATAATCAATCAACCAGTCTGAAGGAAGAAGAAGAAAAACTGGCACCAGAGAAACCCTTAATATATTTGTTTTATTCATGTAGTCATGGTCACAGCTTTTAGTCATGATTAATGCATGTCTCTGATGCATTACTTTTAACATTTGTTTTTATTTAAAGAAACTAAGTAGGATGTATTAAAAGCCTCTTGATTCAGGTTTTCAGTTATAAAAAGAAAAGAAATTAAGAGTTAAAGTGGTTGCTGATGGCATAAAAATGAAGCCAATATTCTGATGCATTACAGAAGGGAGATTATAGGCACAGCATCAGAACAGTAGGAAGAGCATTACCAAGATACTTGCATTGTGGGATTTTTGTAGATACTCTTGAATACGTAGGGAGAGTAATTGTGTTAGTGTTTTGTATCAGTTTAAAGAAAATTGAGGAAAGTAGTCTTGAATTATCTGAGAGATGTGTTGTATGAAGGAGAGAGTTGCGTTCTTTTATTTTGTTTTGCTTTGTTTCTTTTTTTTTTAACTTTTTTTTTCCCCAAGAGAGGTACATGGAAAGAATAAAAATGCCACCAACTGAAAAAGTGGCATAGTGATATTCTCNCTGAGAGATGTGTTGTATGAAGGAGAGAGTTGCGTTGTTTTATTTTGTTTTGCTTTGTTTCTTTTTTTTTTAACTTTTTTTTCCCCAAGAGAGGTACATGGAAAGCATAAAAATGCCACCAATGAAAAAGTGGCATAGTGATATTCTCTTCTCAAAGGGCTGAAGGGGTAAAATAAAAACCATAGCACTGCAGAAAGAGAATGTCAAGAAATTATGAAACTGTGACCAAAGCAGTCAAATGGAAGGGTATGAAAGATACTGTTGATTTTTTTTGCCCCTAGCTCTTCCCTCCTGCCAAGGTGTTTCCAAAGTGTTAAATAACTAAACTCTTGAATTAGGCAATGTAACTTTTTTCATGTAAGCACATGAATTAAGACATTTAGGAATTTTCAAAGTATGTTTGCAGAAGCAAAGCCGAAGGATAGTAGACTTGCATATCTTTATCTACTGCTTCATGCATGCAGCAGTGGAGTAAAAAAATCTCGATTCATTCATATTTCACTTCTTTTTTTTGTTATGGCACAATATTAAAAAATGTTGACTACAGAAATTTGATTTGAATTTTTTAACCCCTTTTAGACAATATAGTAGCAAAATACTAAAGAAAAGAGTTTATGAGATAGAGAATTATTTTTGCCTATCTCAGAGTCATGTTGATGGTCAGCACGAACAGTCACTGGTCACTGGAAGTTTTCTGTAGAAACCTAGTATCATAGAGTTGGAAGGGAACTTCAAAGGCCATCTTGTCCAATTCTCCTGAAGTAAGCAGGGACAACCTGCACTAGATCAGGTATCTCAGAGCCTCATCAAGCCTGTCCTTGAATGCCTCTAGGGATGGGGCCTCCACCAGCTCTCTGGAAAACTTGCTCATGTGCCTCACCACACTCATGGAGAATTTCTTTCAACTTGTAATCAACTTCTAATCAAAACCTGCTCTGCTGTATTTTAAAACCAATGCCTCTTGTCGTATTGCTACATGCTCTGAAAAACAGTCCCTCCCCAGCTTTTCTGTAATCTTCCTTCAGGTACTGGTAGGCTGCTATGAGATTCCTCTGCAGCCTTCTCTTCTCCAGGCTGAACCAACTGTCTCAGCCTGTCCTAGTTGGAGCGGTGCTCCAGCCCCTGATTGTCCTTGTGGCCTTTCTCTGTACATTCTGCAACAGGTCTTGTGCTGAGGGCTCCAGAGCTGGACACTGTACTCAGGTGAAGGTCTCATGAGAGAGTAGTAAATAGGCAGAATCACCTCTTGTGACCTGTTGGCCATGGCTCTTCTGATGTGGCCCAGGATATAGTGAGTCTTCTGGGTGGTGAGCACACACTGTTGACTCTTGTCCAGAAAAAAATATACCCTTAAGAAAAATACATATTTTACAGAGCTATGACTAAAAATTAGAACCACTAAGATGATAAATTTTTTCAGCTTTTTTTGTGCAGATCTGATGTCGTGTAAAGATTCTGTTCACTAGATTTTCAGAAAGGAAGCAGTAATTTCTTCTATTAAAAGTTGAAAACCCCTGGATGAAATAAGAGATGATTCAGTTGACTTCTTGAAAATACAAATAACTCCTAGTGATGGAGATTTCCTGGGAGAGGGAGGAGATTTCTCCATTGTACTTAGAGAAAGAATTCTTTCATAATTTAAAAAGGGAATTGCATGTTGCCTAATACCGTAGGTAAACGATGATTACATCATCCTGGCTCCAAATCTGATTCACAGGCAGGGTTTCTATTATGGTATGTACCTTTTCCTGGTGTTATTTTTATAAATGAATAAACTAGCAAGTTGCAAAGCTGGATTCTCTTTTAAAATGACTGAAGTGAGGTTTTCTTGTGAGAGATGAAACACAATGGCAAATCTAAAGGAGGGATAGTAATGGATCCAGAACTATTGTATTACTTTATTTTCAATTACTTGTCTTTTTATTTCCTAAGTGGTTGCACTCTTTTCTCTGCTCTTCTTTTCATTGATTCTTCTCCTACTCGTTGTTTGCTGTCTGTTTTAGTTTTCTCCCCTAAGTTTTTTCTTTCTTTTTCCATTCCTTTCTCACAGAAGACAGTATCTTTCTGCACGTTGTGGTCCTTTATCCAGTGTCGTCATTGTTTCCTCCTTCATCTTCTCTTTTCATGACCTACTAAGCTGCAGGCAACTTGACCTCACAGGGTGTAGCAATTTCTTTTATTTTTTTTTTTATTTATATGTTACTAAGTTCACAAGTGAAAGACTGAGGCATTAGTATAGTCCATTGTGCAGAAATAAATTGTCAAACCTTTTTATACCTTAAATAAAAAGTCTGCACTAAGGCAAATCCACTTCCCCTTAAACCAGCTATAGAGTGGGATAGCACTGTCTATTCCTAATTAAATACTAGTCCTCAGTCTTTCTTTTGAAAAAATACTTTGAAATAGGCTCTGCATAGCTGTTTTTAACCTTGAAACCAATGCAAACATTCTATGATAGTGGGAAATTTTACTTTGGTCTGTGCTATCTTTTGCTGTGAAACCTTCTGAGTTTTCTAAAGCTGAATGTGAGATGGCCTCTCTTGAAAGTTACACTTTCTGTACAAAGGAAGAGAAACAGAAAGTATCATATTCTCCTTGTTAAGTGGTAGAACTACTTTTGTTTCTGATGCTCTATTATTTTAGTAGCATTCCAAACACCTGCAGGGGGAATGGGAGATTAGAGGATTCGTGCAACATTATTCTTGGCTTTGCTTTAGCCACTGCCATGAACTTCTTGCTTTCTGTGATCAGACAGCCTTTGAAGAGTGGTGAATCTCAACATCTCTCTAGGAAGTTTGTGGCCTCACTGTGTACTTCTTGGCTTATCTGCTTGCTGAATTCTGCTGCCAGTGAAAGAAGGGAGGCTTGCCCCTGGCTTTTTCTTGCTCCTTTGAGGACAGAAAATGCATGAGCTTGTGTCCCCAGGCAGTAATAATTTTCAAATATTTTTTTTCGATCTACATACCTGAAGTTAGAAATCCTGTTTTACTGTTTGTAAGTACCTGGAGACTTATGGGTTTATACCAGTTACTAAAATCATATGCATAATTCCTATTCTTGTGGGAGAAGATTCACAAAGTCTGATTTAAAATGAGCACAGAAACCAATTGCATACATTGAGGGAATAAGATTCAAACCAAATTTAACAGGATATAGGCACTCAGTGTTGTCCTTCTTCTGCATACAATAATAAAGATTTAAGATAGAAGTTATGGTTTCCCATTATCTATAACTCATCATTTCCAGTTGTTCGAAAATTAAAGCATTTCTTCAACTGCTGCAATGGCACCAAGACTAAAATAACATGTCAAGGTCACTTCAATGCCCCTGAAGTTAATTCTTCCTTTCACTCTGAATTTCTGCTTTTCTGAGATGTGCATAAACAGCCCCTGCCATCATTCCAGTAAATTGCTCTGAGAACTTTTAACAGTTTTTACTCATGTGGAGAGCGAACTTTGATTGCATGTAGAAGTCTTCATCTGCTTCTAGGAAAGGGCATCACTTTTTATCTTGTTTGCTTGACTAATGTGTTTTCCAGGGAATTTTTAAATTTCTTTTTTTAACTTTTAGCTATTTATCACAGAATCGTAGGGTTGTAAGGGACCTTTAAAGGCCATCTGGTAAAGCTCCCCTTCCGCAAGCAGGGACATCCTGCACTAGATCAGGTTGTGAAGAACTTTCCTAATGTCTAACCTAAACCTACCCTACTCTAGTTTAAAACCATTGTCCCTCATTCTATCGCTCTGGCATGCTCTGCATGCTCTGGCAAGTAGTCCCTTTCCAGTTTTCCTGTAGGCCCCCTTCAGGTACTGGTAGGCTGCTATGAGGTCACCCTGGAGCTTTCTCTTCTCCAGGCTGAACAGCCCCAGCTGTCTCAGCCTGTCCTT
>VZTY01018220.1:81986-97040 GCA_013400935.1 Turnix velox | reverse complement strand
TCTGGGTGACATTCTGTCCCTCTGGCTTGTTGACCACTCAGATTGGTGTCATCCACAGACTTGCTGAGGGTGCACTCAATTCCAGTGTCTATATCATTGATGAAAATATTGAACAGCACCAGTCCCAGCACAAATCTCACTCATCATTCCTCTCCTCCTGGTCATCAAGACATTGACAGCTACCCTCTGATGCAATCATTCAGCCAGTTTCTTATCAACCCATCAAATCCTTATCTCTCCAACTTAGAGGGAAGGATGTTGAGGGGGACTTTGTCAAAGGCTTTACAGAATTCCAGATAGATGATAACCATTGGTCTTCTGATGTCCACTGATGTAGTCACTGCATCAAAGAAAGCCACTAGTTTGGTCAGGCAGGACTTGCCCTTGGTGAAGCCGTGCTGTCTGTCTCAAATCACCTCTCTGTCTTCCATGTTCCATAGCATAGCTATTCCGAAGAATGTGAAATTAGAAATCTACTCTTCATGTGTGACTTAGATAATATCAGAAGATCATCACGAAGGTACATACATGTTCATGCAGTTAATGGATAGTTTGTTTTCTTTTGAAACATTTATTAACCATTACAAGTGACTACAACAATAAACACCGTGTAAGTGATTAAGGCTGTGTAATATTGCAGGACACATTTTTTTCTTGAGTTTCCTCAGGTAATATTATCAAAAATAAATATGAGAATCGAGGATAGATCTTTCAGCTACTGTGGGAAAAAAGAAAAGTACCATACAGAGTTCAGGGAAAGGAATGTTAATGAGGTGTTTTGATGTTTTGGAACTACAGACTTTCAAGTACAGTCATTCAATTTTCCTTTCTTCCTTTCCCTGGTGGCTTCTGGCATTGCTTAACACAGGGATATCCATCTGGCTCTGCAGTCTTTTTTGTGAGGTACAGTTAATGCTGTTTTTTATGCACACCTTCTTTGTCACAAAATCACTAGGGAAAAAGAATGCCAGACCTACTCTTTCTATGTCATTTTATACAATCGTCTTCTTTACAGAATTTATTTTGCAAGCAATTATTTTCACTATACATCATTAGATTCCAATTAGCTCCAATGCCTACTTTACAAAACGATAAATTGTCTTTCATTGCAGCAAAGAAGAATTATACTGTTGGAATAGTCCCCTATGCAGTGTGAAATATTTTAACAGTAAGATTCACAAACCTCATTTCACATTCAAGACCTTTTCTTCTCTGCATATTTGTACAAGGGATGTAAGAGTTCTCGAGACTGTTGTAGATGTGAGCACAGGAGCAGCAAAACATGCCTCTAAGAACCACGAACAGCAGCAGTACTGCAAAGTGACATTTATTTGTATTCAACCTCCGTGCTGTACACATTTTTAAAATCTGGATATACATGAAATTATAACTGATACAAAGTCTCCTTTTTCTCTTTCCTCATTCTATCCCAGTTAAGACCACAGCTTAGAATCTGGAGTAGAGTTGTGTTCTCAGAGAATCTTTCTCCTTTACAAGTCTGACCAGGAAATGACACTGGCACTGCAGGGCATCATCTGCTAATACATAGTGCTATATGATGTGGTTTGTTCACTCAGTTCCCTTCTAGTGCTTCCTGTTACATTTTGTCTTGTGGTTTCAAAATCTAGGCTCTGCCTGCTATTGCTTTGCTGTTTATCAATTAGCAATTCTGTTTCTTTTATCATGGGAATATAGATTCATTATTTTTTCCTCTACTTGTTTGCACATCTGCGTAATCACCATAGCAACTGATGTATGCCAGGTGTCTCCTCAAAAAGAACTCTATCCTCCCCATCTCTTTCATTAAATTCATTACATTAATTGCCAAGCAAATATTAAAGCATACTCAGGACTGAACAAAAGATTTAAAAGGCACGCTCCTTATTGCACCTATTGTAAGCAATTTCTGTGTAACATAAAATAGATATCATTCATATAAATCAACAAGTGCTTGAGTTGTAAATTGATATGCAAAATAATAAACCAGAAACTTTTTAACCTGGAAGAGGACAAACTGTTACTATTCAATATGTCCTAGTAGTCTTACTTGTGTACAATCTCTTTTTCACAGCAGTGTAGAAGCTCTTAGTATTTTTATTTATTTTTATTTCTTCTAAAGCAAGATTAAGATTGTGCAAATTAAGAACTCAGATATCAGGCAAATTAGGTAACAAGTTTTGAAAACCTAATTAACCCTGTCTTTTTTAATGTAAATTATGTGATCTTATACACACTGAACTTTAAGAGNATTTTTATTTATTTTTTATTTCTTCTAAAGCAAGATTAAGATTGTGCAAATTAAGAACTCAGATATCAGGCAAATTAGGTAACAAGTTTTGAAAACCTAATTAACCCTGTCTTTTTTAATGTAAATTATGTGATCTTATACACACTGAACTTTAAGAGTTTAAATGTATATTGTTTTTATCCAAATATTGTATATGAACAGCATTATGTTTTGCTTTATACTTCTATATGTGGAAATTAATTCTATGTGTAGTATTAAAATTATTATGAATTTTAATCATGCTAGAGTATGAGCATTTCTCATACTTTTATTAGAATTTTATTTTTCTCAGGTTCTTTATCTGTTCTCTTTGTTGGGATACTAATAATTTTCTTTTCAACTACTACCAATTCCTCAACAAGAGGAATTCAACAAGAACTCGTGGGGGTTTTTTTGCACTTTTTTATTGTCCAGTACTAATCCCTTAACAAAGTTCTTCATGCTAACATGCCATTTTCACTCTCCTCAGACATGTTTTGCTGTTTGAGATGTAAATCACAATAATCTTATAAAAAGTCAAGATTGTGTGATGTAGGTAATATTCCACATACCAAATTAACATCAGTTGTTGCTGCTTGTCAAAATATAGCTTTGGATCTTTAACATTCCCTTTTTGTTGCTTTTATTTTTAATAATAATTTTTCTACCAGAAATTATAGAAATGTTAATTTATACATTCTTATACATTCTGATAATCTAAAATTGCATCTAAATTATTTGACAAGTATATGCCACAGTCCACCCTGGTCAATGTGGGCATCCATTCATTTGGATGACTGGAGCAGTCTGCGTGCTCACTGGCACACATATCTAGCAATAATTTCTGAGGTTATGGGATGGTAATGTAAAGTGAGATATTGTCTCTGTAGAAACAGGACTTGATTAGAGAGTCTCCTGTATTTGGGAACTGGGATGCTATGAAAATATTCATCAGATTGTTTTGTAAAAAATTGTGTCATTGCAAAATAATTAATAACTAATAACATAAACAATAAATTTCTCTTCTTGCAGATGCTCTACCTCAATTAATCTATTTTTTTGAGCAAGTGGGTTGATACATATGGTGGTTATTGTAGTACCTTTAATGCTTCAGAAATCAATACATTTAATGTTCAAATGCCCAAAGATAAATTCTTCATATCTAAAGTTGACATCTGTTACATAGAACATTTTTTCATTAATATCAGCAATGAGCATTCTAGGCTCAATGTTAAATGTGCACTTAGATCTTTATTAAATTGCTCTGCAGTAATGACTTTATAAAGGAGTGAAATTTTGGTGTTTTCTGAAAGCCTTCATCACCAACTAACAGTCATATCATAGATACTGCAACTTAGGTGAGCATTGTGGAGAGCTTAAGTATTTCAAAATCAGACTAATACTGAAAAGAGCCATACTATGTGAACTATTGATGATAGCATACAAGCTCCTCTAAGTTAACGAAGTATATTTCTTCTTTGAGTTCAAGCTACTGGGAAATAGAAAGACAACAGCAGTGATTGCATGAGACTGGGAGAATGAGACTCATTGATTCAGCATTTTCAGGTGAGCATTAAAGTCACATTTTTGTACCTTTATAGCAAACAGAGAATATACATTTTTACTTTTTATACAAACTAGCATTCAAGATATTGAAGATTGCCTACCAGAGGCAAAATATTTACTTGACTCTTGAAATTATACCTATGAGTGTATCCTGTACAAATACCAATCTATTAAAATTAATATGTCATGCTATTTAAAGTCTGGAGTGTAACAGACTGCCTTAAACACATATGAAGATAATACTAAATGGATAACTATGAAATGGTATTCTTCAAATAGATGCTGGTTCATCAATCAGAAGTTGCTGTATACTGATAGAAAAGTTCATCCAGTATTATCTCCTGTTCAGTTTGATGCAAGATTTGTAAGGAATAAGTAACTGCATTTGAGATTTGAAGCTATTAATTACATTTGTTTGTATTAATTTATTGCTGAGAACTATTTTGTCTGTTAAGTAAATTAAATTAAGTCTCTCTTTTTTCCCTCTCCCCCATTATGCTTTGATATTTCTTCCTTCTCTCTCTCCTTCTCTGCTTTTTATCCCACCATTTCCTGAACAAATGTGAGCTTGCTTGAATTCACATATAGAAAGGTGACTTTGAAAAAGTATAATACAGTTTGATGGAAGATCATAAATGAAATTTAAATGCTTTTTCTGATGATCCCCTGCTTCTTAAATAAAAATTAATGTAACATGTTACTGTAGATTAATAAAATTGCAAACAGCAGTTGCAGCAAACCGCTGGTGCTATCTTCAGTGCTTATTATAGAAATTTCATATTTTATTTTAAGAGTTATGTAATATTCTTCTCATGTTTAAATAATGCTTATGTTTTCTTAGCATTGTAGAAAAAGCGTGTTCTTTTCCAATTGGTAATTTAATTCTATAATCTACATCCCATAATTTATTCTTTTTTCATGGCTTCAGAATACTTTGTGGGAACTGAATATTGTCTTGTATAATTTCAACATTTTTGTTCAATTTCCCCCCAGATATGGCTTTTACAGTCTATGAAACTCTGTCTTGTCTTTGTATAAGAGATTTGTATGACACCATGAGAATGGAGGATAGATACTTCTAGTGAAGAAATTACAGGCCAGATTTCTTACAAGACATACTCAGTAAACTACCTATTATGACATAGATAATCAAAGCTGTTTCACTGTAAAATTACTGATCTTAAGTTCTTTGTTTTTGACATAGTCATTCAGTCATATTTATTGATGAAAAAGGCTACTCTGCATTTACTGCAACATAAAAGTTTCCTTATGGGAAAATAACACACAGTAGCTGTATTATTCCATCCTAATTTCCATCCTTATTTCCATTTACATTCAGAAGTTGATAATTTTCTATATTGTATTAATCATAGTAAAATAACTGATTCACTTTTCAATAATATTTTTATGAGTTAAGGATACCTTTATGAGAGAAAGGATACCTTTATGAGAGAAGACCTAAAAGACACAGGACGATGATCTAAGATCAACCACATAAATTTTGATGTTGCAGACTGAACCCAAACCTTCATATAGTTGCCATGATAAGTGTTATTTTTCTTTCATTTGATTTGAGTGTCTCTGGATCTTTGAAGTCAGCAAAACATTGTCTTTAAAAACTGGAAACATGGGCCTATGTAACATTTATCCTTTTCAAATTAGTGCATCAAAGTAAAATTTCCTTTTATTTACTCTTACAATACACAGGTAGAGTTTGGAAAATTATTTTTACTATTGAAATTGGGCAAGATTGGCTTACTTCTGCTGCTCTCTTCCAACACTATGCTCCCCACCAAAGCCAGAGAAAGCATTTTTTTTTCAGTTCAGAGCAATAAGGATTTGGCCCCAATATGTTAGATCATATTAAGTAACAAGATTGATCATAGATCTTGGTTTGGGCAGCATTTCTTGGGATTGGAAAATTAGCTCTTTGAGTTTAAAATCATAGAATCATCATGGTTGTGAGGGACCTTTCAAATCATCTGGTCCAACCATCAACATAAATCTAACAAAAACCATCACTAAACCATATTTCTAAGCACTATGTCTATCTGCCTCTTAAATATCTCCAGGGATGGTGCCTCAGCTACTTTACTGGGCAGCCTGTTCCAATGCTTGATAATACTTTCTGTATAAAAACTTTTTCCTGATATCCAATCTAAATCTCCCCTGTAGCAACTTGAGGCTGTTTTCTTTTGTCCTACCATCTGTTACTTGGGAGAAGCGATGAACTCCCACCTCTCTACAACCTCCTTTCAGGTACTTGTATGTACTCTTCTGGAATCCCCAAAGCTTTATTTTCTCCAGGCTAAATTATACCAGCTTTCTCAGCCACTCCTCATAAGACTTACTCTCCAGACCTATCATGATTTTTTTTTTTTCCCTCTATGTCTTTTTTCATGAAGAGAAGCCCAAAACTTGACAGAGTACTCAAGATGGGGCCTCACAAGTGCTGCGTAAAGAGGGATGATCACTTCCCTAATCCTGCTGGCCTCAATGCTTCCAATACAAGCCAGGATGCTGTTTGCTTTCTTAGTAACTTAGGCACACTGCTGGCTTGTATTTATCTGGCAGTTCACCAACACCTCCACGTCCTTTTCTGATGGGCAGATCTCCAATCACTCTTTCTCAGGCTTGTAACACTGAATGGGATTGTTGTGAACAAGGACAAGACCTGATGCTTGGCCTTGTTAAATCTCATCCCCCTGGCCTTGGCCCGTTGATCCAGCCTGTCCAGATCCTTCTTGCAAAGCCTATCTACTCTCAAGCAAGTTGACACTCCCTTCTTAATTGGCATTGCCTGCAAAAGATTCATCACCCAAGGCCACTGAATAGTCATGAGTTCCATTTTTAAGTCAATTTTTTAATTGATTTAATTATCTGGAAGGCAACTGTAGGAAGAGGATAGCTAGGGGATACCACCCGTAAGTTCATTGACTACTAAGGATGAAAGTGTGCTTCATTTAGTACAATCTTAGTGTCAGATATGGTCCCAAAAACTCAAGGACTCCCATAATAAACAAGGACTTAAATCCATGCCACTACCACACAGTGTCAGCTAGAATTAAGGATACAAATAATGAAACAGAGTCACCCTTATTTGCATGTACATTGCTGCTCCTATCTAGTCTTTAACTAGATAGGAAAGGGATATGGATTTGTCATTAGACTGTGGTTTTTGGTTCCATGCAGAGGGACAATTCACTAATCTACAGTATTCTCTGAAATTCATCTTTGCAAGTCCCATTCAGTCTTTCTCTTTTGCTCTTGTTGATGTCCACCAGATAGCTGGAAAATAATTGAGCAAAATAATTGAGATTTTAATAATGGAACTTTCCTAGAATCTGGATACTAAAGGAGGCTCAGATGTACTACATTTGTAGTGTAGCCACTCTCAGTCACAGTGTCAGCACAGCTTTTACTTGGCTTCTGACTAGGATATGTAATAAAAGAAGAATGCATTTTGTGAGAATGCTAAAACTGAACAGTATTGCACCTTATGCACAACATAGGCCATGAATAAAATAACCTAATGCACTATAAATTTCTTAGATGTAAATTAAAGGAAAGGAATAGTTCAATAAAATTATAATGAAATCTAAACATTAAGCTGACTCAGAACATATCTCAACATTCAACCTAGACATTTTCTTCAAGTGCAGTAGTGGAAAGAAGAAATTACTTACTTTTTAGCTTTCATTCTTTATCTCTTTATGTAAATAAAGAACTCCTGTACAGGATCTGTTATGAGGCTATGCAAAACTAATAATTACCTTTCTGAAACAAAATATTAATATCCCCCAAAGCTGTTATTGTGTAAAAAATATTGTGTAGTCTGTAACAAATATCCTTGAGAGCCTACATAATTACTGCCAAGGATATCAGAACTGACAGATTTCAGCGGTATGCTACAGAATAAAAAGAAAATACTCTGGGCTTGATTAATAAGTGCTCATTTTTTTTTACACACTTGACAAATCTGACAAGTTTTTTGTTTCAAGAATAATCTGGTTTTGGTGTCTTGGATGGTTCAAGCTAGTCTGTTTTCCTTTCTGGCAGGACATGTAACTTTACTTGCTTGACATCCTACAGAGAGAGACTTGTAACCCTTTTAAGCAACGCAGAGCTATTTCTTAAAAGTCTTCTAGTGCATTTGTTGAGATAAATTTCTAACTTATTTTTTCAGTAATGCTGAGGTGAAAACACCTCATATTTTAAGAATTATTTTATGTTATGGAGCAAAAGTGTTTATTCTACACATAATTTTCTGGAATTCTGTTGGTAGAAAATCATTATACTTATAAAGACAAAGCATAGATGTTTGAGCTATTTGATGTCTTGTGCAACTTTTACAGGACTACTACTACCTTCTATATATTGAAAAAAACCTAAACAAATCACCACACAGTCACACCCCTCCACCATCCTATTTTGTCTTCAATACTTCATTTTGCATTGTTGTTGGATTAGGTTTCTAGGTAAAGTCTGGGTATTCTGCAGTGAATATTACAGTGACCCCTAGATTAGTGATTATTTCAGTCAGTTTTTAATCTTAAGCATATGAAGGCAAAATCACATTTTTAATTCAACTGGACTGTGACCATTTACAACCACTGAGGATGTAAATTTTTAGTGCTTTTACACTAGTTCAGTTGACCTGCCTTCAGCACTCTATGGAAGATTGCACGTCTAGCTCATGGAGGCACTCAGCTTCTGAGATTCACATCTATGAAGTGGAGACCAAGGGAATATGAAGATAGAGAGATGGCAAAAATAATTTCTATATCCTAGCTGACAAGTGTTGGTCAAGCATACATTCTGTGATTCCTGCATATCAGCATGTGACATCTCAAAAAAATAACAATATTTAACTAGCAATAGTAGCTATATAACTAATAGGCAATTATGTTTCTCTAGAATGTTTCAGTGAGGATGTTACATGTTTTTGTTCATTTTCCAGTTGCTTCTTTGACTCACTGCACTTTTCTTCTTTTCTAACATCTTTTTTCCTATCTCTTACATATTTATTAATTCCTCATTATGAATGTGAAAAACCCAATCTCTCACATTCATGCATACTTTATCAGGATAAAGCACATTTGGAAGTAGTCAACCAATGTCTTAGCTTCATGGTCATCAGACAAATAGCAAATGCCTAATCAAACACATTGACAAGTTAAAGGTTCCTATGGATCAGAAATCTCAGCTGCTGATCATTTAAAATCAGTATTCTTTGAGTTGTTTGTAAAGAATATGTTAATCAATCCATCAACCATGAAAAATATGAGTATCAGATTCAAGAGCATGAGCTGGATCTAAGTAAGCAGAGAACTGATATTTTTTCATGACGAGCTCCTGGAGTTTGCTGTGTACTTTTAAAGAGTACTGTCACCAGTTAAACATAATATGAACTATTGTTTCCTTTAGTATGGTATCATTATCTCGGTGCCCTGAAAATTATTTTAATTTTGTCACAAAATAATGGTTTTTTAGAAATTACCTTGCTTATAATTATAAATCAGCTACACTGTATGCAAAGAGCTTTAATTAACTATGCTCATATTAATAGAAGAGATTAATAAAATAAATATGTCACAGAAATATGAAGCAACTTGACACATTAGTGTGGCATTTTCTTATTCCGTTAGTTACATTACTGTATATTGTAGGTATATTTAATATGCTTAAATTGGATTATTTATAACAGTGAATTGTAGGAACTAAAATAAGCAAATGAAAGTAAAATATGAATAATTACAAATTCAGCTATGCACAGACCTAGGATAGCCTCTTCTAGATAGCTTTTAGGATCTGGGTATTTATGGAAATAGTCCTACAGTACTGCTAAGTGTAAACAGAAACACTGGCAGTAGATATTGGTCATGGAAGCTGTCATAAAGGCAATTACAAAATGAAAACATAATTTTCCTTTTCAAGATGTGAAGAAGTAAACTAAACAAGTTCTGCCAAAATGTTGAGAATTGTGCTATTTCCCACCTTTTCCTAAACTGCAGTGAGCTCACATTGTACATTATTAAAACACTGAATCAAATTCTCCAGGCATTTCCCTGTTCTTTGAGTAGAACAGAAACTTTACAGCATGTCACAGGAGCAAGAAGAGCTCTTTAATATTCTGCTGTCCCTTCCTTTTTTTCATAATGTTAGGCCCAAGTCTTGTAGGGACATGCACAGGTTTAGGAAACTGAAATCCCATTATATAAAAAACCTCTAATTTTTGAGATTCAACTTGCCAATTTTTCAGCTACCCATATTATTAAGCTTCCAGATCAAGATGAGTGAAAAGTTTTCTTTACTGTAGCCAGGAATGATTTGTTGACAGATTTAAAACTTTAAAGCAGCCTGATCCAGACATTTTTACCATTGAAAACTTGCATTTTTTTTAAACATCCTTTCTTAAAAACTTGAAAACTAATTAGACTCATTATTTCCTCCAACCAGCTCAATGGCATTTACTTGTATATTCTTGTAAACCAAGATTCTTGAGACTTGGAAGCTGTATTACCTTAAGATTAAAAATATTCCAAAACAGATCAGCTGTGAGTACAGGCCTAAGATAAAGTTGGTGTGACTGATGGCAATCCTGCACAGTTCTTATGAATAAAAACTAGGGACAAATGCATCTGTCATATCAGATAGAAGCCTGATGCTAATGTAAGGACTGTGGCGTACTACACAGTGGCTCTTAGCTTAATGTCATTATATTTGTCCAGGGTAGAAGCACTGCCACTTTTATTTTTATTTACTTTTAAAGAGCATGCTATAGCTGAAATCAGCTTAAAACTGTCCAGAGGAAGGCCTAGAAATAACCATACGGGTGGGATGCCTCTCTTATGAAGGAAGTTTTAAAACGTTGGAGTTTTTTAGCCTGGAGAAGGGCTCAGGAGCACTTTATATAAAATGTAAAGGAAACTTATCAGAAAGATGGAGGCAAACATTTTTACCAAGACCTGTATTGACAGAGCGAAAGGCAACACCTTTAAGCTGAAAGAGAATTGGTTTAGTGCATAATGAAGAAAGTTTTTACAAGCAGAGTGATGAAGCATTGGAATAGGTAGCCCAGAGAAGTTGTGGATCATGGGAAGTGTTCAAGGCCAGGATGGAGGGGCTTTGAATAACCTAGTCTAGTGGACAGTGTCTCTATTCATTGTAGAGAGATTTGATCTTTGAAAGTCCCTCACAATCCAAACAATTGATTCTGTGACACTGTGATACTGTAATTCAGACAAAGAAAAGAAATTTAATGAAAAGAAAGAATTTTTGATACTTATTGCAAGAAAATTAAATTTTTTACAACTTTGAATAATAATGGAAGTGATCACAAAACTAAACTCCATGTGTGCCTGCAGTGAAACAAAATTATTTTTACCTACAATACAAAAGAAAATTGAACACAATTCTTTTATATTTGAAAAATATACTTTGTATGTCAAGTGGATGCTTTGCCCAGGAAGCAAAGAAGAATGAGCTGGTTTTTTTAAGTCAACTTTATTGTAAATCAAAATGCACAAAACAAAAAAAAATGAATGAGTTCTTTGAGTCTCTTACAAAAGCTTTTATCTACACTGAGAGGGATCTCAGAAAGTAACACAGATGAGAAGCTCTGTGTGTTAGGACAGCATGGATAGTGTCAGAACAAGAAAACAAAGAATCAAGGAATGTTCTGGTTTCAGAAAGGGTATCTAGAACAGTGATATATCAAAGAAATGTAGCCCAAAACCAAAGGAAAACACATATACCCTTAATAGCAGTTAGAATTCTTTTTCTAATTAATTTTGTTTAAGGTTATTTTTTTTCTTTTTCACTACATAGTACTATTCTCAGTTCCAGAGCTGTTCAAAATGTGATCAGTAACGTGTTCCACAAAGATTATTTTCACCTTGTAATCTTAAGAGTTGATTAGAGTAGTTTATTGTTGCTGATAAACAGCAGTCCATTCCAATTTCTGTTACTGAAGTAGCTATGTAACACATTTTATTACGCTTTCATTTGGACAGGAAATATCCAGACATTAAGCACTCCTCAGAGGACAGCATTTTCACAGTTTGTTCTATTATCTCTTTATTTAGTGACTCAGCCTCTTTTTATTGTACTTTCCAGTTTTGGAATAATAAGGGATAAGTGGAATACATCTTCGCTGTTACATCTCACAGGCAAAGAAAGAGGTCACATTCCTCACCCACTCAAGATGGAGAACAAATCAGCAAAGAAGAGGGAAGTACAGACTTGTGTTTCCTCTCTTTCCACATGGTAGTTGTTGCAGCTGAACAGGGAGTAAAGAAGGAGCTATCTGTGTGGCTAGCTCAAGTCGCTTGAGTTTCTTCATACCATGAGAAGAAAAAATGTCCTGGCTCAGAAAAGAACCACAGTGCTACCATATGATCCTATACCTGCTTTATGTCTTGGTTCTCAAAGTATCTCATTCTGTTGGCTCATAGGTACACAGCACTTCATGTATCACTGAGGTTTCCATCATGTGGCAGCGGTCCCAGTATTCCCCACAGCCCTGTTAGACCTTGGAGCTCAATACAATAAGACACACAAGACCTGCAGTTGAGGGACAGGAGAAAAGCTGCAAAGGTCTGTACCTCTTGAGTCTGTACATAGAGACTTATGGTGTGGGATAGCACCAGCTGTCTCCTAATTTGAGAAGGCATTTTATTTTGTTGTAAAAATACCTGTTTTCTCTGTCCAACTCACAAGAATACTTTATGTTTTAAATATAAATTTATATTTCTAAATCACTTTCATGTTCTTGTCTGTTTCTATTAGGTCAAGGAAGAAATGTTAACATTGAAAGTTTTACAGTTTGTATCTTGAGTAGAAAATTTCACTTTGTCACTGTACCTCAGAAAAAATAGTTCAGTTCTTGTTGAGTAGAGGTGGGGAAGAATATTCAAATATCATAAATGAAATTATTAACTGCTGAACTGTATAGTCTGTTTCTTTTGTTGCAGTTTCTTTATATTTCTGTGAAAAGGAGTAATTTGAGCAGAATTAACTCTGTGTCACATCTTCCTTTGCATACAGTTGATCATGCTGGGGAGAAATAGTATGTATCCTGGAGGGTATGAAATAGGGACTTGAAAAGTAGATTAGACAGTTGTTTGAAATGAGACTGAAATCATCAAGTTACATCCAACACTGTGTCTACCAATCAGGTTGCTGACTTTTTTGGCAACTGTTTCTGCTTTTGGTTGCAAAACAACTTAATAAACCAGGTCTTTCTCTCTTCTTTTTCATCCTCCAAGGAGCAAAAGTATTCACGAGCAAAATCTTAGCTATACTTTGGAAATCAATTTTGCATGGTTCACCTAGTGTTTCCAACACACTTATACAGCAGAATTTGTAGCCTCACTGCATTATTTATGAATGCACTTAAATAATTTAAAAAATGTAAGGTTTGGAATGGTATGACCAACAAGAGGACCCACTTTTCTATGATGTTAATTGCAAGATAAGTCTATTTCAAAGCTGTTATATGTTGTATCCTATTCTCTGTTATCCAGAGCAGAATAAAGCTGAGTCCTAGAGCTATAGCAGTAATTTTAAAGCAGTTTTGGAGGTAACTCACATCCATAAGACAAAGACTGGAATGAGGAATCAAGGATCTATCATTTCTGGCCTGAAACTGTATAAAAATATCTTTAGCTATTACTTACAAAAGTTAAAGAGCAAATCGTTATTGTTTCTTGGATCCATAAGTACCAAATACTGATAACAATCCTCTGAGTTGTCTTTGTTCATTTAAGAAGATGATGAGGGAAGGAAATTATTTTTATTCATGTATGGATATTTAGGTAAAATACTTTCCACAAAAATTCGTAGGGAATTTTTTTCATGATAATTGGCATGCTTTAATTAAAAGATTATTTTCCCAATAGAATTTCCATAAGATTTCAAAAATATTTTCTCAAACTGATAAGAGTTAAGTATTTTTTGGTTCTTATGATAATTCCAGTACTCAGCTTTCTGAACCATTTTGAAATATCGTTCAAGATGCTATCCAACAAAGCCCTATTCTTTCAAAGACACTGAAAAGTAAAACACGTTAATTTGGACACAATTTGATTGAGGTAAATGAAATATGTTTAAATAAAATAGGCAGAATAGTTACCAAAATTTTTAAGCCTCTAGTCTGCCATAAATATAAGCAAGTAAGAGCAAAACTATCCAACTGAAGGAGAAGAAAGGGTCTGTAATACCTTCTACAGGTCATGGAAGAAAGGTCTGATCACTTGGGAGGAATATAAGGCTGTTGTCAGAGGATGTAGGGAGGCAACTAGGAAAGCTAAGGCCTCCTTAGAATTAAGCCTTGCAAGAGGAGTCAAGGACAACAGGAAGGGCTTCTTTAAATACATTGCAAGTAAAACTCGCACTAGTGGCAATGTGACCCCAATGATGAATGAGGTGGGAACGCATTCTTTGTCTCTGTCTATACCCTGGAGGCTGTTCTGAGGAGCTTCACACCCCTTATACCCCTTAGGATGTTAGGATTAACGAGGAGGATTGATTGTTGGAATGATGAGGACTGAGTTAGGGACCAATTAAGCAATTTGGATGCTCACAAATCCATGGGTCCTGATAGCACTCGCCCAAGGATGCTGAGGGAGCTGGCAGAAGTCATTGCTAGGCCATTCTCTATCATCTTTGGTAAGTCTTGGGGAACAGGAGAGGTGCCTGAGGACTGGAGGAAAGCAAATGTCACTCCAGTCTTCAAGAAGGGCAAGAAGGAGGACCCAGGTAACTACAGACCTGTCAGCCTCACTTCCTTCCCTGGAAAAGTGATGGAGCAACTTATCTTTGGTGCTGTCTCTAAGCACAGCACGGACAAGCAGGTCATTAGGAGCAGTCAACTTGGATTCACATAACCAAGTGGGTAGATGATGGCAAAGCAGTGGATGTGGACTACCTTGATTTCAGTGAAGCATTTGACACTGTCTCCCACAGGATCCTTTCAGCTAAACTGAGAAAAAGTGGTCTGGATGATCAGGTGGTGAGATGGACTGTCTACTGGCTGAAGGAAAGAAGCCAGAGAGTTATGGTCGATGGAGACAGAGTCTAGTTGAAGGCCTGTATCTAGTGGAGTCCCTCAGGGATCAGTACTGGGGCCAGTACTATTCAATATATTCATCAATGACTTGGATGAGGGACTAGAGTGCACTATCAGCAAGTTTGCTGATGACACAAAGCTGGGAGGAGTG
>VZTY01018220.1:0-75457 GCA_013400935.1 Turnix velox | reverse complement strand
CCACTTTTCATTTATATATGTAGAGAAGATGAACTGAGTCTATTGAGTCTAGTATGAAATAGGAATATAACATCTTTTTTTCAAGAAAACCTCTTCTTTATGGAACTTTCTTTATTTAAGAAAGAGCTGTTAGCACAGTGAATTTATAGAAAAGGATTAAATTCTGACACTATAAATGCAACAAGAATTTTATGATCAGGACCATTTTTTTCACACATATTAACACAGTGGACAAAATTTTCATATGGAAAATGCACTCTGAAATACACCTTTTTATAAAAAGGTCAATCTATGTCATTAGTCAGTATACCAGCAGAACATGCTTAGATAATTATGTAGAAACTGTGAATCCAAAGTACATGAATTTCTGATGCAAACTGGAGGTGCTTAATATACATTCTGAGTTCCTGCAATAGCTCTAGAGAACTAAGCTGTTTCCTTACACCTTGGGCTCAAGGTTAAGTTGATTCTGTTCACAGCTCTGGCACATAAATACAGGAAGTTCTCTACAGTGTTTGAAGCATGTGAAGTGTGTGAAGTTTGCTGTGGGCTAAATTCAAAACAGCATTACTAAAACCAAGATAGATATTTCTAGTCCTGGAAATCTGAGCATTTGGACCCGTGCAGAGCATTTAACACTGTTCTTCATGACATCCTTTTTTTAATTGGAGAGACATGGATTTGATGGGTGGACTATGTGGTAGAAAAGCAACTGGATGAATGGCCTCACTCAAAGGGGTGCAGTCAACAGCTCAATGTCCAAATGGAGAGCTGTTACAAATTTGCACTGGAACTGATGCTGTTTGATGTCTTTGACAGTGAGATGAACAGTGGGATTGAATGCGCCCTCAGCAACCTCACCTACAGCCATGAGATTTTGTGGAATGATCGACACATTAGAAGGGAGGAATGCTATCCAGAGGGACCTGGACAGGCTTGATAGCTGGGCCCATGCCAACCTTATGAGGTTTAACTCGACCAAGTGAAAGGTCCTGTGCCAGCGTTGTAGTAATCACATGCACAAATACAGGCTGGATGGAGAATGGATTGTGAGCACCCCCAGGGAGATGGAGACATTGGTTGATGCCCCAACATGAATCATCACTACAATCCAGAAAGCAAACTTTACCCCGGAGGCATCAAAAGAGGAGAGGTGATTCATCTTCTCTGCCCTGCTCTCACCTGGAGTACTGAATTCACTTCTGGAGCCCCAATGTGGAAGTGATTTAGACTAGATATTAGGAAAAAATTCTGTAACGGTGGTCAGACACAGGAATAGTTTTCCAGTAGAAGCTCTGTATGCCTCATCCCTGGAGGTATTCAAGATGAGGTTGGATGGGGATTTGAGAAATCTGGTCTAATGGAATTTGTCCCTGTGCATGTTAGGGGAGTTGGTACTAGATGATCTTAAAGATCCCTCCCTACTCAACCCATGCTATGATTTTATGAAATTTTAAGATCTAGTCACCATGTGAGATTTCTGTGTCAATCCTTCCTTATCATTGCATCATGATTTCTTCTACTTTTGTTGGCATAAATTCTTCTGTGCTAGGGAGGAGAAGGAGGGGAGAGATCGTTTTGCACATTAAACCTCTTAAAACTTTCAAAAATACTTGATGCTATGGGACTTCTAAACAGCTTCAACTTAACAATTTATTAACCTGTTTATGTCCACAACTAATCACTATAAATGTATTTTTGGTAATTTTTATACTTTTATAAAATTTTATTTATATTTTTAAAAACCAAAATTCTAGAGAGTATTACAAACCCTTATGATATAGGAGAAATAACTGCAGATTTTGTGTTACCATTCTCTTTTTAAAATTTGCAACTTCTACATGAAAATGTTTCTTACAAAGGGCAAATCAATCCTTCCTTTGTGAATTGCTATTTATACTGCTGGTGATTTACTGTCTTCTATTATCCTTAAATCATAGATATTAGAGTTATGAATAAACTGTTGGGTCATCTGATCCATCTTTGTACAGCAGTGGCATAGGATTTATAATTTTTTCATAGATTTCCCTACTATTTTGTTCTGTGGTATGCCTTGAATATAATAGCTGCTTTGTCAGGTTTTTCCATTATCTAACTGACCTCACTGTGATACAGTGCTTTTATACTTTTTGGTCTCCATTTTCTTAATTTCAAGCCATTACTTCCTCCCTTACCTATTGTGACAAATTAAACCAAAATTGCTCTTTTCTTCTTTTACTAATTCCTGGAAGGTACTTATAGATATTTAATTTATCACCTTTTATTGATCTTTTCTGTAGGGTGTTCAAGTTCAGTGCTCTTAAGCTCTCTTCATAGGTTGTGATTTCTAAAACTTGCAGCTCTTCCATTGCTTTTGTCCCCACTATAAAGATGTTGCATTTTTACAGCTCAGAGAGTAGAATTACACAGTGCTGCAAAAGCACCCATAGCAATTTTATTATATATTGACATAAAGAAGAAACAGTGCCTTTATCACCACTTAAACTTGATATCATTCCATATGTGGCTACTTTTTTATATGTGTGCTGTATGAAACAGGAACATGGAATCATAGAGTCGTAAGGGAACTTCAAAGGTCATCTATTCTAATGCACCTGCAATAACCTGGGATATCCTGCATTAGATCAGGTTTCTTGGAGCCCCATCAAGCCTGATTTTGAATGACTCCAGGGATGGGGCCTCCACTACAGCTCTGCTCAAATGTCTCTCCACTCTCATGGTGAAGAATTTCTTGCCCTGCTCCAGTTTATAACTACTGTCTTATCACTACACGCTCTGACAAGAAGTCCCTCTTCAGCTTTCCTGTAGGCCCCCTTCAGGTACTGGTGGGCCACTATGAGCTCTCCCCAAAGCCTTCTCTCTTCTCTTTTTTTCTTCTTCTTTTCCTATGCTGTTTCATTTTAGAACACTTTTTTTATGTTGGTCAATGTAGAAGACTGAAATGAAATCACTAGATCCCAATGTTTAAATTATTTTGTCTACAGTCTTTATACACAGCCCACTACTAAGCTCAGCCCACTAACTAAGCCTTCCAGATGTGTGCCTCCCAGCACCCACTGGTACATGAGGCTGTTCCTCTCAAAGTGCACAAAACCCTTCACTTCTTCTTGTTGAACTTTTGAGTTTTTCACTGGCTTATTTGTCCATCTTGTTAAGGTCTATGGATGGCAGCACAGCCTTCTGACATACCAGTGATACATTCCAGTTTTGTGACATCATGCCTCTGAGCCCAGCTATTCAGCCAGTTTTCAAACCTCTTCCTAGTATAGGACTGTGGGAATACAAAGAGCAGAGTTAAGCTCTACAGATGTGGATCGACCTTGGGAGATAGATATAATGGTGTATGTTGGAATGAAGCTGTGGGAGCAGTGAACAGCACTGGGAACAAGATCTAACAGAAACAAGAGGAAGGACACCTGGTATTTATGTTAATACTGGATGTTTAGTTGGTAGGTTTTAAGTTAGAAAAGTAAGTGATAGAATATAACTGCTACTATGGAAAATTACTACTTGCTAACAAGCTGCTGTATAAACCACACAGAAGCTCAATAAAGTGTCTTTGATCATCAATCAGAGTATGTGCCTTAATATGCTACAGGTGGCACCAAAACAGGGACTTCAGGGTCCGTGCCTTAATGTGCCACACAGGACTACTATGGTCTTAAATACAGTCTTGCACCTCTGTCTAGAACTTCTTAATGAGAAACATACATATGTTGACATCTTATTGGGAGGTTTTTAACATTTGAAAGCATTACATTATTATATTGAATTTTTTTCTGTTTTGTTAGGTCCATTTAGTTGGGTAATGAATAATTTTGAATTTGAAGCTAATTGCATGAAATCAAAGTTTCTTTCCAACGTTACTAAGCTCAGGAGATTTATCTTGAAACATGTCTCAGAACTGACAGTATTTCTTCCTGGTTTTTTGTTTTGTTTTGTTTCATTTTTTGGTTTTAATATGTGTTCTTTAGATTTTTTTCAGTCTTTTTCTCTCAGTCTGATGGCTCTTGATTTATCTCATACTTTTTACCTGTGACTACAGAGTCTTAGTCATACTTGATTGGCTCTTAGTCATATTTTCTCCTATTTCTCCATATTTTCATATGATTTTCATTGTGTCTGCCAATCTCTTCTGTCATTACAAGTCCTTTCCATTTTCTCCCATTCATTCAATGAGTCACCTGTCTTTATTGTCCCTTAATCCTTTCACATGTGCTAAAGCATTCTTTTTGCTTTATTAGAGTTTAGTCCTCTCTAAGGTGTTTAGTTGTCTCTAAGACCACTATCACAGATTGTTTTGATGGAATTTTTCACAGGTAATTGATCTACCCAGACAAGGATTTAAATTCAGTCTTGCTCTGCATTTTATGTGGTCATTCATACTAATGTGAGGAGGATGTCCACTCCCACAAGACCAACATGGAAAAATTTTGTAGTGTTTTATATTTTCCATTCTTTCTTCATATGATGTGAGCAATAGTCACTTGTGCAAAAATCCTCAACCTCCTTTGCAAGAGAAAAATAATCTGTATTGAGCAGAATGAACCACTTACCTCTTTAAAGTAAAAAATGCTAAGTGTATTAAATATGTTTTTTTCATTTATAAATTATTAAGCATTCATTTCCATGGAAATAGTTTCAAATAATCAATTGAACCAGGTTAAAAATAACTGTAATAGTTTATTAGTGCAAATCTAGGTTACAAAATTGATAGAAATATAAATTATTTTAATTGAAAACCTTTAATTCTCTGCTTAAGAAGAATACATTGCCTTAAATTTTCCCATTTAAAAAAAATACATTTTTCATGGAAATATTTTCTTGTAACATTTCATATATTGAAGCTCCCAGTTTCTGTTAAATAATGTTGACAGATCCTGAAAGCAAGCACGATAAATGCAGAAATTCATAATGCAGGTGCCATTTCTCCCAAATCGATTCTTTTTTTATTAGAAACTGGGAAATAAAATGTAGTCCCTAACTCTGATCTGTACTTTCTGAGTTTTTCCAAAGTCATGAAATATCTACTTTCAGTTTTGTTCTGGCATCTCCTGTTGGCTGCAGCTTGGATGGTATTTTTGAAACTTCTTCAAAGTTCTATACGAACACAAAAACATCACGTCACCTTAGATGGCATGAAAAATCAGCTGTTCATATCCATTCAGTTCTTTAGTATGAAAAGGCCTAGATGTAATGGAAGGCAGCTCTTGAGCTACATTTATAAATCCAACTCTGTAGGCTGCTTTGACATAGAGAAGGAAGAGACCGAAGCAGTGGCTGAAGAGACAGAGAGCAGAGCATGTACATGACTGCATCAGGAATATCTATTTATAACACTTGATGAAGACAGCACTTGCGATGCTAGCTGACAGTGCTTTTGTGTATTGAATGCTGCAGTTAGCAGCATTAAAATGTTACTGAGTGCTGAGAGTGAGGAAAAGGGATAAACAAACATTCTCTGCTTTAATTAGTAACTTCTTCTAAGCTTTCTACAAGTCTGAGACGCAAAGCTCAGAATTTATACATGCTGTGTTCCCCTTGTAATTATTACAATTGCAATTGCTGATCCAATAATTGAGCATGGTAATTATTGATTCCTGTGTGATCTGATCTAGGTATTCCTGCTCTGGCAGAGGGATTGGACTAGATTATCTCTTGAGGTCCCTTCCAATCCCTGACATTCTTTGATTCTGTGTTCAAGTGTAGGTTTTCTCCTTCTGTAAGCCAACTTGCCTGGTTCCAGTAATTAATTCCACAGGCCACTGAATATGGATTGGTTGCAAAAGGCTAAACTACCTTTTTTGAAGTGTGCATGAATGTCTGAGACAAAGGCCTGAGGATGGCCTTTGGTATACCAACAAGTTAAGAATTTTTGAAGTATTTTGTCTAAGTGGTTATTTTCATGTGCCAAGTGAAATGCAATAACTACCCTCTACAAGAGCATTATTCTCATTTGTTAGTTTTTTAGCCAGTTAGCAATGTGTAGATTAACCAAAAATGGTGCAATGTAATACAGCTTCAGATGCATATATGCCTTTGAAAGCTTTGATGATGTGATCATTTTACAGCAATGTAACAGATGTGTCCATTGTGTGAATTTGAGAAGGGTAAAATTTCAGTTGTATCTCCAAGGGGAACATTATTTTCCTTTAAAGATTTTTTTCTTAGAGTTGAACCAGGACTCTGTCACAGAACTGAGATTCACGTATTTCTCTTCTATTTTTTTTTTTTTTTGCAGTGCACTTAGTTAAAAAATAATCAAAAAGATTTTTTTAAAAAGACATTGAACTTGGGCAATCAAAGGGATTCATTTTGGAAATTCTTTTTCATTTCCTTTCTTTTCTGTCTCTCCACTCAAACTTCTCCTTTTCTTTCTTCTTTGAATTTTGAGCCTGAAACCCCATTAAAACTTATATAAACAAATCTCCTTTTTCTCTTTTGGAAATTAGAGGATTTTCAGTCATTTCTGTTAAGCATTATATACACTAAAACTCTTTGTCAGAAAGCAATATAACACTTAGAAGCCAGATTCCCTGATGTATGAATTTTTGATTTATCAGCTTTTTCTGTTCTGTCAGCTCATTATATCTCCTCTTATAGGGCTGCAGGAGACCTCCAAGGTCATCAAATTTGGTATTGTGCTATTCCAGGCAACAAGATTTTACTAACCCTTTTATGAGTCTTTGAGCTGGATCTTAAAATTAACTAGATGGGATTTGAGGAGGTTTTTTGTTTCCTTTTGTTTTTCTATTTCATTTTTTTTCCCCGGTTAAGACACATTAGTGGGAACTTTTTCATGTTAACAATGATCTTGTAAGTGGTACAGATTTATGATTTTTCCAGAATGTCTCTGTTGAACTACATTGCAGTTTTGCATGGTTAAAGAAGATGTAAAATAAAACCCTTCGTGAATTGTACAGCAGTACCAGGTAGTATAGGACTGATGGCACTGTACAAGTAGGAATATAAAGCTTAAATTTAAAAAAATTTAAAAAAATCACTGTTTCTGTTGCCTCCTCCTTTCTTAAAATGAGTTGATCAATTGAATAAGCCAGATGCTTCAGCTTTCATTGCATTTTATATAGATATAGTAAGAGTGAAAGAATTTTTTACCATTATACAGCTGAATAACAATCAGACTCTGACACCCATTTTATTAAATATTTATGGTATTCTAGAAATTGAGCATTCTTTTTAAAGGCACATGTTGAGTAACCTTTAATACATCAAAAGCTACATAATAGAAACAAAAGTGGAAAATCATATCCATTGATCAAAGCACTCAGTGGGACATCAGTATTTGTGTCATCTTTTCCTACCTTTCTACAATCAAATATGGCTTCCTCGTCAATAGCTGCTCTCTCTATATATTTTAAGCCACATTTAAGTCAAATCATAGTAGATGTAAGGTGTTTCTCCTGTATATTAGTAGTGTATTTATCCCCTATTTTCTCTGTCTTGCCTAGAGAAATCCACAATCTCAAATGAGATGTCAAGACTTCCAAAAATAAATGTGAAAATAAGAACATAAATTAAAAATTACAATATTCTAGGTGAGAAGCTACTGTAGGTATGTATGGGAGGAGCCTGTGTTAGCCAGAGTTCAGTATTCCTCAAAGGAGATTTGAAAAAAGGTCTACAACAAAAGCCAGTTTTCAGTGGAATATAAACAAGACAACTCAGCTTTTTCCAGTCTAGAAAATTAATTTACCTGGTCAGAAAGAACAGAAATACAAACAGTTCATGCAAGAAAACCTATCCTTTCTCCTGAAGCCATTACACTATGCTCAGTATCTTTTAAGTTTACAATGAGCAACTCACAAAGCTTCAGTGTCCTTTGAGACCTAGCTGCCTGTTCTCTGCTCCTCAGCATCTCTCTTTGACAATGGCTTCTGTGTCTGCTTAACCCAGTCTTGTCTTTCAAGTTTGCATCCCAAGGGAAGGGCCACTTTCTTCTCCTTGTAGGGAAACTTAACTGAACCATTCCCTGTAGAAGGTTGTCTTTATAAAAGAAATACATACAAACTGTTTCTAGGGAAATCTGAATCCTGTCCTTATATGTAGCTAATAAGAAATTATGAGAGGGGAGGTAAGCTTAGAGAACCTTTCCTTTTCATGACAGATGGTTAGCCTTTTGGCCTGTAACTCTGCATGGATGATCTACTTTGGCAGTTAGATAAGTAAATAAGCATTAGAATTTCTCTTTGAATCATTTAGAAATGAAAGGCAATGCTCTTGTCTCCTTTGAAGCAGTAATACAGTTGTAAGGGTACTCACCCAAGTGTGCAGAGGTGGATTGAATTTTCCTTCTAAGAGAATTTTAGGCTTCTTTTTCCTCCAAGGTGAATAATCTGTCAGAGTGCAAAGTTTTGGTGAAATAGTGCTACCACTTGAAATGACTCTATTTTCTATGATATAAATAAATATTTGTTAAATCACAGGATACTTGAGAAGGATCAGAATTCATGGTTTCATTCTTGTCAAATGCACAAGTTGGAAGAGCCATCTGGGTCCATGGTAGTGCAATTACAAAGCACAGTAGGGAGTTTTGCAGTTCTCTGCTCAAGATATTCTTATATATACTTGTGTTTTAGGATGGGAAATTGCTGAGCTTTGCTTTGTTTCCACTGAAAGAAAAAAAAACAGGAGAATGTGGGACTAGTGTACTATGGTCTTGAGGAACTGTTATCTAGCATTGATCAAGATTACAAGTAATGGCTTCTCAAAACACTAGGGAGAATGAAGAAAGCATTTGTTCTCAAGTCAGTGACAAGAGCTGGAAATTAAAAAATAGATAATTACTAGGTTTTCATTGACTCAGAATCAAAATTTTACATAGTTTTCACTGAAGTAACATAAATGATTTGAATACAGACGTATTAATTTGCTTTAAATTAATGGATGAAACATTGCTTCAGTCATAGGGTGATGTTTAATTCATAGATAATGTAGATACAAACTCAGTGTTTTAAAGGGATAATTGCTTGTCATTTAGAAGTTAAGAGAAGGTAGTGTTTCTCCCCTCTCAAGTCCTCCATCTCAATGATTTGCATCACAGGAGACAGTTAAAAATCTAACCTTTTTGCAATTTAGAGGAGAGATTTGAACCAAAGCCTCCCTGCTAATGAAAAGAGAGAGCTCCTTATCCAACAAATGTTGTTTTGTCCACCCACTGCTATGTTTTCTTTCAAAAATAAGCTGTCCGTTTGTGACCCGTTGTCTGGTGACAGCAGTGTCTGTGCTTTGCCAAATGGAAACCGAATGTTGCAGACATTATAGCCAATTATCTTTACTGCCTCTATGAATATGTTGTAGTCCTATCAGTCTTCTCTAATTAAGTTATGCTTCTAATAAAAGAGCCAAGGAGGTTTAGCACAAATTATTAAAAACGACAGTTATAAGTTGGTCCTGTGTCCACTGAGCCCAAATCCTTGGAGTGGGCAAGAGGCTGTCAACACCTGACAGGATCTATCTGCATCCCATGTGCTCAGCACACAGGCCTGTGAAAGTACACCACATTGTTTCTCCATGCAAATGCAAAGCGATGCAAACTAATTGCCATACTGGAACATCCCAGGTCCTACATTCCAGCCCTTCTGGAAATTATATGGAAGATGTTTCTGACCATGACCTTACAGTTTTTGCATTGGTTTCTCACAAATAAGGAATGTCTCTGTCAGAGGCTGTGGCTCTTTACTCACTTCTCCATTCACTCTTTCCTTCTTGACTAACATCCGCTGTGGATTCTTTAGGATGCAGCTAATTTTGAGAACATTTTTCCAGGTATTTTCTGTTATTTTTCATTCTTAGAGTTCCAGCTTTGCTGCCACTTGTGCTCTTTGGGGTTTGCTTGTTTTTTGCTTATGCCTGTACTTTATCAAATAAAGATGACATACCGTACAGGTCTGCAGAAGTCTATTTGTTTTTTTTTCCACTGAAAGATTTCATCTTGTAAAAACTTGAGCCATTACACTATGCTCAGTATCTTTTAAGTTTACAACTGTACTTTTCAGACTCTATGCTAGCCCACAAGGACCAGACTTTTTCAGTCTTTACAAAGAGGCTCCTGGAGTGTATATTCAATGTTTAAAAAAATTGCAAGATTTTTTTATAAGCTTTTGATACATTCAAATGTATCTGCTACTTAAGGAAATGTGAACATGTTGAAAAAACGTGAGGTTTTTGTTTTATCTCCACTTTATATTCAAATCCTCAGAATTAGAAAAAATAACAGGGATGATAAACAAAACAGTAGAATGTCTTAAGGAGGGGAGATGTTAAAAAAAATACCACAAGATCAAATTGCTATGTATCAAAAAATTAATCACAGCAGCTTGTGTCTATTCTATCTTAGAAACTGCACAAAGAATGTCACTTAATGTATTGTTAATACATTACTGAATTTTGTGTTCCTAAATGGACTTTTAAAATATTAAAATGTTTTAATAAACCATACACAAGGAAAAATTGGTATATTTATCCATAATTGTTAAACTTCTCCAAACTATTTCCTTTCAATGTGATAAGTAGCTACGTGCTAGCTTTTCTAGTCATAAACATTTAGCAAGGTGCAGGGGTAGCATTTTATCTAGCTAAAAATAATTAAGTGCAATGGCTAAAAAGAAAACAAACACAACAAAACTATTGTTATGACATGCAAAATTGTAGGATTATAAGTGACTGAAAAATAATTATACTGAATGTTGAATCTAAAACAAATGTGGTGCTATTGATCATTTTCAATTGGATGCAAGTGAGATGTGTTGACTCATAGCTTATTAGTATGCAATGTATGAAAAGAACTGGCTGGGTACATTTGTTTATTTGTCAGAGGAGCTTACACATGCACAGAGTAAAATGGATTGGCTGCAAGAGCACCTGGTTCTTTGCTAAACAGAATAATTAAGAACCCATAGGCGCCAAAATGAATGCAAGGAGTATCTTTAGGACAATCTTTCTTAAGAAACAAAATGGGGATGGTTGTTGGGCTCTTATTTTGGCATTTTGATGATATTAAAAGATGATTTTTTAGAAAGAAATGGTATTAGCTTGTATGAAGTAAAAGATGTACTACCCACTTAATATGGTACAGAATTAAATTAATTATTAAATTAATAAGTTTACCCCTGTTTCTGATATTTATGATTTTATATTTTTGTAACCTTGATTGCTTATTCTTAACAGCTATGTTTTCACAGGCACTTTCTCACATTTAAATACGTATCTTCTGTTTTTTTTGTGGAAGCATATTTATGCCTCTCCTCAGTCATCATTGAACAGTGGACTTTCAGCTTCATAGCATAAATCTCTTCCACTAGACCTATGCTGTTATAATTACCGCAGATGGCAACAGAAGTAAGTGGTTATCTCAGTGAAACAGGTGCTTGAGAAAGATACATAGCACAATACACCAATGGGTTACATATTTATGAGTAAATACATTTCACAGAGAACATAGATGACTACTAAAATGAAGAAGTCACTTTCTTGAAGACACTGTGTGTAATCAATTGAGAGGTGAATTATGGATCCTCCATATTAGTGATTATAGCGGCCTCTATCTCAAGTGGAAGAAGTTCCAGCTTATACAATCAGTGAAATGCACAATAAACAAAAATCACTTGGGAAATGTGATCCTTATTTTTGGCCCTCTAATGATGTGAGCTTTTGAATTTGTGGTTGGCTTTCAGTGCCTGATACGTTTGTTTGCTCCCTTCCTTCTACCTCCACCTGTCTACCTAAACCAAAGCACATGTATAAAAGATTAATATATGTGTTTAGTGATACAGCTATATCAGCAGCAGTTCTGTCTCTTTCTCTCGAAAAGAGGTTTAGTCAGAAAAATAGACACATTCTTGTATGCATGCAAAATGCTCTTAATATTTCCCTTCTATCATTCCTAAATACTCTCCAGACAGAAAGTGATAAATAAGGTTTCAGAAAAGGTATTTCCCAAGCAATATGACTTCATAAGAAAGCCCAGATGCTAGCTAATTATTTTTGGGCTAGAAATTGATAAGCATGCTGTGTCATACAATTTTTAATAGAGAAATTAATTTTGTAAGAGAAGAAATGCAAAATGAAAATCTGTATGCAGAAGAGGTGGGTGTTTGCTCATTAAGACACAAGTGATGGATGAAAATATGCTCCTCAAGTATCTTAATATGAAAATATAGTACCATTTGGAAAGTTATTGTGCCTATCTTAGCTAGTATTTGAGCTCTGGAATTAAATAGCAACTCTTTTTCTCTCTTGAGTATGAGGAAATTACAAGAGCAATTTGTTAGAGACAATGTGTAAAATGTTGTGTTAGTCCTAGAATCCCAAAAATCATGAGTAAGAGAAGATAAATATTTTATATAGCTAGAACCTGGAAAATTATCACAATTGTTTCTTGAGATCTTAAAGTGCTTTAAGTTACCTAGTAATAGGTACCTTTAAGTAATTTGGAACATTATGTGGATCCATTTCCTCATTTGTGGATTCAAGATTTAATAACTACACTTGAGTTCACTGTGAGGTATTGGGAAATTTGGTAAAATAATGACTGCATTGTCTTTTCATGATTTCCCTGATGACTAGCAACACTTGGGGCATGGAATATCTGCTCCTTAGCAAAATGACACAGTGGAAGCCTTTAAGTGCTGTGAAGGTGTAAAACAAGACTGGAGCTTTGTACTTATGTACATCTTTTCCCCTCAACCAAAGGCAAAGACAGTATATAGATCTATCATTAGTGTCTCCTCACAGGCCTTTTGAGAGCAGCAAAGCCATTCTTGTGCTTGTCTGGCAGTGGTTAGGCAAGTGTATGTCAGGATTCGGATTTCCATATTCTCATCATACTCATGATAGTTTTATCATAGTTCAGTAAGGATTTACATATGTTATTTGAAGTCAGATTTCTAAATCTATGTAAATCATATGATATCCAGGAAAATGCATCTTTCTGTTATCTTTGCTGAAGTAATAGCAGCTCTCAGGGTACTGATGAATATTTCTGTGCCAATGGATAAATACAAAAGAGCTGTCAACAAAAACAATACCAAGAAATGGGCAAAGAGAAATAAAATAGTCACGATATTATAATGGACAAAACCCAGTAAAACATGATACCATGTGCTTAGGTTGTGTGTGATGTTTTGCCTCCAGCATAATCAATGCAACAATGAAATATATAGAAAATTGAAAGCACAAGGACAGTCCCATAGAAGTTAAAAATGCACAGTATTGGTCTATCTTTTTCTTGGTATTTTAATCATTATAGTCATAAAATTACATATGTAAACTATCTCTATCTGGAGACTCCTTAAATTGAGTCTTCTGATAGGACATTGCTGACATTATGCTTGCATTCATTTACCTTTGGTTTCTCTGCTCCATTACCAGTAAAATCAATTCTGTAATTTCCTGTTATTCTAATTTCCCATTAAAAGATTTTTTTTTTGACTCTTCAAAGGAATCCCCTGGTACATTGCTGCTGTTAAACTTTCTTTTGCTTCAAAGAAACAAATAAAATTACCATTACTTAAGTAAAAGTGATGGAATATCATCTCAGCTATCTGGAACAACTTCGTTGAATGCCAACTAAGCAAGAAAGATCCATTTGTGGCTGTGTTTAAAAGAAATACAGTGCAAAGGCATGGGGCCAAATATGTCTCTGAGGGCTTCTTCATAATGAGATGAAGAATCAGAACAACGATTACAGTAATTCAGATCAAAATACTTTCCAGGATTCCAGGAAGTTTACATAAACTGCATTAGCAGTAACAATTAAAAATCAAAACACCACCATACACTATTCAGCGTCATCATAATTGGCCTCACCCACAACTCTGAAAAAAATCAAATAGATACTCTGCAAGCATTTAGGGGCTATGCTATTCTCATACAGATTTAACAGGCACTGAAACAAAAGCATTCTGTCTTCCAGTCTTTGCAACATAAATAATGCAATATTTTTGAGTCTGAAAGTCTCAAAATGTCCCACAACAAGAGCTTACCAAAATCCATTATCCTATCAGCTTTTGTGGCTGTTATGGATCGCAAGCCATGGTTCACTTCCATTTTATTTCTCTCCATCTCTCTATACCCTAAGCAAGACAGTTCCACTTCAGTATAACAAGACAATAAATTGTCAGGTTCTGTTATGTCTTGAATCACTGCTATTGGCCTGCAGATGATTTTTTTTTTTTTGGAACTGGACATATCTAAGGCAGTTATCTCAGTTTGGAATTTTGGTTACAAGGGAAAACGAATGAATGCTGGGATTTCATGCAAGTTGGGATAACTTTCTGTTGTTTTGAAGGGTGTATTTCCTGATTCCCTGCTTCTTCAAATGACTTCTGTGTGCCATAGGGAAAAAAAAAAAAACAGAAAAAAAGACACAAAAGAAAACCAGAAATAAGAGTACCTGAATAAGAAAATTTCAAAGATTTATATAAATATATCAAACTCAGTGTTTGCAAAAGATTTCTTGAGTTTCTTGTATTTAAAACGCCATTCTCTTTGTTATCACCTATGTTAACTACTCCTTATCTGGTCATCTAGAAGCTGTAAACTGTCAAAACTAGCAGCATGTGACATTCTCTTAAGTTATCAATGGACAGATAAAGAAATAATCTAGCCTTATTTACATTCATTTGGGGTCACTACAAATCTTACTGTACCGGCTTTGCTCTGGCAGGGGGATTGTACTTCATGATTTCTTTAGGTCCCTTCCAATCCCTGACATTCTGTGATTCCATGAAGTATTTCTCTACTTGTCATCTTCATGCCTGTCATCTTGTTGGGTAGATTTTGTTCAGGTTATGAGTTACTATTATGGTTAGGAACTGTAGGTGAAATACTTTGTTATCCAGTCATTCATTTCCTATGGTATATTCTAGAAGAATGACATATTCTGTTGTCTCCATATTCATTAACTTCAAGAATTACAAATAAAAGCTGAAGGCTATCTCCAAAATAAGGGCTTTTTCTTACTGGTCATTGGTCACTATTCTGGCTATAAAATTGCTTCAGAAAAAAAAGAGTGATGCTCACCACAAATCATACTTACCTCACTGGAAGAACAATTTGTTTCTCATTGTTTTCTGTGTTTTGCCTTCTCTTTATTTATACTAGACATTTTTCTTTCAAAATGCTTTTCTCACTTCCTCACTGACTGAGGTATAATCCTTTTTTCTATGTAGGCTTTCTTAGTTTGATTGCTCTGCTCTTATCTTTACACTTGTCTGGGATTGTTGTCTGTCCTCCCAGAGCTACTGCAGAGCATGCTCAAACAGCAGATTTTTTTCTGACAGAAGTTCCTATCTATGAGCCTTTTCCCATAATCTTCAGTCTCTAATGGCAACTAGTACCTTCTCAAGAATCAGATGAAGAAATGACTGTAAATGGGAGAACAGAATTTTACTCCTCCCTGGGGCATGATTGCTTTGATTAGCTAGGTCTGCTCAAATGTTCAAGTGCATGATTCATCTATTGACTGAAAAAAAAAAATCACAGAAAACTGTTCAACCCTGGCTGCCCCTTGGCAAAGCAGCAAAAATTGTGAACAGCTTTGTAAATGTCAACCTGAGGTGTGCAAGTGCCTCATTCACGAGTCACATGCCACCACATGAGACTTTAAATCAGGAGTAGAAGAGGATTTTTATAACCAAATGTGTGTAGGTGGGAGTGTAAAGGTGTGGTATTTATGGGCCTCTCTCTCTTTCTCAGATGATTTGTAAAGTTGTATAGTAGACTATTTATGTGCCCTGTAGGCACTGACCAACAAGATAGAGCTACAGACAACATTATGTTTGAAAGGCTGAACAATCCAACAGAGTTATATGTTAATAAATAAATAGTATCATTTAGTTTTTATTTAATATTGGAAATAGATGATATGCACTAACACTAGTATCTCTTTTGGTCTGCATACATAAATTCTATTACTTCATACAATATATAAAGGAGCAACATGCTTTACATGCATCAGCAGTGTGCCCTTGCATCAAAGAGGGCAAATCACATTCTAGGGTACAATAAACAAAATATAACCAGTAGGTCAAAAGAGGGGATTATCCTGTTGTATTTAGCACTCATGCAGCCTCATGTTGAGTACTGTTTGTAGGTCTGGAGTCCACAATTTAGGAAAAATTATAGGTATTTGAATACTACCAAAAAGAGAAAAATAAATGCCCTTATCTTGATATTCAAATGCACTTATTTAGTAATACTAAAAATTAAAACTGAAAATTTTGTTGCTGACAAAATAGCTAACAAAAGTCCATTATACTATGATTATCTAGGTTCCAAAACACAATGAACATTTTTCAAAGTTTCAAACATGTTGTTCATTTCAAGCAGCATCAAATTACTTTTCCTTTGATCACATTAAATTCTGACAGTATCCTAGTATCAGCCTTTTACCCCTGATATTAAACTTTCTCATTTGGAGGATTCTCATTTACTAATTTGGTCAAGATTAGAATCCAACTTGGCTCCTTTGGCACAAGTGAAGAATAAATTAAGGCAGAAAGCTGAAAAGTACAGTTCTTTCTAAAAGAACCTTTGATGAGGAAAAAAATATAATAATTTCATTTTAGCTCAGTTTAATCATTGTTAAATGCTGGACCATGAGAATGTTTGTTTAATTGAATGGAGACACAGAATGCAGCAGAGGTAATTTGTCAGGTTGAGGAAATTTAGGTGTGATTCAATTTTCTTCACATGCAAAAGACTACCCTCCATCCTCTGCAGAGAGTGGTAAGCACATTATTTAGGCTCTTAGCATTAGCTTTAGTGGTATTATCATTTGAACTAAGTCAATAAAATGTGCTATTAAGATAATTTCACAGGAAGAAGTTTGGCTCTGCAAGGGCGTGATGATATGATGATTCCTATTTTTGTTTTCCTTTGCCTTTCCACACCACTCGAAGGTAAATCTTGCTTTCATGTGTTAGATTACCACTGAATTTATTTAAAGAAAGTCTTATCTTTGCAAAGTACAAAAGTTACAGTAATGGAATCTAAAACTAAAGACATTTTTAAAACCCTAAAGAAATAAATTTAAAACTCCATTATTTTAATAGATTTAAACTGGATTATATTTCTAACCTGGTCTGAAAGGATGATCAAAGTGCTTTTGAACTCTTAATGGGCTGAACTCTTTATCCTCCATTTCTCAATAAAAAGATGTTAGGTGATGTTAAAAACTATCAGTAATAGAAAGATCAATTTGGCATACACTGTCAAGATACTAAAAACTGACACTGGACCTTAATTCGTCAGGTCTATAAGTGGCTCTTGCTGGTTATACCTAAACCATTTGCCTAAGACAGGGTAAAATAGGTTCTCCTACAAGGATAACAACTTCAGGTTGTGGTACTGTCAGTCAGATACAGTGTGAGAGATACAAGAACATCCAAAATCAAAATTAGTGCTGGTTTTAATTTCCAATAAATTTTGATGGTAACTGCATTTCTTTTTTCTTCCTTTCTTTTTTTCACAAGGTATAGTTCCTTTGCTTTGTGAGAACATAGCATGAGAGCCTGGGCAGTGTAGAAGCAGTTCTTCTAGTATTCCTGTCTTACCAACTTGTGCCCACAATGGTGAAAGGGAAGAAAAAGAGGCAAACTATAGTCATCATAGTAAAGTGCCTGTAAATATCTAATAGGCGTCAGTTGCTTCTCTTCCTTTTTTGGAAAGATTTCAATCTAATATTTCCCTTAGATCTATTTGAACTTCATCAGTTTATCACAGACAATACTGTACTGAAAGTTAGCTAAATAGCTTTTTGAGTTTTCCTTCTTTGATCAATGCAAAGTCAGTGAGGTCACTCTGAATTTATGTGAACATAGTAAAGTATATAATTTGTCCCATTGTTGGGTCACATTTTATACTTTTTAGGATGTTTAGTAAAACATTCTTAGTACCCCAAGGACATTCTAAATAGACTGAAAAACATTATATGAGATGATCGATTTGAAGTGGAAACTGATGAAAATAAAATAAATGTTAGAGATACCTATTGCATTGTTCTACTCCTCATTTTAGTTCTAAAATAACCAGTGTTTCTAGTGAGTAGCAAACAGCAGAAACAAAAGCAGAGACCTGAGAAGATGCTAGGACAAAAGATGATAAAAATTAATGCCACGGTTGCTTTAAAAATTATACTTCGTTTATTTTTGAAGCACTGGTGAATATGGAGCTTTGTCTGAAAGTACAGAAGGTTATTGAAAGTATAGTAAATGAAGTCTTGATTTTAGAGAGAAGCCTAGAACATGACACCAAAGTGCTTTTAAAAGGGCTTGAATATTTAAATAACTGATTTAAATTGGACAAAGAAGGAGAAAGCCTTCAGAGCACAGAGAATTACAAATGGGGAAAGAAAGTAAAGTAGAGCCATAGGAGGGAGTATTTGAAGTATTAAGAGGAAAGAAGTGAGGTACACAATAGACATGTCAGTGTCCTTCATATGCTTCAGCTATTTTCTGAATGACTACTCCTTCCTGAGAGCACAAATGAAACAGAAAGGCTAGATTTTGGAGATGTTCTAAAGGGAAAATGGCAGGATTTAGCAGCAGCCTGAATGTGAGAGATAAAGGATAGTAAAGTGTCTAGTATGATAATAAGTTACCTGTTTAGGGGATGAGAGGGATTACAGGCTTATGTGCAATGATGGGAAAAGATGCCAAGGTGAGGATGCATGTGAAATAGTTATTATGTCCTTACATCCCTCTAAAAGGTCTACACTTCTACTATAGAGTTGTGAAAAATCCAAAGTGTGTTTTTGAACTGAAATTCAAAAGTGTCAAGCATTGAACAAATTCAAAAGTTAATCTCCAAAATTTACATGTAGACATTGTATTTTAGATGTCTATGTGTAACCTGTCTTACATTTGTATAGGAGAGATTAAAATGTCTGATCAGAAATATTAATAGATGTAAGAGACTTTCCTCTACTTTTCAAGCTCAATTTTGATTTTGATCAAAACAGCTCAAAAGTGCCTAGAAACACACAACAAGCAATGGTGAAATAATGAAAAAGGTGTTCAGCTTTTTCTTCTGTGATTTCAGATTTATAATTTCCTGTCCATTCCATTCCATGATCACCAACTGGTGATCACTGGAGTGGACTCTGAATTTTAAAAGGGCCAGAGAGGACTCACATCTTCATTCCATGATCAGTCCAAATCTGAATTGCAGTTATCCTAGAAAACACAAAAATTCCATACTTGCTATGAATATTTTTTCTTTTTTCTTTTTTTTTCTTAATTTGGCTTTTTAAGGTTCCTGTTCTGTATTGTTAATTGGATCAAGTAAGATTTAATTCTACTGAGACTGCGGCACTAGTATCCTCACTCTGTCATCTGTTAAATCCCTCTGAAAACTTCAATTGGTTTTGTAAGTGGAAATGGCTCTTTCCAGAGGCCCTCTCACTGTAAACTATGTTCTGGGGTTTTAGAAAAGTTGTCTTCATGCCTAATGTAAGTTATCATTCACTATGGTAGTTGGATGGATATGTAAAATTACTATTGCAGGAGATGTATATTCCACTAATAAGTATATGGAAGATGATCATCCATGCCATATTTTTCAGCATCCTATCAAAGCAGAACTGTTGAAATTGCAGGGGAATGTTAATTCATTTTGACATTTCATTATAAGCAATGATCGTGTCTCAAGTTAGTTTTTGTTTATAAATCCACTTCAGGATTTAAAAAAAAAAAATTTTAATCAACTGAGCTTGAGGTATAAAAGATGTATTTTTGGACCATTCATGTCAAAATTTGCAAATTAGATCATAGTCCTCAAATACTCTTCTAAAATTTTCAGTAATTTCATTGAGAGAACAGACTTCTATTTCTTTAAGCATAGCTTGAAAGTATCTTTCTTTTTAAATAGTAACTTGTTAGCAGACAATAACAGACAAAATCATTAAAGTCTGTTACTATAGGAACTTTCAAATTCCCTTTCTCCCATCTCCCATAATAAGCAGTAAAATCTGGCAATAACTGGGATGAAGTGATGTGCTGTTTTTGGTTGGAATAGAGTTAATTTTCTTCACTATATTTGGATATGTGCTGAAAACAATGTAGATAATATAGAGATGTTGTTATTCCTGAGCAGTGCAGACTCACCTCCCTTGACCTGCTGGCCATGGCTTTGCTGATGCAGCCCAGGAAACAATTGGCCTTCTGGGGTGCGAGCTGGACTTGTTGGCTCAAGTCCAGCCTTTCAACTGCCAATTCTCCCAAGTCCTTTCCTACAGAGCTGCTCTCTATCACATCACTTCCCATTCTGTATTGGTAACAAGGATTGGACTGGCCCAAGTGCCCTGCACTTGTCCTTCATGAGGTTTGCACGGGCTCACTTCTCCAGCCCATCCAGGTCCCTCTGGATTGTATACCATCCTCCAGCTTGACAACCACACCACTCAACTTAGCGCCCTCCGCAGACTAGCAGTGGGTGTACCCAATTCCACTTTCTATATCTCTAATGAAAATAATAAACAGCACCAGTCCTAGCACAGATCCCTGAGGAACACCACTCATCAATCCTCTTCACCTGGACATTGAGCCACTGACAGCAACTCTCTGGATGCAACCATCCAGCCAGTTTATCTTCCAAAGAGTTAACCAATCAAACCCATTTCTCTCCAACTTAGAGAGAAGGATGTTGTGGAGGACTGTGTCAAAATATTTATAGCATTCCAGATATATGATATCCATGTCCACAGGTGCAGTCACTCCATTGTATGAAGCCAGTATTTTAGTCAGGCATGACTTGCCCATACCATATTACATCCTGTTCAGCAATAAAAGCCAGGGGAAATAGAAGGAAGGAAGATGTTTAGAGTGATGGACTTAGTCTTCCCAAATACACTTTACATGTGATGGAGTCTAGTTTTCCTGAGGATGACTTAAAATCTGCCTGCCAATGGTAAGCAGTGAATGAACGTCTTGTTTTGTTTTTCTGGAATGGATGGATTTTGTTTTACCCATTGAACTGTCTTTATCCCGAGCTATGAGTTTTCTCACTCTCACTCTTTCAAATTCTCTGCCCCCCTCCTGAGGAGAATGAGCAAGTGGCTACCAGTTGATTAATTGCCAGATGCAGTTAAATCACTACAAGTATTTAGATACTGTCAAAATGTTGATATTAAGGTTATAAAAGTTATAATAATCTTTCAGGATATAATTCTATAGTACATGCTTGACTGATACCATCTTTACTATTACTAAGCCAAGAAAGACCAATAGGATAAATGCTTTTTAGATACAGAAAATATTTGACCCTGGGCACATCTAAAAGTGAATTAAATCTTGTCTCCTATCTTTTTTTTTTTCATGCATGAGTTATCTTGCTAATCCAGTGTTAACTAGATAAATGTTGTAGAAAAAAGGATTTCTTCCCACACTGTACAAAGGCTGCAACTGAGTGCAGTGTCTGTCTTGCTTAGTCCTGTGTGAGTGCTGGGAACCTAATGAGCTCATATCTCCTTTGTGAAAGAGAAAAAAAGGTCTGACCTAATGATTGCTTTTACAGCCAGCAATAGCAGTGCAGTTAATATATTGCTACGTGGGAATTGCTTCTAGCAGCTGTCACAGTTTATTGCTACTGTTAAGTACTGGGGTGTAGGCAGTACTCTTGCTCTTGATTAACTAAGGGGTAATCAGGGAGAGAAAGATACAAGCAATGCAAAGGGTGATTTGAAAGAAAAGCCCATCTCCCAGCACAGTGACCACACTTTCTCCTAGGACTTTTCTCCCAGGCAAAAGGGAGCTAAAGCTAATCCAGCTAATGGACATTTAATGGTACTGTAGTTCAGAACCTTTAACGTAACACAGTCCTTACTCTGTTCATAAAATTCTCCCCAAACTTCTCAGAACTGATTTATATTTTCAATTTGAATGACTGTATTTTTCCTATAAGAAAATAATGTTCCTGTAATAATTAGATTATCTTTCAATACCAGTAACACTGTTTTAGGAATGTTGAAACTGTCATGGAATAGATATATTACTAGAGTTTAAAAGTAGAGTACTAGATCTCCTGAAGCTCTTTTTTCTACTCAGTAGATGAAAGAATTTGTGATGCTTGCCATAAATTTGCTTTGATATAAACACCAAAGGGTTTACAGAGAGCATTGCTAAAACTGGTAAATATTTTTTAAAAAATCTAACCCCATGACCTAGGACAATTTTGGTTTAACAACTTCCAGGATTCACTGCATATCTTGCTTTTTAGTTCTGCAAGCATTTTTAAAGTCTTTTGGTAGAGGGATAAGCTAATAGCTTACTCAATAGTATTCTTTACATTTCAGGAACCTAAAGTAATTTGTTTTGGTTTTGGCTTTTGATTCTGCTGCTGCTAGTAGTAATTTGACGCACAAAGTTTTGTGCTTTGACTTACAATTTTTAATAGTATCTGAAAGTGAGATGGACTGTTTAAGAAACTAAAATGATTTTTCTGGTCCCAGAATAATAACTGTTTATGTTGTATAAATCTTTTTCAAATAAATGAAAAAATGTTCCTCAGCCTAACTGAACTCACTAGGGTTAACAGTTGTATTCACCTACATTTTGGCAAGTATGTAAATGTACATACAAGCCTTATTTATTTTTCAAAACTGTATTATATAAGATTGATTCCCAGGGAAGCTTGTGTTATCAAATTATATCATGTTAAAAAAATCCCAAACACTTCATAGTAATAATTGGTCCACAAGCTATCCAACTGTTGCAGTGGCTGTAATAGCAACATGGCTTCAGTGAATGGACATATGGTTATATTCAATTAATTACTTGAGCATTGGACTGTGCAGCATACATGTAGATAGTTTAGACCATGTTGTCACTGCAGATGCTGTGATAGAGACAAAAGTTTACTTTAGAGAAGCATATTGCTGATCTAGGAGTGTAATGGCCCCTAACAAACTCATTCATAAGTGTTATATACTGCTGACTCCGCAGGAAAATTTTCTTACTTGCCATCTCTGATTGTCACAGGTTTGGTTTTTTTCAAACTAAATCAAGAAATCTACTATCCCAGAATAGGATGATCTATGAAACTACAGAATTACAGAATTATATGGGTCAGGAAGGACCCTTACAGATCATCTAGTTCAATCCCCCTTGCAGAGCAGGTTCGCCTATAGCAGGTTGCACAGGAACAAGTCCAGGTAGGTTTTTAATGTCTCCAGAGATGGAGACTTCACCACCATCTCTGAGCAGCCTGTTCCAGTGCTCTGCCACCCTGAAAGTAAAGAATTTCCTCCTCGTGCTTACAAGGAACTTCCCATATTCAAGTTAGTGCCTGTTGTCTCTTGTTCTGGGGCACCACTGAATAAAGACTGTCCCCCGTCCTCCTAACACTGGTAAGATCCCCTTCTCAGCCTTATTTTTTTCCAGTCCCTCAGTTTTTCTTCATAAGAGAGAGGCTCTGGTCCCCTAGTCATCTTCATAGCCCTTTGTTGTATCCTCTCCACTGCTCCCCTGTCCTTCTTGAACAGGGGGGCTCAGAATAGGAAACAATATTCCAGAATGGATCCAGGGCAGAGTGAAGGGGAAGGATAACCTCCATAGATCTGCTTGCCACACTTGGTGCACTCCAGGATATTCTTGGCCTTTTTGGCCACAAAGAAACTTTGCTGGCTCATTGTCATCCTATTGTCCACCAGATCTGAATGTTACTTGATCTGACGTCCTTCCAATCTTCTTATCCCTGGAAAAAACTATCAAGGTAGATATGATTTGAAGAGTGTTTGCCTTGATCTGCCTATTTATTTTTTTCTGAAACTCTTTATAGTGAGTCTGCATAAACAGATGATGGAAAGCGGGACATTGCCTCCATGTCTCATTGTACTTGTTTGGGGATAGCATTTCCTCAAAATTTCCTTGTCTGGTAGTGACCCAGGAATAAACACAGACTAATGCTTTCTAGTATGGCAGCTTTGTGAGAAGTGGATTCCACCCACTTTAAGACCATTTAAATAATGGATTTTTCTGAAGTCCATTTATATATTGCAAGGGTTGTTCAACCAAGCAATGTCACTAATGGGTTTTCATCCCCAGCTCTAGATTCACTTTAAATCTTGTATCATGAAGCAAAAAATACTTTATTTGAAGCATATTAGTCATGAGACAGTTAATAAGGGGCTGTTGAGACATATTAAAGCTTTCAGTTAAATGGTGCTAGATGGAACCATTCTTCAAAAATTCAATGTATTACACATAAGAGTGACAGTTTCAAAATAGAAAATAGACTGTGAATCAGCAAAATGGATAAATTACTGTCCACTTGGAGATCACAATGTCTGCTTGACAAATTTTTGTTCAGTAACAAATGAATTACAGTCATCAAGCAAATTTTTTTTCATTGAATTATTTTTCTCTTAGGCATCTCTTATATGACAATGAGAGAAACTGTTTTTTTCTCCAACAGCCTTTTCTCCAAAAGACAAATAACTCAAACACATTAGTACTGCACTGAGTAGCATGCACTTATTCATGACTATTTGATATTATGTCAGAGGAAGATGGCTCCTTCAACTGCTTGCTACAAATTTCCTTTAATGGGTTTCTTTACTCCATCATTCACTTGATGATTTCACCTCTCAAGACACAGCTCCCAATGCAATTTTTATGGTCTTCTGAAGAAGAAAACTAGTGTTATGGTCAAACAGCAGGACTTTGACTTAACTGGGTTAAGTTGCTAGCTACATCCTTTTTTTACACAGCGGGTACAGGGCTCAAATATAATTTGGTTGTGCCTTTGCTTTTTTGTCCTGCTATTTCTAAAGGAAATATAGTAACATTGCAACTCCTCAAAAATTTTCATTTACTTACTTTATAAGTGGATTGGAGAAAGGATGATTCTGATATGATGTATTCTCTAAACACTGAGGAATTCTTGTTGCTGTACATAGACATTCAGATACATAAATATACATCAACTGAAGAATGATGTATAATAGGAATGAGTAGTTTTATATGTCCTGTGGTGGTGTATTTTGCCTTCGCTTTAAGAATGCAAAAACAGTTACTTCTAAACTTAAGAAGAGTGAAACTTTTTTTCTTTTTAAAAAGAAATAATTTGTTTTTAAAATTTGGAGGGGATGTATAAGCAAAGAGAATAATTATTTTAGGTATTTTGATTCTCTCACCAAAAGCAGAGATAAGATCCTGCATAGGAGATTTCTTTTTTTTTAAAGCACGCATTGTCTTCAAGCTACATTTACACTGTAAGTCTGCAAGAAATCACAGTTCATAGTTATCTCACTCTTTGAAGTCGTAAAAGATTTTTTGCAACCTAAAAAAAGAGACGAAATAAAAACCAGAAACTAAAGGAACTTCAGAAAGGATTTTTACCCTTGTGATTTGTGTAGAAGCGTTGGTGTCTATTTCTCTATATTTCTATGGGCAAATAACCTCATAACTATGTAAATATTGTATCACAGTATCATATAAATTTTAATTATTTATATTGAAGAACATTTTTCTTTCAATATTTATCATTATATCATTATGATATATTAATGATTAATCTTGTGAATTCTTCACCAAATTCCTATGCAACTTTCATATTACTGCTCTTCATGTAAAGGAAGAAAAAAAGCAGTGCTGCAATTTTGCATATTTCAGTTTAAGACTGAAATTAATGTTCTAAAAGTCCATCTAGAGAAACATAATACTACATGGCCCATCAGGTGACATAGCTGTAATAAAATCTACCAGATGTAGACTTGCTTTTATAGCCTTTCAGGACATTAGGTGTTGCAATACTAAACCAAGAAACTCATAGAAAAACATCACATTCATGTGCTCCTCACATGACTTACCTACCAAAAAAAAGTGCAGCTCTAGGAATTGCTTTCTACTTAGGCATCATAAATCCTGAATTTCAGTTTTCATTCATAAGGAAACCAAATCAGGCTATGAAAGCCTTAGAAATAAGCAATAAATCATCCATCTCTTCCTCTAGATTGAAATAAGAGAAATGTATGCACAAAAGGGTGAACTTTTAATCTGTTTAGATCTTCAGCTCAGACGTGTAACTTGGCAGTGTATTTGTTTCGGGCTGCCTTGTGAGTATTCAAAACTGTAGTACAGTTTTAAGTTCAAGTCAGGTAGATTGACTGGTTGGGCACATAAGGTATACACCTTGAACAGTAATATGAGCCTTGAACTGCCACATGTTTGAAACCATCAGAAAACATTAACCAATTAATAAATCTCTACCATAATACTGAACATGAAGCAATTAAAAAAAAAATCTAAAAGGTCTAAAAATCATGTCATCTTCAATATTAAAAAAAGAAAACTGAACAAAATTTCTCTCCATGTATAGAGCAATAAGCACTATAGAAAAACTAAGAAGCATACTCCTATAGAAACCAAAAGACCTGATGCTGACAGGTGACACCAAGTTGAACCTTTTCTCTTCATAATGAACCACAAGTAAAATAAATGTAATATACTGTGGGGTTGTAAGCAAACTAAAACATATTATATTCCATATAGATTGTACAATTGAGATTTTTCTTTCTGATTCTTGTATTGTGATAAATTATAAGAATATTTTAGATAAACTAGTGGAAAACAAAATTGCTCCACCTGATTAGGCAGAAATATAGTGAGTTTGAATATCATTAGATTTGATTAGCACATACATCCAGGAAGCTTTTTTTCAATGTTTCTATTTCTAAGACTGTATATATGTATACACAATTCATACAAAACATTATCATTCAAGTTTTTGTCATGAAAAATATGAAGTGATAATAGAGAGGATTTATGGGACCAATATTATGTGTGGGAGTGGTTGATGTGACTAGATCAATGACTACTAAACATTCATCTGACTAGATCAATGACTACCAAACATTCATCACTTTTCTTCTCTTTTCTTTTAATTTTTTTTAGTGCTGATTTAATCATACACTTCCTAATTTTTTTATATCAAAAGTATGTGTTGGGGGTTCTTTCTATCTTGTAAGGGAACTGAAAAATATGAATTCTGAGGAATGCCTTGATGTCATTTTTGTCTTCCATTTTGGCTACTCAGTGTGACCCTGATAATTTCAGGAACATTGTCTCATCAAAGAGTTTCAGTCCTTGGGGTATACTTACACACAATTATATTGGTGTGCTCTGATCGCTCTCCACACATTCTGTGTTTAAGTGGTCTTTGCCATGCTGTGGAAGAAGCAGGATTTAATCTAAGTATATGAGTGTATTACAGACTATTTGTTTTGGGATTTAATTGGTTCCAGTGGGGAACCACTCAGTAGAACTGTGCCTAATTCTTGTGGTTTCTTTGCACCTTACTCTTGGTAAATCATGCAACAATCAGGAAAAAAGTGTTGCTTTAAATTTAGTAAGTCTCTTTTGTCTTTGTTTGCTAATCTAGCAGGGAGAAAAGTTTATTTCTTCAGGTAATTTTGCCCAATCTGATGGTTATCCTTAGCTATTTCATGTGTTCCTGAAACAAAAAAGCCCTTCAAAACGGAAAAAATCAAAATGTAGGGTGCAACATCTGAAAAGGTTCTGACATGCTAATAACAACGGTTATTCCACTCATTTGCATCCACGAGGAAGAAGAAAACTAAAGCATTTTGAAAAATTTAGAGGTAATTGGAAAAGCTTTCAGTGTTCTAGAAAACAACAAATAAATCCCTCTGACAACATTTAAACAATTGGATGAAGATGACAATAGTTATTACCAAGTGTTAGTATTAAAAAATGGTATTTTTTGCTCATAAATTATTAAGAAATGACTGATTTTAGTAGGTGAATTTGTCAGAAATTCCCTAAGATCTGAACACAAGAGTACATTCAGATCTATTTCTACTAGTGATTAAGTCTTATAATTTCCACATACAGGTATCTTTTTCTTTCTGGCAACATGGAGGGGGGGGAAGGGGAAATGAGAACTGAGCTATGATTCATTAAACATTTCAAAAATCTGCACTATTTCCTGTAGTTTTGTAATGCATATAGTAAAATAATGATGGTCCTGATGTAGGCTGATGTTTTAACACAACTGAAAGAACAATATTCTTCTGGTGAAACCGTGAATAGTTTGAACATCTACAGTATATCTTCTTTAAAAAAATAAACAAATTTTCCTTCATGGAAAATGAATTGTGCTTTTCTTTTAATCTTTCTGGCAGGGTGTGTCTGAGAGATTATAAAATAAATTATTTGGAAGCACAGATACATATCATCATAGTAAGGAAGGCATTCAGATAGATGGTGAATTTAATAGGCCTTTTGTATGCTGAATTTGTATGTCAAATATTTACAAATTATGCATGGGACACAGTTGTCAGCGAGGACCATAGGACAGCTGGATTAGTAGAACTTAGCACAACAGTGATTCAGGAAGTCTCATCTGAGTAACATGAAGATGTAGCTGCAAGGACCTCTGTAGCAGTGTTTCCTTCTGCCATCTAAGCAGCAACTGGCCATCCTGTCCAAGAAGTTTGATTTCATATGCAAGTGTTTCCTTTATTTTTCCTGTTAAGCCCCTTCTTTTTCCTGTTAAGCAATCTGTCTTGAGTTTCTAAGCAACAAAAACAGTACATTTTTCATCATGAAGGCAGTCACAGATGCTCCTGTGAAATCATTTTGGGATAAAGTCCAATCGGAGATGGCACTAAGGAGTGGTCTTCAACTTTAAAGTTCATTCTCCTTTGAATATATCATAGTTAGTCTCCAAGAGTCCTTTCCAGTCTGCATTTTACTATGTTTACTAGTTTAAAATTTCAATTCTTTGCAGAAGGCCACACTTTTCTTTCATATGCATTCTTTTCCTAATGTAAGAAAAAGCAGCCATTAACTGGTGCCTTGAGGAACTTTATGAAACAACTTTGATCATAACAGCAGCAAGTTGCCTGTCAAGTTTCTCACCATAGCTTTTCTTGAATATTTAATGGCCATTTTTCTGAAGGAAAACATTTTTTTATTTTATTTTAATGGTTATTTGTACAAAATGCATTCTGATCTTTGACCAGAATACTTATGGCTTATTTCACTGTTATTTAAATGTTGCTTATTGTTTCTTAGATTTTTCTTTGTAATTTTCAGTTGTTATTTATACATAGTGCTCACATTCTATCAATTTTCATAATCTGTGCTGTATATAATTTTTGGAAATTCAGAGGGGTCTTTGTTTCCATTTGCTTATTTTATTTTTCATTTTTGCACTGGAGATGTATGGATTTTGTTCATATAGAGTCAAGTGTGAGCTTTATAAACTATGTTGAGATTCATACTAATGGAGACTCAGCACTACTTGATTTAATTTATCATGAAGATAACAGCTCAAAGCTGAAGTATGGCAAACCTAAGTGTGTAGATTACCCCTTGAAATCTGGGATAATTTTTTTGTCCAACAAAATAACATTTTTAAAGACAGAGGTATTATTTAGGGCAGCATAGTGAGAAGATGTGAAAAATCTTAGTAGAACATGTTAGCAGACTATAAAATGTGTTCTAATAGATGTCATTCTTAAAGTTTTGGACTGGCTATTGTATTTTAATTTGAAAGTAATGCAGATTACTTCTTGGTCTTTCTTCTCATGGTAGGTTATCAGTATAAACATACATACAACAGGTAATGTTATGGCATACATCTACAAAACAGCATCTCACAGATCATGTCACCAAATCTACATGTCAAAGTGCAAAAGAACTGGAAGAGTGAAGTGAAGAACTGAGGAATTGGAAGTGAGGAAAAGTCTGGTAGGTTGAGAAAGACTGTTTACTAGATAGAGCAATAGCCATGCACACAAACAAAGCAGGCCAAGGAACTCATTATTGCCTCCCATCAACAGATGGGTCTTCAGCCATCTCCAGAAGAGCAGGGCTCCATCTCATGTAATGGTTACTTGGGAAGACAAACACTGTAATTCCAAATGAGTGCACAATGCCCCCATCCTCCCTTCCCTCTTCTCCCATTTTCATATACTGAGTATGATACCGTATGGCAAAGAATATTTCTTTGGTCAGTTGGGGTCAGCTGTCCTGGCTGTGTCCTCTCAAATCTTGTGCCCTCCCAACCTGCCTGCTAATGGGGCAGCGAGAGGAGCAGAAAAGGTCTTAACTGCTTAGCAACAATCAGAAATAACAGTGCCCTATCACACTATTTCCTAAATCCAAAACATAGCATTACGACAGATGCTAAAAAGAAGTTAACTCTATTTCAGCTGAAACCATTACAGTGACATATATAAATATGAACAAGGGAGGAAATTAATTTTGCATCCATAATTTTTGCAATGCTTGACAATTCTTTACTGAAACCAGGGGTATTCTAAGAAAGGAACATATAACCAGGATTTCACCATGAATTTGTGTGCCGTTTTACTAACTTAATATATTAAGAGTTCAGAAAAGGATATTCTAAAACTGTTGCAAGCATTGTCACAAGAACATTTTAGCAAAACTGCACACTTTTGCTAAAAGCTTAGCTATAAACTGAGTTATGAAATGGAAGAAACTTTTCACACTGATAAAATCAATTTTGTACTTTTACTTTCACACTTATGAATATCAGCTACTGATTTTTGCCACTTAATTTCATGAACCAAAATGGAGGGAATGTTAACATTTTCACATTAAATAGAAAAAAATTCATTCAGAAGATGATATAATTACCTTTTGTACTTTAAACCAGCATGCTTTTATAAAAAAACTCAACATGTCTGTTGAGGAAATAGAGAATAAATGAAACAAACTATTTACACATTAAATTAAACTCTAGAAATAATTACAAGATTTTCATAAACTTTTACATTAAACACATGAGACAAAGTACGTGTTCCCTACACACAGTTTAACTTTGCAGTTGGAAAGGAGAAAACCTCCAATGTAATTTTTTGTATTACTCATAATTCTTTCAAAAGTTAATAGGAATTTTTTAAAAAATTCTGTCTAGATATACATTTTATTGAGGATGATGTTGGGGTCATGGAAGACTAGAAGATACTTTACAATGTTTTGAGCCTGCATTTATATAAAACAAGCATTTGCAATAAATTTCTGTGATATGCAGAAGTTTATTATCAACTAAGTTCATGTATTTTTTTATTTTTATTTGTTGTGAATATAGCAGCAATACTGGGGTATTGGAAATGTCTAAATTCAGTCTCGAGGTAAAAATTTCCTGTACTTGTGACATGCATGATTGCATATAAATTGTAGCATGAAACAAGCAAGAGAAGTTCCACATGAAAATAGGTCTTCCAGAAATAATTTTTCAGTTAACTGAAAGGAGTGGTAGGTAGTATTAAGTGGGCACAATTCCTAGAGGAAGAAGGAGTTCAAAAGAGTGACAGAGGTATTTTTAAGATCAGAAATGAAGGGAAGTTCAGTTATAAAATTTTTAACCTTACCGATCTACATGATTTTCAAAGAATAGTAGTTGAAGAAAGGGTCTCACAAGAACTAAGTCAAATCTGAGTGTGAGAAATCAAGAACAGTAAAACAGTGAAAAGAGAATCAGAAAGCTGAAGCATAAAACAAATTGCAGAAAAGAAATTTATAAAAATTGTAGCAGGAGAAGAATTTTGTTTGCATGCTTAGAATGAGGGAAAAGTTGAGGCAGGTCCTAGCACTATGTGTAGAAAATGGTGAAAATTATTGTGCTATATTTTAAATTCTCACTTAAGAACAGACAGCTAATATACATCCAATCAACTTTGAGAAGTACAGATATAAGAGTAAATAACATGGTAGCTTTGACCACTGAGATCTATTATAAAATAAAGGATCATTAAAATGTCATTCATAATTTTGCATGCCCAACTCATACAGAGGAGTGCCAAAAAAGGGCACAGTACTACAGATTTAGTTTGAAAGCCAAACAAAGTGGTAGAATCCCTTGAGGTACATTAAGTTCACTTGACTTTGCAAGGCTTTCAACAACATTTCCCAAAATACTATTCTGTACTATTTCAACACCATTTCCCATAATACTATTCTGTGTAAGTGGGGATGTAACAGTGGACAACTAAATGGTTTGAAAATAGGTTGCATGGTTGGTCTCAGAGAATGGTGGTTGATGTGTTGTAATAAAAGTAGAAGCTGGTAATAATTATAGTACTGTAGGGGGCTGCTCAGGAACCTGTACTGTTCTACAGAAGATACTTTACCCTGGCAGAAATCATAGAGGACATTAATCAAGTTTGGAAATTACACCATTATGAGCAACTAGGTAATAAAGCATCCAGTAGCTATGAGAGAGTTATCAAGAAGGTGAAAGGAGACTCTTCCCAGTGCTGCGAGATGGGAAGAGGAGAGAAATCAAGCATAAGGTGAATTCAGACTCGCTACAGAGAAACACATTTCCATTCTGAGAACAGGCAGGCAATGGAGCAGGTTGCCCAGAAAAACTGTGTGGTCTCTGTCTCAGGGTGTTTTCAAGACTCAACTGGATAAAGCCCTGAGTAACCTGGTCTGATGGCAGCTGACCCTGCTATGTGCATGAACTAGACAATTCCTGAGGTCCTTTACATTCTACATTTATGGTACAATCTCTGCTTATATGGTTGAACTTTTTTAATTCAAGAGCACACTGCAGATTATTGACCCAGGGCTTCAAGGTTGTTTTCTGGCAAAGCAAGAATCACAGAATCACAGAATTCCAGGGATTGGAAGGGACCTTGAAAGATTTCTTTTTCTAACCATTTCTTGTATAATATGAGCTTAAGATCTGTCACTGCCTTATTGAGCTGGACATTAAAAAGATTTAATTTCTGTCCTAATCTGAGAAACCTTTTGAATGTAATTCTGCTCTATCAGTATATCTCATAAATTCAGTGTCTTCTGTGACATCGATAGTGAATCCATCCTTGTGCAGCAAAGGTTTTAATGGCTGCACGCAAATACTTTGAGAGTGTTCTTCCTCCTTTCTGTTTCTAGGATTAAATCATGCGGGATTGATTCCTGCATACTTAGAATAAAGGCATGTCCAGTGCTCAGAAACTCTTAATAAGTCAAATAAAGTTCAGTGTGAAAGATTTAAAATATTAGCAATATTTTTAAAAAGTGAAGCTGTTAATGTAATTTTTAGTTATTTTTATGGCTCTTTCCTGTGGTAAATTAGACATCAAAGTTTCAGAAATATACTGTAAAATTAAACAAATATCAGTCAAGCAACCCATGTAACGTAAGGCCAAAGTATGAGCCTCAATAGCTGTAAAAAATTACCTGCATGGACTTTCTGTGAAGGATTTCTTTGAAGGTTGAGGGGAAAGACACTGCTGAATGGTTTTATAGATAGAAAGACTTCCTTTCTTAATGCAACATAAATTTTATTTTACATGTCACTCTTCTCTGACTTTTATTGTTTTAATAACATAAAGAGTGAAATTACCAATGGGATTTGTATGCTCAATTCTCATTAATTTTAATAGGAAGTGGTCATCAAAACCCCTTAGGCAATCCTGAAAATATTAGCCTAAATTTCCTGCTGTATTTGAGAGCACACTGCAAAATCAACAAAGCCTAGGAAACCTCTCCCAGCTGAAAATCTGTGAGCATATTTACTATATTTCCAGAGCACTGAATCGATCATAGAGAGAAGGTTGAATCCCTTTCCAGGGCCCTGACTGATGAAGAATGCTAACAATGTAAGAAACACAGGTAACACAAAATACGAACAATGCTGAAGTGTCTTCCCTGCTGTTCTTGAAGCATGTTGTTGTATTTGAAAAATGTAGAATGCTTGAGAGAAAATGATGAATGTGTTTGAGGTATAAAATAAAAAAAATTATCAGACAACTTCAGTAAATCAGCCTAAGTTTTGATTTACCATAGTGAAATTACTTATTTAGCAGTCAAGATTGTAATGGCTGTTCAAGAGGCTACATTAAAGCCTTACTATTATAATTTGGTAGCCATTAAAAACAGTAGTTAGCCTTGCATTATTCCAGGGTATGCTGCAACAGGACACTGGGTGAAGATATGCTTTCACTAGGTATTAGAGCTGCATTAATAAAGTATTTAATTTCTTCTCCATGTCTATAACAATTCCACATCCCTAATATTATATTTTGTTAATGTATTTTATCATCTAATTTCTGGCTACTGGAATTCAAATTAAGGGTCTTATGACAAAATAAATGAGAATTAAATATGTGTTTTTTCTCAGTCATAAATATTATGAATCATTTGTCCAGAGCTGAGATGAGCATGGTTTGTTTCACATTAGTCATCCTCCCAGAATGCTCACACATACCTTTATGTTATTGGATTAGTATTTCACTGCAGTTGTTTTTCAAAATAAGAAAATGGTTTTACAAGATATGAGCAAGTGTTTTGCAAGCCAGAGATAAAATTGACATAATAAAAATTTGTTCTGATAATATTGTGCATTATTCATATCCCTCAATAATTCTGTTTGGATGTATGAAAAAACTCATGTTTCTCAGTTTTCTTAGTGGAGTTTGAAATCTCAAACAGCAGGTTTTTACTAGATTCAGAAGGCTGTGCTTGAATCAAGCCATTAAATAGGCAGTTATAGTCATAGTCATCTTGGTTGGAAGGGACCTTTCAGATCATCAAGTCCAACCATCATCCCAACTCTTGCAAGCTTCAAACCTGGACAGGGACTTGAACCCTTTACCCTCAGATTAGGAGTCTGATGCTCTTCCAACTGAGCCACACACCCAGGTCAATAAGAGATCTTGTAATACTGGTTCCACATATTTTTGTCCAAAGAGTTCCTAATTTTTTTTAATGATGCTGTATGTCAAAGTGAATATCCAGTCCTAAAGAGATTTACATTTTTGGAATTGATGTCTTGTAGCTATTTCATATCCTACTCTATTTGTTTGATAGTCTTTTTAATTTGTAAATTTCAATCAATATGTTTAAGAAAGTGAGCATCTGAAATAGTTTTAGTGAAGAAGTAACTTTTTCCCCTTAGTAAAAAAAGAAAAAAATTTTATTTTGTATCTTTTAATTTACTATGGAATAGAGCTACCATTATCATCAAGGCCATAAATCTTTAACACAAAGATCATACAGTTGTCTTTCCAGAAAATGGTAATTTAGAATCTAGTTTTTGATAGTCCGATGCCAGTCTTCATCTTCCTAAGGTTACATTCATTTTCTTGAAGGATTCAGGGAGAGTTGAGGGAGAAGAAGAAGGGAAATTTAGCCTTGTTGTTTAAGAGAAATGTGAAGGAAGTGCCACCTTTGTAAAGAGGAAATTTGTGATGTCATATGACATTCCATTATCCACTTTGGATCAAGCAACTTCATTTCTCAGTTGACTGCAAAAGTGCTGAGAGTAATTTTTGCTGGGTGTATCTGAAGTCTGCTTTTCTTGAACAAGAATTTGGAGTCCTAAATGAATGTTGTGCTGCAAATAATTCATGTCTACAAATTGGCATAAAATCAGTAAAGCCATTAAGTCTCTCCTTGATATCATTTGTTGTCTCCATCACTGCTGAGAGTTCTTATTTCTCCTGAAATATTTTATTTTTTGTCAGATAAACTGAAAGATAAAACTAAACTTGGAATACTCTAAATAAAATAAACTGTTGGAATACTCTGGGTCAGCACTCATGGAGTGTGTCCATTTTCTAAGTGATACAATCTACTTTCATAGAACTTCTTAACTGACAACATCCTTGATGTTTTCAAATAAGTCCTCTTTCTCTTCACTTAATTAATTTATGACTCTTCTCACTATTTAGGAAAGCCTTAGGTTTTGGAATTAGACTGCCTCTCAATTTTGTTGTGTTCTCTGTCATGGTCCCCACATAGCATTGTTTATGATAGGGAGGCATACAAGATGCCCCTGATTGCCCATTTTCTGCCAATTGAGATTGTCATACAGCTGAAACGCAACATGCTTGGATTTATAAAGGCAATAGTAGTCTGTTTTGAGACAGTATAAACATATTAAGCAAAATAGAGAGAGGTTGGGGGGTTATTTACTTTTATCTAACGTCAAAAAAGCATGACTTGGTAGTGTAGTGCATCTGGCAATGTATACTAGTTTTTTTGTTGTCAAAATACGGAATGTCTTCAGTCTCATATTGAATATGTTTAAAATTTCTTGGAGGCAGAAGTTACAGATACACATCATTCATGTCACCTTCTTACAAGGAAGATGAGAACTATAGCTCTCTTTTGATGAACTCAGGCACATTTTTGCATGTGAGTTCTGTTATTTTTATCAAAGTACAATGACAGAGAATAGTATAGCTAGAAGAAGAGACATTTATCTGCTACCTGTGCACTGTGCATTTTATGGTTATTAAAAGAGAATTAGAGTTTTTCTTGCCTATTGTCCCAACCCATCCAAAGCACACATCCAAAACAGTAAAATAAGGAATGTACTGAAGTAATTTGGACTAAAACTTAAATTCAGACTCAGAATGTAGTACATCAAACTATCAAAGCTTATTTGTAGCCACATCAACATTTTGAACTCCAGAATATAGTGGAACCTTATCAATTTAAATATTACTGAGAATTATCTATCATTCTTCATGTTAGTGGAAGTTACTATTCGTGAGACATGATAGTTGTTAAGAAGGTGTTTCTTTTATCATCACTGAAAAACCTGTGTTTTAATGGAAAATTAGGTTTGGAATTAAATAGTAGCATAAGTTACTTGACTTCTCTAATAAACAGAGCACTTGAAATTCCTAGCAAATTCAAGAGGTACAACAAATTGTATTCTACAGCTGAAAAGCATGACAAAACCCCTGAAAGGACCAACATTTTAAAAGTATATTTCTCAGAACTCTCACAGATCTCCTGGAGCTCTGCATTAAATAGTTGTACTGTTCCTCATTGCTGGCTGGAGAATTCTCTTTTAAATTAACTTTTCAGAATGATTTAGTGTGTAGAAGTGGTGTTCAATTTTAAAAGCTGCATTTGCAGATGTTTCTGATGGAACAGGTTAAGAATATATCTTTGGTCCATTTTTGCTTTTAATTTAAGACTTCCCTAAATTTGTGTGAGAGAGATGGTGTCCTCTGCATAAAGGTGCCCCGTTCCCTGCAGGGAGTAGGGAGAGGAGAGTCTCCAGTTTCTCCTGCAAAGCTGCCCCAGCAGCCCTCAGAGAGACCCCCTTAGTGTAGCCTATTACATTTATTGGCCCCTCATGGTACCCCTGCAGTGAAATTTATGCTGTGTCTTTGCTATTGCAAGGAATGTATTTTTTATCAATGTGTCACAAAAGCAAAAGGTTCATGTCAGTGTGAATTCCATTTGCTCTTTGAAAGGAGAGTCAAAATATGTTAAAATCAGGCAACACAAAAGACCAATTATGCAAGTTCTTTCATAATTTTCATATCACAGATCAGATTCAAATGATCTTTCAAGTTTTGGATAGATTCAGTGGACTTTGGATGAGGTCTTATGTCTTAGGTAAATGACAGCCTGAAATGTCGCTGTACAATGGAATGAGTGTGTGAATTTCACTGGTGCTAGGAAAGCAAAAGTTAATGAGACGGAACCTGTCATGAAAAGAGAGCTACTATGGGTGAGAGCAGCAGCAGAAGAGTTGACACAGGGCCGTAACACAGTCAGGGGTTCCTGATCTCCATCTTGCTGAAGCTAGGCAGAGAAAGAAAGCATCTCGACTTTTATGTGCTGCATTTCTTTATGAGATTTTATAGGTCATCAGGGGATAAACAGTTCCTTTAAAAGACATGTCCAGTAGGAGACAGGAGAAGCTTGCTTTTTGAAATTTCTGTAATTACTCCCTCAGGTTGGGTTCCTTGAAGAAGGAAGTGGAAGGAGTTTTGAGGTAGCTGACCTCTCTTTGGAGAATGGTTTTCTTTCCATGGGGAAGTACACAATGAATTGTCCTAGAAGTAGTGACTGTGAATATATAAGGATCAAAATAAATCTCTGCAGCATATGGAAAACTAAATACTCCATGCACTTCTTACTTTTCACAGTCCACTACTGCTCTTATACCTTACTGTATATTTTATTTGATAGCACTCTATATTGTTGTAATGTTTATTTTTTTACAGTTGTCTCAGGAGTAGTGACTGTGAATATATTAAGGACCAAAATAAATCTCTGCAGCATATGGAAAACTAAATACTCCATGCACTTCTTACTTTTCACAGTCCACTACTGCTCTTATAACTTACTGTGTATTTCATTTGATAGCAATGTATGTTGCTATAATGTTTATTTTTTTACTGAGAGGTGTCATAAAAGAAAATTACAGAAAGAACACTATTTCTTTGAAATCACCTGGCTACAGTTTTCTTTCAGATGAAAAGTATATTTCAGTTCTAGCAGTGAAGACTGAACTGATCATTGCACTCAGAAACTCTTTCAAGCTAGTTTTAATTATAGCCACTAAGATTAGCTCTGGGTTTCCTACTCTGCAGCTATTAATACTGTCCCAATAACTTTGTTATTCATAGCATTCTGTAGAGATATCGTTTTATACTGTTTTGACTTTTAATTCTCTCTTACAGCTTGAGTTTTGTATTAGAAAATGCTTCAGCACATCATTCTCTTCCCTTCAGTTGCAATCACCAGGGCATGTGTTTTTGTTTTGTTGTGATTGACTTCCATGCATCACCCACTTTTTTCCATGCAGATCAGTTGTCTTAAGTATAGATTCCACAGATACATGTCAATCAATGGAACTGATCATACGTGGGACCTGTCTTGATTTTCCCTGAGTTTTCCCTACAGTTTTAGCTCACTTTGGGTGGTTTATTTGGTGTAGTCTACTGGCTTTGAAGCTCTTAATGTAATTATTTTATGCAGTGGTTCAGAAACTGTGCAGCTTGACTTCTCCTTAAAACCTAGACTGTCTTCAGGAGTTCATCTTCAATCTGAGAACAAGTAACTGAAATTGACAATTGCACTATGGATTCCCTGAAGTCTTAGGGTTTAAGACATCAAAGTGCGTGTTTGTGGATGATTAAGATCTAGATAGAAATGTGACTAGAAGAGTGCTAACAGGATCAAGATGATGATGATCAATGAAATGGATCTGTGAAATATCTAAGAAGTTAGAATGCTAACTGTGTGGATTATGGATGACTGTCACAAAATGGACTGGAGGCCTTGTAGATAATTGTGTGAGTTTTGCCTTAGCAATACAAACAGAAGGTTGCTCACAGCTGTTACTATAGTGAGTGGAACTTATTTTTGTCTGGAGTCATCAGAGAGTCCTTGTAAGTCTTATTCCATCTGCTTACTACAGACAATTTGTGATGTTGTTGCAGTAGTTAGTAATGACAATATTGTTGATCAGCATTGCACCTATAGTGCGAATTTTCTTGGCTATTTTTGTGTATTATAAGATTTAAATACAGTATAAACATAGTGAATAACCTTGAAAGTAATAATCAATACTTAGACAATAGCTTTTGTCATTTTAGAATATCAGATCTACAAAGCTTACTCTATCAGAATATACTTAAGGCTAGTTTTGAACAAAAGCTTATTTTGAAATTTTATTGGAAGGTTTCTCTCTGTCTTATGAAGGAGGAAAACCTTTAAGGATTGAGGGAATTAAGGTTGAATGCACATGCACTACTCATACTCTACCCAAATGTCTCATATTCTGTAATTGCTAGACTACCTATTTTATTCTTTCTCTATGAGGCAGAGTTCATACAGATAAAAACACTATGTAATGAATGAGTTAAAAGATAATAGGTGAAATTCTAAGACAGTGGCATTTTCAAGCTATTTTCAAACTATTTGTTGAATTATTTTCTTTCATGTGTAATACATAGAGACGTTTGTACCAATATGATCAAAGCTCTATGGCTTTTAAATGAGAGTGGGCACATCCTTTAGGAATGTACTGAAAATTATGTGATGCGTTTATATGTCATTTGAAAATACCATGTTACACTGTGACCAGATTGTATTATGGAACTTGCATGGAGGAACAGAGTTAAGGTTAACTTGTGTAATTTTAATCTGGCATTTAGTCTTTTAGAAACACTGATCAACAAGCAACTCCCATGCACTACTGTTGTATTTTTATTGTGTATTCATGATTTCCTTTGGGTCTAATGTCAGAAATGCTCCATATGTATGTAACTATGTTGCCCTCTTGTGACCAGCTCTCCAAAAAAAGAAGCCATAGTCCACTTAAGGAACAGAAAATGATTTAAAGTAATAATAAAATAAATTATTGATAGACTTATATCACTTGTGCATTCCACATTAAACAGAACTTCCTAAACATACTGTTAAATATTTGTCATACGTATGCTTTTTCTGTTCCTTCCTAATCCTGAAATTTTTTTTGTAGTTTTCTCTTGGCAAATTTCTGTCTTTAGGGCCCAGTTAATATAAAAAAAACCTAATCACAACCAGGTAGGGGCATTTTCTGCATTTATTATGTCAAGAGATTAATGTCCTTTTTATTAAATATGGATGGATACAAGCCATCATTCTAGTTCTGGTAATTTTTTTCTCCTTTTTCAGATACTGGTTGTTGCGAGTACAAAAAATCAGTGAAATTAATCTGTATGTTGTTTCATATGAACTTCTAATTCGATTTTCCTTTGGGCTTTGCATTAGCTATTAACTATCAATATTTTCATTTAGGAAGGGATTTTAAGCTGGTAACTTTGATTATTGAGAAGTATAGTTGACTAGTAAAATAACAAACACATTATGATAGATGGACCAAACTTTGAAAACTGAGAAACAGCATATTAGGAATAATGCACGCTGGATTATTAGTACCCTGTAAAATTAGTTACATCTTCAGAAGTCCCAGTTGTTTCTTCATGTCAAGCACAAGTGAGAAGCAAAGTAATTTTCTGTCATTCTGTAGTATTTTTCAATGCTTCAAACACAACCTGGTCTGGTTTAGTTGTCTTGCTTTGATTCAGAGTTCCCATGAGAAGATAGACACTTCTGTTACTGTGTGTTATGATATCAAGTGGTCCTAACCCTTGTTTAATTTAAAATATTTCATCTAATGTAACCAGTCTGAAAATACTGAGTCTAAGCAACTGAACTGGGGGCACAAGGCAAGGATGTGCATGTGCCTATACTCTGGCATATGCTCTGGCCTCTCAAAAACCCATCTTGTTCTTTGATATTGGAAATAAAATGTATCTTTCTCTTTTTTAAGCAAATACTCACTGGCCTTGAAGACTGAAACAGTCCTGCAAACTACAGTTCCCTTAAATAAGGATGACTCTCTGGGAAATCTGAGCAAATTAATACCTGAGAGTTAATTTACGCATAACAAGGATTAGCTCCCATTAGACCAGAATTGGTGAAGCCACCCCAGGTTACATTCTAATTAGAATTTTTGTTGCAGCTTTTACACAGAGAATTCATGATTAGGTAATCCACTTCAGAAAAATACAAAATTCTTCTTCATTGTACATTGTGTCCACTGCCTAAATCACAAAAATGCGCACAGAATAGAAAGCTTCTATATCACCCTTTTAATAGCTGAGAGTAAAATATTAAGTAAGCATATTGTTTCATACATAAATCTTGAAATTTCTGAATGAAACCACAATAAATTAATTTTAGATGTCCAGAACTCAAGTATCAGGCTGCTGCTTAATGCTGCTTTTCCAGTCATGAATGAAGGTATTATTCAGTTGCAGTGGAAGCCTATGGTGAAATATAGGTCTGTTATAATTTTATTTGCAGCTGGACCCAGCAGCATCACTGCTCGGGTAGATAGAGCATCGCTCTGGTAGAAGCTGTAATGTTATCTCCATGTATGGCTCTCTGAGCCAGCACAGGGGAGGACATCCCTTGATCCCTGAAGCTTTCAAGAACACACTAAGTACAGTAAAAGTGTATTACCTTCACTGCCATCTCCTCCCTTGCCCCTTGACAGTGTAGAGTCTTCAGGACTTTTTATTATTTCTGTGAATTTGCCTGCTTATTGCTTCATATCCAGTGAGTAGAAAGGAACTGTTTTGCCTTTGGCCTACTTCATGAATTACAATCACATTTTTGGAAATGGTGACATCTGAAAACATGTATATTTTGATTTAAATATTTTACTCCAGTGATACTTCTGTTAGGACTTTAGGCAGAAAAACTTGGCTGAGTTCTTTGCTATCATGACCACTGTGTAGTTTTGCATGGGCAGGTTATTTGACAGGAAATCTAGAAGTTCGGTGATAGGAAGAAATTAAATGGCAGAAAGTGTTCTCTGCAACACCACATGGGTTCTATTACAGGACAAAACTGAATTTACAAAGCAATGTGTAGGATCATGTAAATTTTTCCACAGGAAATGTTGGATAAGAAGTGTGCATCAGCATGTTACATTACATTAGCATGTATAAAGAAATATTTTTCTGTGGAATTTCTCAACCCAATAGGAATATTTAAATAATTTCTATGGTTAGTTAACAGCTGTCCTTTTCATTTTTATTTTGTCCTTTTTTTTCCCATTATTATACAGTGTCTTCATTTGATACATCAGTTAGTAAATGATACAGAGCTCATGTGTTTCAGATTCACCCAGAGTTTGGAATAGGTCTTTAATAGTTAATGTGAAAGTTTCATAACCGTGGCTCAAAATAATACAGTCTAAATGTAAATGTAAATTTTTATACCTTGAAGATATTCTCCTATAAACAACTTCATTATACCTAAGTTGTATTGCAAAATACTTTATATAGCAATTTTTAGTTTAAGTGTTTAAATTGAATCATGCTGAGAGAATATGAGCAATTGATACTATTTATATTAAATATGGCTACTCATGCTGCCTCTTAATTGGCTTTTATGTGAGTTAGAGATATTTAGCAATAATTAAGCTGTAAGTAGGAGTTTGCATAGGACTAAACAGCTTTTTTAGGGCTTAGATACAGAGACTGATGTCATGATTGAAATCTTGAAAGTGAAATCATTATTAAAGTTACACAAAGAGCAATCTGATTGGGGAAATATATCCATTAGAAAATTAGAGATATGTTTTAGATACATTAACATCTAGTGCTTGGCTAGAAGTTTTGTTACTGGAAGAGTCACTTTAGTAAATATGCTACATAACCTTCACACATGGATAGTCCAGTCTGATTTTAAAATATTTAATTTTTAAAAGAGGAATGAAACATCAAAAATGTCAGGTTTTGCTTCCTGCAATTAATTTTTTGTATTTGAATTCTTGTCCTTATAATGCAGTAAGTGTTAAGTTCCACATTTTAATTAACACTTTCAGGGGTGCTAATCCCATACAGAAATCACAAATTGAAAGGAGTATACTAATCCTCATCTAATTAGGTCAGTTTGGATTTAATTTATTTTTCTTGATCAAAGCTTTTTGTTCTTTTTTAATGAAGAGATTTGGTGTTTAGATTTAGGAAAACAAAATCATCTTAGAAATATTGTGATAGCATTCTTAAGACAAGTTAAGCCACGACACCCTTATGTATTATGTTATGCCTACACATCACACTACATAGCTTTACTCCGTTGTAACTTGTGAGCTTAACTTCACTGAATTTAAGTGGTTCACACGGGAAAAAATAGGATAACGAGAAGGATCATATAACAGAGAAATAAAAACCAAACAAATATTTTGGAGGTTGACAGAATGGAGGTGTTAAAACCTGTAAGGCATAAGAAGGGAATAGAGGAAACAGTATACAACTGTATAAAGCAGGTGTAGGGGAGAAAAAAGGGATCCAAGCAGCAGCTTTTGAAGTCATTGATAATACAGATTTCAGATTAATGGTATATGTGATCTAAAGATCAGATCTCTGTGTTCCTCTCAACAAATGTACTTTAGATTAACATATAAGGAACATTTTTCTCAGACTACATAGTATTGTTAATTAAAGATGGGTTTTATGAACCTACAGGAGAGAGTAATCTGGAATAAGACTTCAAATTTTCCATCCCTTCAGAAAGCCTTTTATGCTGTCTCAGTGAATCTGTATTTGTGATCAGTAGTAACCTAAAATTAATATTTGAGCCTCGTTATATAAAATTGTAGGCATTATGTGTAATAATTTAATTTCTTCTTTAGTACTACAAATATTATTTAGAAGTTTATATTATTGAAAGGTGGGAAAGCACATGCCATGATTCTGTTGGGATAATTGCATATATTCTTCCAGATGGTTAATTTGTTTCCTAGTTGAATGTTTAGACATTGTTCTGTCTCATATCTGACTTGGAGAAGTTTAGATATGTCACTTTTTTGATAAGCACAGTAGATGTTTAACTGATATAAAACATGCCAGGCAGTAAAGTTTGAAATACATGAAAGACCTTGGTAAAAATAGTCTAATTGTATTTCTTCACATACAGAGTGTCATTCTTGTCTGCCTGGTAAAGCTGGAGAGTGAGAAAAAAAGCTAGTTGTATGCCCCTTTTCCACACTAAAAATGTCATGGGTTCCTGTGGACTAACTTGTACTTCAGCTACAACTTAATGCTAGTCATTTATATACTTGGTGACTAACCCCAAATTATTTAAGTAGATTTGGCTGTGGAATCCATTCCTAGTCATATAAAAAGGAAAATTGTAACTGAATGATCTGAGCTTTATACCATAGGAGATATTTCTATTTCAGCTCGTGACCTACAATAGTTAAGCAGAGCCTTTCATCAAATTATAACAGAGGAACTTAATGCTCATATTATACCCATCTTATAGGTTGTAAGGTTAATGGAAAAAAGAAATTATGGAAACTTCCTATACAAAATCCAGAACCAGAAAATGCAGTGGAATTTAAGAGATTTCTATTTCATGTTAAATTCTAGTCTTTGCTCAAAAAAATATATTTGGGCTTTGAGAATACAAATATAACTACATGCTAAGATTAAATTATTCTGTCCTTGTTCAAGCAAATCCTGCCCCTAAACTGAATTGGGAATTTAGGCTGAGTGAAGACTGCAGAATTGAGCCCTAAAGGAATATGGTTTACTGCAATAAAAGGCAGAAGAGAGCTGGAATAATATACTGTTAGCAACATATAACAATGGAGTAACATTAAAATGGAATGGATTAATTAGAAACAACACTTTGATGTAATATACTTATGACAGTATTTATGTTCAGTGTAATTTGCATTACCTCAATTCTGTCATATACTTTCCTAAATGGAGTCTGCCTATCTTTTACTGCTCATGAAAGAAAATGTTCTGTGCTGTCAACAAATCTGTTGTTAATAAAAGATTAAAACTAAAAATATAATGATGTGCCAAACAGAACTAACCCTCCAGAGAAGATCAGCAGATGGAAAATATTTTGAAAATGAATACATTGTAATTCAAATCATTTGCTTTTCCACTAAAAATTAAGTCCCACCCACAACACAATTATAGAGCTAACTTATGGATTGACTCTGCAATCCTTTACATTGGTATGAAAGATGTATAACAGCATTTGACATTAACAGAGCTATTTCAGATTTATGATACATAAACTAGCACTCAATAAGCAGAAAATTAGTAAAAATAAATGCCTGAAATACACTTTGAGCTCAATAAAAGGCCTATTATCTCACTGATGATCTCCATCCAGTTCCAGTTTAAAATCTGCTAGCTCTCAGAGAAATATATGGATTAAGACTGCTTTGAAAACAGATCCATATTCATTGAAGAGGCATTTTTAATTCTCTTTTTAATGCATATTTTCAGATTCACAACATCTGAATCTCTTTTCTGCATCGTTTATTCTCAAGCAAATACTTGTTAAAATACAGGAAATATTTGTGCTTTATGGCATTGATTTATTTTTTTTAAAGTATCATTGAGTGGTTACATTAATTTTATAAGAAGACTACTCAGTTTTTAATATTAATCTCAAAAGAATTCTGCCAACTAACTACACACTCATTATAGTATTTATTCACAAAGTTAAGGAATCAGTAATGTTAAGAATGAATTTTGCATTTGTATGAAGTTGATAAAAGTTAACTGCAACTTCATTTATACCTTTCCCTTCCCAAGAAACCTTTACAAAGGAAAGCTACTTTTCTTTCTTGGAAACAGAATTGTACCTTTTAAAAATTTTTTTCAAAGTCATTTAAAATCCATTCCTGTATTAGGTTTTATAAACATGGGCTTCAATGTTCATGCAGAGTTGTGCTGAATAAAGCTCAGTGAATAATATTGATTGGATATTTTTTCAAAAGCTCATAGATTCCAGTTTTATTGCTTGACATGTGGAATTGCTCTGATATTTTGCTGAGCATTGCAAAGTTCAACATAAGGATTAAACTTGAGGGCAGCAAAGCACTGGAACAGATTGCCCAGAGAGGTGGTGGAAGCCCCACCCCTGGAGACATTCAAGGCCAGGCTTGATGAGGTTCTGAGCAACTTGATCTAGTGCAAGATGTCACCGCTCACTGCTTTTGAAGATCCCTTCCAAGCATATGATTCTATAAATTCTTTTCTTTTCAAAATTGTCTTTGTTTCTTTTTCCACAACTTTTAGCTCTCTCTTCACATTCCCACTCCTGTCATTTTTTCTTAATGTCTTTTAATGAAATTTATAATTTGATTCTAATACTTTTCTTATTAATTCAGGGCAGATATAATGACAAGACATATTATAGGAAATTTCAATGCTTATCATCTTGCTATATGGTCAAGTCTATAGAAATTAATGCTCATGTAAGTGAGGCCGGGACTACATCCTATATCTGGCCACTATAAAGGTTATTCATGTATGAACAAAAAAAAAAACAGATAAGAAAAGAAGTAGGAACTTTTTTTTTAAATAACCATTGGCATTGTCACCTTCCTGTGTCATCAATGAGGTGGGAGGCCATGAGTGATAATAACTCAAGTAAGAACTGACAGTTGCCATTACAGGTGGGTAAAATAACAGAAATAGTGCTGAGTTTTCATGGATAGCGGGGTTATTTGTAATTTCTGAAACAATACATTTCAGAAAGAAGAAGTGTAGAAAAAATGGTGTAGAACAGCTCTGGGCTGCCAGCCAGGATTTGGAAACACTGATGTGGTTTAAAATGGGCTGGAAGCTTAGAGTTTTGTATAGGATTTTTGTTTTTACAAATGTATAAGTGCTGCAGGGAGAAAATCTTAAAAAAAAAAAAAAATTGCAATTTGTGTTTTAAATCCATTCTGATCAGTAAATGAAATTTAAATTAATTGTCATGGTTTTGCTCTGGTGCCTTTCCATCCAAATTTCCCTATGAGGGAAATTTCCCCTTGATTGGGAATACATCCAAACTTGGTAAGAGAATCATACTTGTATTGAGGCATGATCTTTTCCTGCAACCAGTCTGCAGAAATTCAGTTTCACAGGAGTCTAATAAGATGAAAATTAAGGTCTAAAAATTAGGATTGAAACATTTAATGAACTCAATTTAATTCCACTATGGAATGGAAAAATTAGAGCTGAAGAAGAGCTTTTCTGATGAAATGCAGATATTTTTTTTTTCCTCTGAGAAGGCGACAAAGAGAACTTTTCATTTTTTCTTAATTGAGGATTCTAAGAGACGTAGCTGGTCATTTATTGGTTTGGAATAATCACTTATTATACTCTATGAGCTTTATTTTAAAAATATTTTATAGTAAATCATACTACAAAATTTAATGCATGTCATACTAGCAAAAAACTAGTAACTATCAACACACAGTAACAAAAATCTTTACTGGACTTTTGTGTAACATTTAAAAAAAAAAAGAAAAAAGAAAAAAATAGTACTTATTCAAGACTTTGAATCACCTTTGGTGCTCCCAGGCATTTGTTATTGCCCTTCTTCCAGATGTTACTGTTCTAATAGTAGAGTCAGCAGAATGGAAGATGTAGGGTTGTTGTTCAGCTGTTCAAGTTTCATTCAGCAAATTGACTTTAATCTTTGATTAGAGGATTTGATCCAAGAATCTGGGCTGAGAATGCGAGTTGCCTCAGGCTTAGCATATGTTGAAATCTTCTGCACGATGACAGTTTGATATGTAGATTCAGAAATGTCTCAATCTACTGCAAAAAAATCTTCTTCCAAATGCCTTCCAATTTGGTGGCCATTATTCTGGGCATAATTAGCTTTATCAGTTTGAGGGAACTTACTTTTTTTAAAACATTTACTTAATGACAAAATTAACTTTGTAAAGCGTTGTGCTTCCAGAATGTTCTGATCTCTTCTCAAGTTAACACAGCTCTTTTTGAACATCAGGTGTGGCCTGCTGCAAAGAAAGCTGTAAAATAACTCTCTAAGAGTTTACATCTTTTAAGTGCTGGCCTTCTCTGCTGGTGCTGCTGCTCACTGAGTTTTCTTTACTTCTCTGTTCTACCTCCTGGAAATGTGGATATCTAACCATGCTTCAGATGACAAATCAACAGAAACAGTGTAAAAATCATTTTACAGTGTGCAAAAAATTTGTTAAGCTTTATTATTGATTACTCATCACTACTTTGCATTTCAGAAACATAATAATTTACACTTACTGTTAGAAGCATGAAAACTACAAATATTTATGTGTAGAACAGGAGTACTGGCCTTTTGGAAATGAGGGTACGTATTAATAGAACAGCCATGCAACTCAAAAAGTTAAAATTGTTTAGTATAACAATGAAATAGAGGAAATTAGTGCGTTCCAATCTATTGCCATCTATTCAGGACTTAAATGGTAGTTCTTAAATCCCAGTAATAGCTAAGAGAGTAAGCCAGCAATAAATGCACAGTGTGCAGAGCTCATAAGTGTTTCCAAATGGTGTGATTATGGCAGATCTGGAAGTTTTGCTTAATTGTCTTGGTAGGTAGTTAGAGCAGGCAGCTGGACATAAGAGGAAGGCTTGTTGTTAGTAGTGGTGTGGGTTTCTACTGGAAATTTACCACATTTTTCCTTACTGGATTATTCAGGTTTAATCATTATTTGAACATAACTGCTGGTTATCTACAATGAAGTTTATTTATTTATTTTATTTTATACTAAAGTAAGTTAACTAGCATTTTCTTTTATAATTAATATGGAATATATTATTTTAAATTAAGTTCTTAAAGCAATGTAATTATAAACTTGCAAATACTTGAAGTTTTGTAGATAGTGTATTTTCAAGAACACTAGAAGTGAGAGAAAAATATTTAAAAATTAAGATATATAACATTTCTGGACATTTTCCCCCATTTTATAATTGGTTAAAGAAGTTATTTTTCTGTAAGACAACTATTACAGAGAATAATTTTATACATGCTGAAAATATTTTTGATGTGTTTAATCTGTTGAAATTTTTAACATAATTTTGTAGTTATTTGAGTGCTTACCTCAGGCTGTCAAAAACAGCTCTTACAGCTGGACTTATTTTTTGCATCTTCCAAGGAACAGCTAATAATCATTGAGTTCTCAGTTAATTTTGGTTGGAAGAAAATGATTAAGTGACTCTCAGGACTTGATACATAATTGTATATGATTCTTAAAGAAAACTGAAAATGTTAATCCATTTCTTCATTATAGAATCATAAACCTCCTCAGGCTGGTATTACTATATGATTATAACTGATAATTTCCAAGATGTGATTCTAACAGTTGTGATGATTGGGATGCTTTGTTGATAGCTTCTCCTTTCTCCTGACTTATATTAAAGACAAGAATTTAGCAATCATTTGCAATTAATTCTGTGAAGCATTAAAACTCATCCTTCCTATGTTTATCTGTCTGTTCTAAGACAGTATTCAGTTTGCATTGCAAGCAATGGGTACTTATATTAGGTCTATTACCTTGCTGTTCATGTAGCATCAAGTGCTGGGAATGCCTTGTAATATCCTGGATTTAACTTGCAGCCAAATAGGAGGTTCAATTGCCATCTCAGACTGCTCCCTGTTTACACTGAAATAAGCTCCTTCTCGTATCCACTGTAATTTTCTTCTCAACTCAATCTTTTAGTCTCCATTTGTGAAGTGTCAGTCCTGTAAATGTTGAAGTTCTTCCGATATCTTTGGCTGATTTGCAAATTAGTAAGTATCTCCAAATTAAGAAATTTGTTCTACTCTATTCAAAACATTTTTTTTCCTCCTCGTATTTTAAGGTTTGTTACAAATCTAAAGGGCAAAGCCTTTCTTGTCTGAAGTTAAGATGATTTTCACTTGATGTTGAAGAAGCTTTGTGGTATATTCTAGTTAATAATGCCACTGACATTTGACTATATTCTCCAATATTTTTTCACATAAGCACATATTCTAGGGCCTATTCTTGATTTCGATTTAATTTTCATGAAATGCTTTTCTGTTGAAAGTCTTAATTCAATAAAACACATTGTAGGAACATTTGCAGAGATGTTCTTGTGGGAATATGTCAATCACAATAACATTATTCTTGAGGCAGGAGAGAAATAGCAAAATGGTAGACTTGGAACAGCCTTTTTCTGCATGTTTTGTTTGAAGTATATAGATCTCTCAAATTTCAGAACATTTTCAAAATATTTATTTGAATATCTAAAAATGAATCAGTACTGTTCTCAGCATTAAGAAGTAACTGTTATACAGCTTGGTCTTAAATTCCCATTTTGAAGTGATTTCAAAATTATTCTCTTACATTCTATTGTCTTTGAGGATAGTTGAGCAGGTACAGATGTCAGCTAGATAAAGAGGTGTGTTATAGCAAATAACAGACTAGCTCAGAAGGTCAGATCTTTTGGTCAAGTTCAGATGCTTGAGCCAAAATTTGACATATCCTCTCCTAGACCTGTAAGATAAGCAAAAAAATTTTACTTGAGCAGTCTCACACAAATAATTCAAAATGTGATATTAAAAATTGCATTTGACTTATGGAGATATAAAAAGTGGAGACACCACTTAACAGAAAGCAAAACAGATTGAAAATAAGTAAGCTCCAACATGTAGTATACTGATGGAGAATTGTCCAACTTTCAATATAGCAATTCTCTCAGCAATTGTCACTAACACAGTGAAGAATGTAGGTATCTCCAACACAATGTATAGGTCACATACCAGCACAATGCTAAAAAGATGACTGTTTCTACCCACAATCTATAGAGACTGTTAACACTAAAACTCATTTGGTGCTGCTAGAAGGATAGATTTAAAGTTTTCTACAAAAGGCTTTTTTCTAATTATATTTTTTACTATCCTATGCTAAAATTGGAATGGATTACTGAGGTAGGAAGATCACATTTTGAAGGGAGTTCAGAGAAATGAGCATTAGGCCAGAGAAATTGTAGGAAAGATTAAAAGAGTAAATGTGGTCAGGCATTACCATGGGACTCTGTATTTGTATCCTTACAAAACTACCTCATGTCAAAGCTGCCACATCTATCGTATGTAAAGGAAAGGCTTAGTATACATGTGATGCATAACTTTTCCAAGTATTTATTTTAGTAGCTTGATTTTCTTTTAACCACTCTAATTCATCTATGTATTTGCAAAGCTCAAGAAGGTGTTTATACACCTTTACTTAATACGTCCGTATAGAAACTATACTGTGGAAAACTCTATGGGAGTAATATCAATGAGGCAAGTCTGCTTAAAGAAGAGCTGGTTTTCGTTCTTTGCTCCATGAACTGCAATCTATGTGCTAATGTTCAACATTAAATTGGAGTATCTTTCTACATATGTGTAGAAAGCTTCTAATAAATATTTCTAGATCATATATTAATGTCACATATGTAAGTTCAAAAGCCACACAGGCAAAATGAAGCTTTAAAACTCTGTCTGCACATCTACAGAACAAGCAGCATGGGAAAAATTACTTATCTGCTTTCTAACATCTCACTGAGTAGCCCAAACATGTAGTATCAGGGGTTTTGGAAGAAATGTACAGGCACAAAGGATTCTCGATGGAGAGTCGAAGTAATGTTTCACACCACTTAGAGCCCTAAAAAAGCCTGCTTAGCATGGATGAGCTTTTGGGATTGCTGAAGGTATATTGTCAAGTGGAAAGCAGAATCAACTGATAAAAGGTATAAATGTGGCTTCAAATTCTTCCAGCTCTTATTTCCTTATGCTTGCTCAGTTCCAATTAGGCTAGTGCAGAATTTCCCTCACATGTATTTGGAATTTAACTTGCATTCAGTTTTACATTTGAGGTAGCTATTTACCAAAATCACTGTGGCCTTGTATTGCGAGACATGGGATTTCATAGAATCATAGAATCATAGAATAGTTTGGGTTGAAAGGGACCTTAAAGATGATAGAATTCCAACCCCCCTGCCATAGGCAGGGACACCTCCCACTAGACCAGGCTGCCCAGTGCCCTGTCCAGCCTAGTCTTGAACACTTCCAGAGAGGGGGCATCCACAACCTCTCTGGGCAACCTGTTCCAGTATTTNTATATGTAAACTGCATGGAATATACTTGTATTCAATGTGAATGCACCAACCCTCTGATCATCTTCGTGGCCCTTCTCTGGACCCTCTCCAATAGCTCTCTTTGTAATGTTACATAAGTAATTGCATTTGTAGCAAATTTATGCACACACAAATTAATTTCTAGTTTTGCTGGGGTTTTTTTTGCAGCACAAATTATAAATATTAAGCTCTTTATTATTTCACATTCACTTTCTCCATTTTCTTCTTGATTGCAGACTCAGGCCATTGACCTCTTTACCAATGCAAAGAACAAATATTAGCAAATGGAAGGACATTCAGATACTCTTTGAAATTTTTAAATTTTTGTTTAAACATCAAAATTCATAGTCTAGTTTAAGTGTAAGGACTTTCTAACCAGATAAACATTTCAGAATCACACTTTTGCCAACTTTTTTACTCTAATTGTTTCTAATAAAGTGATTTGTACTGAAATATACCACAGTTTTATTTTAAGGCTGAGTTCATAAGATATATATTTTTCCTACCTCTGAAAAATAGATGTAAACACATCAGCTCTGGCAGGTTATTATCAATGTTTCACAGAACCTAAAATCAAACTAAAATATAACCTTCCAAAACTCAGAGGAAAAGATGCACTTTCAAATTTGTCTGTCAGTCTATTTCAAAAGAGACAAAAGCCAGAAAAAATAGCTTCAAATGTAATGGTCTCCTATGATCTATTTCAAAAATTGTGTCTCCCATTGTATAGATCTTTTATCAGAACAAGACAAAGCTTTATGCTGTCTTGTCTTATGGTGAAGCACATACCTTATACAACTTGCTGCAAGGGGTGTCTCATATAGGCTACTCTGTGATCAGTAATATGGAGTTCTTCAAAGGTGTCTACTACTCAGAACTTAAGAGAGGAAAATAAAGCATTAGAAACTCCCCTTTTTTGACATTTTTCTGTCTTGGCTTCATCTCTCTTATCTGTCTTTTATGTGAGGATCATAATTTCACACCATTTAGAATCCAGAAGAGGACAGTGTCTGTCTCAGAGCATTCTTAATTTCAGTACATTTACTTCTTCACTATTTATCCAAGATGTAGGCAGAAAAGAATACATTGGGATTAGAATCTTCAGGATGTTGCATACAAAAGAATTCAGACTTCAAGAATGTATGTGAAATAGGATTCAGTGTATGTCCCTGTTTTGTGTCCTAGGAAAATACCTTAACACAATATTGAATAATAAGAAGGCTGTTAATAATTTAATCCATCAGAGTACAGTTGTACCTTAATTAAAAGTAAATAAGCAGGACACTTCTTTCTTCCTGGACCACCCTCTGGGGAACAATTTTGCTTATTTACTCCAGGGATAAAACTTCAAGAAATAGGTCAGAAGAGCCTGTACTTTTACATCACTAGGGATAAGGGGAACTGGACTGTGCCACATGTCTCTTTGCAATAGCAGTGATACAAAACATAGATCCCTCTGATCCTTCCTAACCTTTAGGTCTGTAAGTATAACTTACAGACCTAAAGTGTAACTTTAAAAACACCATTTGTATTGGTATGAGCAATTACAAGTTCTCTGGGATACACATCAGTAATATGCAACAGAATTCAGAGACTTTCTTTTGAAAGGGATGATACTTTATTGATTTTCTTGCTCCATTTTCCCTTCTGTATGTCTCTCACTTCATTGCATCTAGTCAGTTGTGCATCGCATCAGGAAAATGTGTAGTATCTACAAGACTGTGCTCCACGCCCTCATAGAGAGTCTCTTTCAGGACTTTGGAGTGGTTGCTGATGTAAAGACTATACTGAGGAGGAATACAGAGAGGAATGATGATACAAAATGAGTGCCTGATAGCTGAGCTGAGTACATTCAAGCAATGTGCCCTCATGGAACTGAATTTAAAATAAATGTTACCAGAAATAACACAATTCAGCTGAGGATGATCAGCTCTGAACAATGACTATATAAATGGGGAGAGGTCTGTGTTAGATCTAAATAATAAGGCATAATATAAAATGCTCTTGAATCACAAAATGAATGAGAAATGCCTATGTGTTAATGACATCGGCTTGAGACTTTCATTCCAACTGAATCACCTTTAGAACTCTAAAAACCACCTGTGCTATTAGGTACAGAACTGCATTTCACAACCTCTTGGATATGTTTGACATTTACTGCACTATCCAGAGTCTAGATGGAGTGTATGGAAAGCTTTGCAGGGTAACAGATGGTGCAATGGAGAAATATCCCCAGAGTCTCCTACTGTATGGAATTAGGTTCTTTTGCTATTATAAAAAAGACCAAAATAACTGAAAATGAGTCTATCTGATGTTAATTCAAGGTCTCTACCAAAATGAAACAATTCCATTTGCAAATTTCTTTAAATTTCTCCTCCTCTCCTCTCCTCTCCTCTGCTCTCCTCTTCTCTAAAATTAGAAACCAGATAGGTGTGACACAAAGTAAAATAAAATATTAGAGTCTCAATTTCTTCTCAGTGCTATTGCACCTGGCAATCCCAAGTGAGCTGTTAGTATGATGAATAAACATGCATTGAATTGTTTCATTAGGGTGGAACTATAGATCTCTCCCAATGTTTCCTTTATTTTTGAAAAAGAGGGTTCATTGTTCCTATATATTACAGCTGTGATGTTGCAAAGTGAAACAAATTACCACAAAAGAAAATGATTTTGCTTACAGAAAATGCAAAAATAGAAAGCATAGAGGACAAACATGATGCAAATTGAATGCTTTGTCTTGCTGATTGCCAAGCTTATTTACTTGGAGAGGAATTTTTACCTACGGTGTGGGGTTAGAATGAGTTGCCAGAAAAGTGTTTTCATCAAAACCACAACTTAAAATTTAAAGACTAAAATACTTTAATATTTATTCTACTCTGGAATCAGATATACTAATATTACTTCTCTATAATGTCTAACGCTCCCCATCTGAAGCTGTCTGAACCATTTTAATCAATTGTGCTGCTCTGCACATCTGCAATGACAAAGTTTGCTCCAGCCATTGGGCAGATGGAGGAATTTTATATACAAGCATTAAAATGCCTTTCCCTAAACATTAACTGACAACATCATCTCAAATTTCAGTGGTCTTTTTCATGAGGAATGTCCTATAGCACTGCTTGTCTTTGAGTTTAAAGTAAAATTTTTATTTCTTTTTTACAATGTTAATAGGTCACAATGAAGGTAATTATTTTGATTTATGTAGTGCCTAGATATCCTACCAGATGTATGAAAATCCAGCTATTTGCCTGATCCATGCTGTAAGTCACTACTTCAGACAGCTTATTTGTTCTAATTAGCAAAAATGAGTAATTGAGTTAGTTTCCCTCTTATTCTTTTCCTGAGAAAAAACCCAACAACAACAAACCCTCAAAACCAACCAAACAAAATAAAAACAAGCAATATTACCTGGCTTTTCAGTTACCTGTAAACAGCATTACCCAACACACTGTTAACAATGTTCTTGCTACCAAAAACTTGCTGTAGTAATTATGTTTTGAACAGGAATTTTTTATTTGATACCAATAATCCTGTATGCATCATCACAGCAAAGTACTTGTTGCTATTGCTGCCAGCAGAGGATGTATGCAGTTAACATGCAGATGGGTCCATCTAAGTCCCAGTTTTACATATATTTCTGTGTTCTTCACATTAGTCTGCAGAAAGAAATTCCCTAAAATTATTGAACAGCATCCTACAATTTTGAAAGAACTTCATTGGAGATTCTGCAGCTACTGGCCAGTATTTAAGCTTAATAGCAGTACAAGACATCTTAACATCCCACCATGTCACTGCAAAGAATCTATTGAAAATCTTCACATATACAGCTGCTGCATAATTTTTTTCCTCTTGATTATAAAAAGGATTTTTTATAATCAAGTGATTAGAAGATTATTAATGCAAAAATGTCTTTATGTTGCACAGGGGCTTGTGAAGGCTCTCTGTCCAAAAATGGTGATTCTTTTACTTTCCAAACTGAAAGCCTGCTTTTGCTATATCTTTAACTGCAGATAATTTATGAGAGTACCAAATTAACAGTTTAATCTGTATTGTTGTAACTTCACAACAAAAATATTGTCTTTACCAATAGCCAATAATCTTTAATGGCAAATAAAATACCAAAAATAATCCTAATATTTTGTCTACTGCATTATATTGGTTTGTCTGTTTCACCAGTATGTTTAGAACCCTTGCAAACTCTTTTATAAATTGACATTACATGCCTATGAGCTTGAATTACTAATAGTTATTGTTAACTGCTGAAAACCCAAACAATGAAGAATGTCGGATTTTCAGTTACTAGTTCTTAGTATTTTCAGTTAATAGTGTGTATAGTTTCCGTTGTAAACAACTCAAACATTCAGTCTTTGAAGCTATTCATGTAGGATCAGGTGAAAAAGTGGGGGTTTATGCAGATGTGCCTGGAAATTGTGTAAGAAAGGAAAATCATTCTAAAACATTTACTAAACAGTGTGCAAAAATGAACATGATCACTAAGAAAAGAGATGGAAAATCTTTGCAAAAATTTTTGAAGCACAATCATTATAAATACTCCTGATTTACAGATTACAATGTGAATTGCTATGAGATGCAGATGTAAAATCCAGAGAATGAGAGTGTACGAGCTAAAATATGACTACTATGACTACTTAATTAGTGCACAGCTTGTGCTCCAATTAAACTCAAAATTACTGTTTCAAAACTTTAAGGTCAGAAACGACAGCATACCAAGAGTGTCCACTGCAATGATGTCCAAACTAGTTTTCCAATCCCTGCAACTTCTTGAAATTGTTCCTTCTTTCTATAACAGAGTAGTTTCTGCTTTTCCAATTTTTAAATTTTACTTTGAAAATAATTCTTGAAAAACAGGTAAGGCTGTACACTGGGGAACAGAGAATAATCTAATACTTTTTAACTTGCTTTAAAATAATGCACTTTGAACAGAATTTATTCCTATTTCAGAAAATCAAACACTTTATATATGCCACTTAGGCCCCACTTAACCAGATAAGATTTGCACAGTACAGAAGTCTTACTTGGGAAGCATCTTTGCTGTGAATCTGCAGGCTTGGAAAAAGTTATTTTCGCTTTGCAGGTTCTATGTTATCTCATCATCTTCGGGCTAAACAACTAACATCAAAGAAAATTCTCTGTCCTTGTGTGAATGAAAGTGATGTACTGTGACGAGAGAGGCTGGCTGCAATCTCATTATGTGATATAGAAACACTTTCCTCTGGACATACAGCCATTTCACCTGCAAGCAGGAAAAGGCAGCATGTTGCTGTATTGGGACTCATGACATTGTGAAGGGTATATTTTGTGCAGCAGCCGGGAAGAAACCCTGCATTTTGCTGCATATGCCCTGTGACAGGCTCTTCACTTCCTATGATTGGTATGTGGGATTGACCAGTAGATAAAAGGTATAGTGGGCAGATAACAAATGAGTGAGGACAGGCTCTGTGAGCAGTACTGGACAGGGAAACTTCTGGAAGCCCAGATTTCAGAGAGACCAACAGGAACATAAAACATCTTCCAGCATTCACACTGATGCATAATAATCAGTTAATAGTTTGGCATGGATGTACACAGTGGAGGATGAAGCAATACATATTTGTCCTTACCATGATCGATTTAGAATTACTATGAGTATTCTTTACAGCAGGAAGACATTTATAGCATGCTTCTAATAACCTAAATTTTGTTTTTTTCTGCACCAAATTTCTTTAATAAATATTCCACACAAGCCAGGACCTGTGAAAATTTTATTAATTTTGTACTTAGTAACAAGCATTTATTCAAACACATTTTATTCTTTACTATTATTGCAAAGGTATCAGAAAAAATCAAAGAGATTTCCTTTAAAGATTTCCTGTGTAATGCTGTTCTCTTATTGGTCCTTTTACGAAAATGACAAGGAAGAGAAAACATAATCAGGCTTTTTTTTTTCCTAGATCCTTTGGAATATGCTTCAATTTCATAAAATGCTTTTTGAGGTATAGTAAAGCCACAATTTAATTGAAATAGTTTTTTCCAGGTATATAGAATTTATTCATGTCAACAGAAAGGCCAAGGCTATTTCAAGTTTGTTAATAAGAAAACAACAAGAACAACAAAACTCTCCTTGCTTGCAGACATGGGAGAATAGAAGCAGTCATATGAAGAATCACTAAATGAGAACAATAATTAACAATAAAATATAACAACAATAAACATGTCAGTTTTAATGACACACTTTCCAGCAGTAATAGTTCTTCTTCTCTGTAGAAATGTAACAGGAAGGAGGAATCCTGATCAAAGTCTGTACATGATCTGAAGTGAAGCAGGTTTCCGCTTGCATTAGACCAGAAATGCTCTCTATATTTTTTATGCTGACCTCCAATGTTTGTCCAGGTAGCTATCTGCACAGTACAATTGCCAAAAAAAAAGCCCTCAAGTCAGTACCATTTAGAACTAAAGCATTACTAAAGGTGAGCATTGATAAGAATCCTTCCTTTTTTTGTTTTTCTGATGCTGTCCTGGGGCAGAAGGACAGAGAATCTGAAGGGATTTAGCTTGATATTATATTTAATTATTGAGCATATTTGATTTGAAGCCTGCCTTACTGATAGCTTGAGTAGCCCTGACATTGTCAGGTATTTCCTTTCTTCCTGTCTTCCTTTCTTATTCTGTCTCAACCACTGCCTGCCTTGTACCTAGCTAGAACAGAGGAAAGGAGAAAGGCTGTAATACTTCCTGCCCTGTAATGTTATCCTGTATTTGAATGAAATGGCAAAGCACTAGGAAAGCTTTCTTGCAGTGCCATACACAGTTAAAATGCACACACTTTCTTGGGAAAAGGCTTGGCAAACGACCAGTGAACTTCAAGATATATCCATCTTCCTGATTCACTCTAGCATTTGTGCATTTATTCATCTTAAGAGCTGAAATGAGCTAGAATAAACTGATAAGTTCAACACTAACAATAATACATAGGCAACAGGTAATATATTCCACTATTTTAATACTACTCAAGTGACTAGTCCTTCCTGCCCTCCAATGTTTTTCAGATCCATTAACCAGGTCTAAGAATTGTCTGTGATTCAAATGGTCATTGATAAGTTAAGCCCACTTTCATTGTAGTATTTGTGCTACATGAAATAAAATTTAGCCATTAGATAGCAGAATATGTGAAGCAATTATGTTCATAGAATTGGACTATCTGAACTTTGTTTTCAAAAAAGCAGAATATGGATCTTGAAAAACTCTTCAGAAATACACTCTGAGACATTACCATGATGACTAGCACAGGAGTACTAAACTAATGCTTATTTGTATGTAATACTTGGTTTTACTTATAAATGTCAATTAATTTGGACTAATAGTTAAACACTTATTTTAAACACAATGTGTTTCATGCTGTTCCTTCCAGAAGTCTAGGATTTGGCTCTCATTTCAAGCTAAAATGCTATTCAGACTGTGGGTTGTTTTCCCTCCAGGAAAAATTATAGAATATATGTTGGCTAGCAAATTATACTTTGCCTACATAACTTTCTCTGGTGTATATCCATTAGTTCAAAAGGAATAATTAGCATTGTCCACCTGCTTGACAAAGGACATTAATTAGGATCAGAAACTTGGTTGTCTCAACTATTACAGGGCTTCCACAATTACAGTATTAAAAAATCAGACAAAAACCCAAAAGTTCCATTAATGAAAAGAGAAACTCTTTTTTGCACAGCCTACTCATACTGGAATAGTATGCTTGCATTCTATTAATTTATTATCTTGTGCACAATATCTGTATCTTTTGCTCTAACAGGGTGGCAAGCAGAGTAGAGATGTTATTGCTCCTTCCAGATTTTACACAATGCAAATACTCAGTCTTGACAGACATAGCTCCCCAAAATATGAATGAACTGAAACTGATGTCCTCTGTTATCAAAGGTGAGCAGTCTTAGAGCCAACGAGAGACTGCTGCCCTCTTAAGCAAAGTGGATGCAGGGACTAAACTCTGAGCCATCTGAGAAGCAGCCAGTGCCCTGGCTATGGAAATTGTTTGGATATGCTGTACTGTACTTCTGTACTGTACTGGCTTGTACTTCAGGCAGCATGTGCTCTCCAGAGTAATGCACTACCATCCTGCTAAGAAGAAGACACTTCTTTTTCTGAATGTTCCGGTGCTCACAGCTTATACACTTTTAAATAAGGCACGCAGTAAAATTTTCATGGAGATTTCTTGTAAAAAATAAAGCCATAAATTGCAAAATAGAGGTGTCAGTTGAAAATGAGGTTGACAATCACAAACCATAGAGGAGGAACAAAGAATGCCTTATATTGAAGATAGGAGTTATTTATCTGACAGAGATTTATGTAGGGGGCCAAAAAGTACAGTAGAATGAGTGGCAATGTTATCAACTTTGACCCACTGAAAGCAATAAAGTGATACCAGAGTCAGACAGGCTTATGACAAAATGTAGCCTTTATGACCCAGTGAGATGCAAATAATGACCAGGATTTCTAAGGTGGTATAATAATTCAACTGCTAAATACTCTTTGAAGGACTGTGAAGGTTCAACTCACATCTAAGTCAGAGGAAACTTACACCATTTATGCCAAGACTTTAAGGTATTTAAGGCCTTAAATTTCCTCCTTCCTGCTCCAATCAGCATTAATGCTCTTCTGTTTCTGATCATCAAAGTCATGCAAGATTAGCACCTCTAGCATTAGTAAGATTTTCTTAGTAAGTAGGAAGCAACACCTCAACTACTGTTGGATAAGTAATAGACTGGTACCTAATTGTTGTTGCATATATTCACCAAAAATGAAGTGTGAAAAAATATCTGTACCATTGAAATATATATGAAGTATCTCTTCTATGGAGAAAGGCTGAGAAAATTGAGGTTGTTCAACCTGAAGAAGGGAAAGCTCCAAAAAGGCATTATTGCTGCCTTTCAGAACTAAAAGGGGGCTTATAAGAAAGGCAAGGACAATCTTTGTAGCAGGGTCTGTTGTGATAGGACAAGGGGTAATGGTATAAAATAAATGAGAGTAGATTTAGAACAGATGTGGGGAAGATTTTTTTTTAATTTAAACATAGGTGAATATGGACATTTTAAAACTGGTGTGTTTATAAAGAGACAGTATTTCCTGTTCTGCTGTTGTAGTGTGGTGTGTTTTGCTTCTCTGTCCTTCAATAAAACCTGTCAAAGAGGAAATTAAAAAAAAAACTTCTGATCTATGGCAACAAACATATATTTGGTACCAAGTATGTAAGTGGAGACACTGTGAAGAATCCATACCAATCAGTTAATCTATTTTTCTTGCTTAGGGAACACAATGAAGTTCAGAATCCCTTTAACTAAACTGAAGCTGGAGACCTTGTTCAAGTGTCTCACTCATTTACAAGTGCTTTCTGAATATGTTCTGCTTCCAGATTTGTCACTGATAATTTCAAGACATTCTGTTTCCTTTTCCTTTAGTTTCCCTCTCTTTAAAAAGAGTAAAAATAGTTGCCACAAGGAAGCTTGTAGAGATGATAATGTATTTTCAGTTTATTTTGAGACCTTTGAAAAAATTCTTTCTAACACTTCACATTCTTCCTCTCTGTGTATTTTCTCCTTAAGATATTCACCCAGTTACATATTTTTGCTAGAAAAATCCTCATGAAAGTCAATGGAGTGAGAGAACTTCAGAGGCAAAAATTTAAAGGTAATGTCCCAAGCCCAGGGATTTGGTTTCTCCAGTGGTGCTTCAAAATATGGTGAGTAAATTGTTTCTGAGGACATTTGGCTGGTGTAAAACCTTAGAAAGCCAAGACATCCCTGGCAAAGTTGTAGCTTCCTCATGTTTAGCTCTGTACCAACAAGAATCATTGTGCAAACAAAGCAAAGAGAAAGTGAATGAACAAGACTACTCTAATTATTTTTCTTGTTAAGCTAGAGCTCTGCTGTACAAAACCTCAATTTTGAAGTGTTAAAATAGCAGTGTACATTGAGGAGAATCAGTTGTAACCAAGATGATTCAAATGCACTGCTTAACTGAGCTTACATACAAAAGCAAACCTAAACAAGAATGCCCTGAAACATGCTTAGATACAGCTATCTGAGTCTGGTCACACAGATCACTTCCTTGTGTCCTTTCTAGGATATACAGCCTGGAGAAGAGAAGATTCAAGGGAGACCTCATAGTAGCTTATCAATACCTGAAGAAGGCCTATAGAAAGGCTCAAGTAGGACTTTTTAATAGGGTACAGGATGGCAGGACTAGGAGTAATGGGTGCAAATTGGAAGAGGGGAGATTTAGGATGGATATAAGAAAGAAGTTCTTTATGGTGATGGTGGTGAAACACTGGAGGTGTTTAAGGACAGGCTGGATGAGGCATTGAGCAACCTAGTCTAGTGGGAAGTCCCTGCCCAGGGCAGAGGGGTTGGAACTAGATGATCTTCAAGGTCCCTTCTTACCTAAACTGTTCTATGAAAAATTCTTTAGTTTTAAAAAGATCTTTTTTCAATTGCTATTTTTTAGCACAAGAAACATCAACTTTTCCTTGCAACATATTCATCAGTACTTCTTCATCTAGGTAAGAATTTCTCAGGACATACAGAATTCCTTCAAGGAGCTTTTTCTTTCTTCCATTCTTTGCCTAGAAAACTACTTCACTTCTTCATAGGATAGGTTATAATCTGAAAAAAAAAAAAGCAAAGCAGGCATTCATGTTTATTAATATACACTTTCTTTTCTACCATAAGAGAGATCAGAGTCTCTACTCACAAAATAATCTAAGCCCATTTCCATTATATCTCTTCCTCTGGCAGATGACTTCTGAACATTCTCATCACCACATTAAAACGTTTCTTCAGTCAAATTCACAGTAACTTTTTATACTTTTCTTCTCAGGCTCCCATTCAGTAAGGAAGCAGAAGTCAAGAAAGAGGACAAATAATCTGCCAGAGTTCACAGGTGAATATAAGAGCGTAAATACAATGAGGAATCAATGAATGCTCTGTACAACAGGCAATAATAGTCTGTTCAAATTATCTGAATCAATACCCACAAAATCAGCATTGAGAAGTGGATATTTTTTTGCAAGCAGCCTGCAGTAGAGGTTACTGCTTTTACAACATTGTTACAGACTTTGCTGAATGAAAGTTCTGATTTCTGGAGTAAAAAATTGTTACTAGGATTAAAAATATATTTGTGTTTTATTATTTTATCAAGATTTACATTAAAGAAAGCTGTGCTGAGATAGTTTGTAACATTTTGTCATGGGATATGGATGAACATGTGTTTTGCTTCTTTTAATGTTACATTAGCTCATCACTCTAAACTAGCAAATAAAAAAGCATTGTCAAAATTAATTTTTTAAACTTTGTTTTCTCAGAAAAATGAGGTGGCATGTCTCTTGTAAATTATGTAATCAGTATTCATTAAAGTACATAGATTGTTTTGTGGAAAATAAGGTACTTATTCAGTTGGCAGGAAAGCAGGGAAGCAGAAATTAAGAAAGATGGTGAGATGCTGATAGTTCAAAAATAGGAAGATTTGAAAATGAGAGTACTGGAGCAAAATAAGAGGTACATTGTTTTGTACAATCATATTGAAATGGTATTTTAACCACTTGCATAGGAGCAGCATCAGTCAAAATTGCCAATTTAATATTTCTCAACTGTTACTTGTTATTTATTCCTGTATTTAAGTATTTCCATCCTAACTGGGTGGCAATGATTCAGGGTAAAAGCAAAGATGTACAAACCTGAAACTGTATTTCAATTAATTGTATACCTGGGCTTCATTTCTGTAAATATGTCTGTTGTCCAAAAGAGTATAAATTCCTTTAACTGGATCACTGAATTACTTCAATGTATGTTCTTACATCTAATCACATTTTACATGTGTTTCATATATTTATTCTTGAAAGCACATTGTTCATTCAGAATACTTTATCAGAGAAGCAAGAATAATTCCAGTTTCGTAGATGTTGGCTGCTTGTGTCAGTTTCTTCGTCCTACTTCACTGTCCCCTTTGAAGACCAGCAATAGAAATGAAAACTGGCTAAAACTTCTCCATCTCCTACACGTCCACTAAACATCCACAGGATGGCGCATTATCTGCTTTTCTACGGACACTGTTGAGGCTGCTCGTAAGTATACCCATAACCATATCTAAAAAGGAGTTATTTGGGGAACTTTAATGTAGTTCGGCCCTGTATGATTCAAGTCACAGGAAAAGTAAGACTCAAAATGTGAAGATGTTATGTAGCATTTGATTCACTTATTTCATTTACTTTATTTACTTTTATTTTCAGACAAACATAACAAAAATCTGGGATATATTTTTGCAGTGTTATCTCTTTTAATATTCTAATTAGTTTAAATAAGGAGCAGAAGAGTAGCTCAAATAATCTGAATTTAACTCTGAACTTTAACTTCAAATGGCACAATATTTTTTTAGACTTTCAAGCACTTCAACAAGATTACATAATGAACCAGTGAGAACAAATCCTGTCAATATGCGTTTTTCAGTCTTCAGCATTCTTGTAACATATCAAGACACAAGGACCTACAAACCAATGCTCATGGCATTAGTACTGATTATTCATATATTATCCAGTAAGCTTGTGAAAATCTTGTAATAAGACAAGACAATAACGTTTTTGCCTCAGTTTTCAGTGGCAACCTCTCTTCATGCCTCCTGTGTCAAAGGACTACAGGCTGGAGTGCAGGGGGACAAAGTCCCTCCTGCTGTAAGCAAAGACAAGATTCAGGACCACCTGAGAACCTTAATGTGTCCCAAGTTCATGGGATCCTGATGAGACACATCCTGGAATCCTGAAAAATTGGCTGATATAGTTGCCAAGATGGTCTCCAAGATATTTGAGAAGTAATGTCAGGCAGATTAAATTCCTGGTGACTGGAAGAAAGCAGACATTACATTTTGAAAAAGGGTACAATGGAAGATGCCAGACACTACTGACCAGTTCGTGTCACCTCTGTGTCTGGAAAAATCTTGAAACAGTTTCTTCTGGAAGCGGTGCAGTGGCACATAAGATCAGGGAGGAGATCTGAGGCAGTCAGCATGGCTTCACCAAGGGCAAGGCCTGCCTGACCAAACTAGTGGCTCTCTAAAATGGGCTAACTACACCAGTGGACATGAGAAGACTAATGGGTGTCATCTATTGGAACTTCTTCAAGGCCTTTGACACATTTCCACACAACATCCTTCTCTCTAAGCATCTCTCTAAGTTGGAAAGATATGGATTTGATGGCTGGACTGTTTGGTGGATAAGGATCTGGCTGGATAATTGCATCCAGAGAGTAGCGATCAATGACTCAGTGTCCAACAGACAGGAGTGATGAGTGGTGCTCCTCTGTGATCTCTGCTGAACCAGTGCTGTTTACTATCTTCATCAATGATATAGACAGTGTAACTGAGAGCACCTTCAGCAAGTTTGCAGACAACAACATGCTGAGTGGTGCAGCTGACACAACAGAAGGATGAGATGTCATCCAGAAGGAGCTGGACGGGCTGGGGAGTTGGGCCCTTGCAAACCTCACAGACAAGGATAGGTGCTGCGTGCTGTACTTGGGCTGGGGAAATTCTCCTTAGCAATACTTAGCAGACTGGGGGATGATGCAATAGGGAGCAGCCCTGCAGAGAAAACCTGGGGGTAATAGTGGATGAAATGCTGAACATGATGACACCAATGTGCATTCACAGTCCAGAAGGCAAACTGTATCCTGAGCTACATCACAAGAGCTGTGGCCAGCAGATTAAGAGAGATGATTCTGCCTCTCTACTCCACTCTCATGAGACCCTACCTGGAGTCCTGCTTCAGAGCCCTCAACACAAGAAGGACATAGACCTAATTGGGAGAGTTCAGAAAAGGGCTAAAAGGATGATCAGAGGTCTGGAGCATCTCTCCTAAGAAGACAGGCAGAGACAGTTGGTCTGGAGAGACCTCATAGCAGCCTACCAGTATCTGAAGTGGGTCTACAAGAAAGCTGAGGAGGGACTGTTTGCAAGGGTATATAACAATAGGGTGAGGGGAAAAGGTTTTAAGCTAGAACAAGGTAGGTTGAGATTAGACATTAGGAAGTTCTTTGCATTATGGATAGTGAGGCACTAGAACAGGTTACCCAGAGAGGTCGTGGAGGTTCCATCTCTGGAGACGTTTAAGGCCAGGCTTGATGTGGCTCTGAGCAACCTGATCTAATGCAGGATGTCCCTACTTTCTGCAAGGGGGCTGGACTAGATGGCCTTTGAAGGTCCCTACCAGCTCAACACATTCTATGATTCTATTGTATAAATTAGCCATACAAGTAATACTTGCTGTATCACAGATAATGAACTTGTTTCAGAACCTTATTAAGGATATTTTCTGCTTCACCTTCCTTCTTTATAAATGCAAAAATATAAAACTTTCTAAAGACTCAGACAGCATAAATTATTGTTGAAGTTTCTTCTAATATGTGTTCTAGAAGAAAAAAATTATCATTCGAAATGTAGCAATAGTATTAGTTCATAGAAGTTTCCAAGTACAAGAGCAAGATAAGAAGGATAGTCTTGGAGACAGACCGGAAATTGCACCAGATAACACTTGCAATTTACAGGAAAGTGTATGTATTTCCTTATCTTTTTAAAGAAAATGGAAAAGTATTTTAGTGGTTTCCCAACTTTCAACAGTTTGTAGCTTGGGGATGTACTTAGCAAGAAATAGCACTGCTATATTTAAAATATTAAAATCTCCAACAGATTTCTCTTCTAAGTGGTCTCCTTGTCTCCCTTACAGTGTAGTACTTCTTAGGCTCTACAATGGGAATCCCTTACCTTAACTAATTTTTGTATTCTTAGACATCTTGTACATTAATTATTAACAAGCACTTTAGATCTTCCATTGAGAAGTCTTATGACCTCATTAAATTGGGACAGTACAATAGAACTGGACTAAGTCCAGTTTGGCAAGGACAGAAAAAAATAAAGTTACTTTGTATGGTCACATTAGACTCGAACATTGGACAGCCTGTTTCGAGATTTAACGATAAACATACATATTAACCTAAACATTTATTCTCTGATTACATCCATTGTTTCTCCACAAAAAACATACTAATATTCTGTGGTTTATTTGCAAACAGTCTAGGCAGGTACTTACTTGGAAGTATCTCCTGTATATCTTCTGCAGTTTCTATAGTGGTGCAGAATTGTACTGTGAAGATACTGAGGCACCATGCAAAACTAATGGCCTAGAAACATATTTCTTGTTTAAAGGGGAGAGGAAGATTTGGAATCTCTGTAGCATTACCCTTCTCTTTCTGTCACGACATTTATCAGCTCTAGCTTTTCATAACAGAAATTTAGCTTTCCTTAAACAGATTCATAGGTAATGGGGAAATACAGTAGGGAGCACTCATTTCTTAACTCAGAAATGAAATTTTACTTGCTTGGGACATAGAATTCTATTGTGATAAATTGCAGTGCTTCTAGTAAGCCATTATATGCTTTTATGACTATGGTTTGTGCATAATAAATCCAGTTTAAAAACAAATCAAAACATAGCACAGTGCAGAAATTCTGCATACTTTGAAGAAAAACATATTTTTCTCTTTTTTTTAATGTGTGGGAATATTTTCCTAAAACTAAAGCATTTCAAAATAATTTTGCAATAAAATTCAAAGGAAAGAATCAGTGAAATAAAAAATATTCATCATTCTGACATCATTAGCTTGAAGGGAATAATAACAGAAAATATTCTGTTTAAAAAGTTATGCCATGCAGTTAATGAAATTACTCTTACTAGAGCTAATATACATAAAATTGATCTGGGCAGTATACAATGAAATTCCTAAAAATACTGTTGAATATTTCTCAAATATTAGACAATCATAAAATGCTGCCACTAACTGGCAGTTAACTTAGAACTTCTAGGTATCATGTGATGAAGTTTTAGAATTAAATATCTCATTTTTTTCAGCTAAACATGGTTCTCATAAGACCACATGGTTCTGTCTGTATTGGTGATTGAGGAATATTAAGGCATGGACTCCAAGTTATGATCAAAGACACGTTACTGAGCTGCTTTGCAGTATTTACAGCAGCTTGTCAGCAAGCAGTAATTTTCCATCCTAGCAGTTATATTTTATCAGTTATTTTCCCAACGTGAAACCTACTGACTAAAGATCTACATAAACACCAGGTACCCTTCTTCTTGTTTATGTTAGATGTTGTCTCCAGTTCTGTTCACTGCTCCCACAGCTTCATTCCAACAAGTCCCATCCTATCTTTCTCCCAATGTTGATCCTTGTATGCAGAGCTTAACAACTCTGCTCTCCATATTCTAACATGAGATGGTGAGAATACTTTTAACCATACAATGGATGTGACAGAAAATACCAGTTCCTCCAGTGTTATAGAATAACTTACCAATGATTCTTTGTGTATACTGAAGGTGCTTGCAACATAGATAATATATAATTGAAATAACCAGGCAAATAGGTCAGTCCTGATTGTTCTCTCCTACTGTTATTTTTCAATGGTCAACTTCAAAGCAACCTAAAAACAAAGTTTGATTAATATTTTTGTCTTTAGTCAAGAAATTGCCACATGTGTTACTTAGTTCTTCTATGCTTATACAGGCTTACCTTAACTGCCAGATTGGCAGTCATTTAAAAAATTTCATCAAAATGTTTAAATCATGTCCAATTGGTATTGTTCTACAAATTACTTTGCTGAGGCTCCTGATGTTAATATATTTTAAAATCTCTTTTCTTACTATAGATAAAGCTAAAAAAATCAATGACAGAAAGGAAAATCAAAAACGGGAATGATTATTGCTTGCTTTAGTCATCAGGACATAGTCCTTCTAGAAATCCAAAGTATTGTATTTTGGTTATAGTACACATTAAAGTTGTGCTACAATATGAAATCAGGAGAAACAAACTCTATCAATTGTAAGCAGACAAGTACTTGCTAGTTGCACAAAATATGTTTGTAGTCTGATGAAGGCAACAGGAAATGCTTGCAAAAACATAGGATCATTAGTCAGGTGTTTAGTGCTAATACATAACCTCCTAATAATTTATACTAACATTTTATGTTACATAGACAAATTTGACTTCCTGAAATTAGATATCAGGATGATATTTTATTGAGATTTAAAAAATGCAAGTGATGAAGTGAAAGTCTACGATGATATCATATTGCTACATGGAATATGATTAATGATATTAATTCTTTTCTGTGTGTGCATGAAATACTGTTTTTTTCTGGAATTGATTTTTTTTTTTCTTTTGGTATTCATGTTCTGGCTCTTTCAGTGACAAAAATAGAAGGAACAAAAAAACACTTGTGGAGCTATGACTTAAATTCAATCATTGGGTGACTCTCTAATTTTCACATTCTATGATAAATGTAGCATGTTTTAATTGTCACCAATATCTTAATGGAGCTGCTTTTTTCTGTGTCCTTTCTGTGTCCTGTGGGTTTCATGAAGGAATAAATTGCTTACTCTGTCTAGCTGCAGAAGTTCATGAAATGGTGCAAATACTTCTAGATGGCCTTTCTCTTATGTTCATGCCTCTCAATCTAATCTTTCATTTATTTTACCACAATACTGCATGACTTCTGTCAGATGCTGTTGTTCTCTTAAAATTGAGCAAGTTTGCCTTTGCCTCAAGAGTTTCATGTCACTCTTTTTTAAAAATATAGTGAAGATAATATTTTCTTAAATATCAGTACATACTGACAGATGCTTTTCTTCTAGTGGGAGTGCTGGTGTCTGTGTGCTCCCTCTGGGTTAAGTCTGCTTCTCTGTATCTTTCAACATGCTGTTCTTCTTTTCCTTCAAATTAATCACGCTTCTGAATATTCTGCAATTTCTGCCTAACATGCACACCCAAATGTCACTTACATGGGAACCCACCACAAGAAAGTGTAGGGCATCTCTCTATCTCTCATGTCAAGTTTGACAAGTCCTCACACTGGAAAATATAAGTAAATATTAGCATGTTTAATGCATTCCATATTTAAAACTGAACACTATAATTTTTTAAACCTTGAAAGGGTCTACAGTGAAAAGAGACAGACAGATATGCTTGCTTCTCCTCATAAGCAAATCACAGTGCTATTGTAGAGTAGCAGGACGTTTCTGCATTAAAAATCTCAAATTACCAGCATGGTGAGCAAAAGATGAAACTGCAAAGTTCATATTTTTTCAGGATGGTGTATCTGGTACTAAGTTTCCAAAGAAAGATTGGAATAACTCTCTTGTAGCACAATATGACCCATTCAGTTTAACTAACAGACAAGGTATATACTAAAAACTGACATGTGTCAGATGTATTCTAATTCCCCAAGTGACTGGAATAATGTTGTAAGTACTTGTCCACAAACTGAGATAATTTGCTACTATCCATTCTGTATTTATTGGTTAAGAAACCACAGCAGTGAGGTAAGAGCACAACTTTCAGTGAACCCTCAAAGGTTGTTCAAAAGATCCTGGGCCACATTAAGCTATCAGTTACAGCTTCACAAATGCAGATCAACTTTTTTGAAACAAATTTATTTCCTTTGGAATCAAATCTAAATAAACCAGATCAGAAATAGGCCTTTCAAATCTAAAGAGAAAATTTGAGACATAAAAAAGGGAAATATTCCCTGAGGATAAACAACTTACTATCTATAATGAAAATCAGAAAGCTTTGTTGCTGAGTTCTGGAGAAAATGATTCATTGTCTATAGAAATGCCATTTCTGTTTGTTACAATTTCAACGATGTAATCACATTTATAAAATTCTGCTTACACACTAACTAGTATAGTCCAACCCTCAGCAATTAATACACTAATTGTTTGATACAGATAGCTGTGAAGTACTCTAATTATACAGATTGTTTGATGAAAAAAGAAAATTATTTCATTCTGCTGCAAATGTGAAAAAGATGCTTAAAATTAATGGCTTTGCACAGTACAGAACATAATAGGAAAAAAAACAGTTTGCATTTGAAATGCAGGGAAGTAAAAGAGTAATTGAAGAACAGAGTCATAGGATTGAAAGGGACCCTCAAAGGCCATCTAGTCCAATCCCCTGCAGTAAGCATGGACATCCTGCTCTAGATCAGGTTGCTCAGAACCTCATCAAGCCTGACCTTGAATGCCTGCAAGGATGGGGCCTCCACCATCTCTCTGGGCAACCTGTTCCAGTGTCTCACCACCCTCATGGTTTAGAACTTCATCCTTACGCCTAACCTAAACCTACCCTACTGCTACATGCTCTGACAAACAGTCCCTCCCCAGCTTTCCTGAAGGCCCCCTTCAGGTACTGGTAGGCTGCTATGAGGTCTCCCTGGAGCCTTCTCTTCTCCAGGCTGAACAGCCCCAGCTCTCTCAGCCTGTCCTTATAGGAGGTGTGTTCCAGCCCCCACATCATCCTTGTGCCCTCTGGACCCTCTCCAATAAATAGTTCCCTGTCCTTCTTGTGCTGAAAGTTCTAGAGCTGGATGCAATGCTCCAGGCAGGACCTCACAAGAGCAAGTTAAAAGGGCAGAATCACATCTCTTGACCTGCTAGCCATGGCTTAGCTGATGCAGCTTCTGCGACACAAGCACACACTGTTGGCTCGTGTCCAGCTTTTCATCCACTAGTACTCCCAAGACCTTATCCACAGAGCTGCTCTCTATCACATCACCTCACGGTCTGTATCAGTAACAAGGATTGTCCTAGCCCAAGTGCAACACCCTGCACTTGTCCTTGTTGAATTTCTTGATGTTTGCATGGGCCCACCTCTCCCAGTCTGCCCAGATCCCTCTGGATGACATTGCATTTCTTTTCTGTTTCATATACTTATAGGAGCCCTTCTTGTTGTTTTTAGCATCCTTTGCCAAGTTAAATTCCAGGTATGCCTTGGCCTTTCTGACATGATCCTCATATAAGCAGGAAGTGTCTCTGTGCTCTTCTCAGGAAACCAGATCCTGCTTGAACTACCTGTGCAGTTCTTCATTGTTTTTCAGTTTTATCTGCCGGTCCCAACTCAGCCATCCTGGCCTCTTCCCTTTCCTGCTGGATTTCTTACACCTAGGGATGGAGAGCTCTTGTGCTACATAGAAAGCATCCTTGAAGAGCTTACAGGTCTGTTGCACCCCCTTGTCCCCAAGGACCATTTCCTAAGGGTTCCTACTTAGTAACTCCTTGAAGAACTGGAGTCCCACAGCTTGTCACAGACAAGCCTGATATTATTATCCCCACCCCCCTTCTCATCTAGTTTAAAGCCCTATCAATGAGCCCTGCAACCTCTTGGGCAAAGACCCCTTTGGGAAAGGTATCCCCAATTCAAAGTTACCATTCCTGTTGTCAAGAACCACCAAGAACCCCAAAACTCTGTTGGTGACACCAGCCACAGAACCATCTATTGATCAACCAGATACATTTGTCCCTTCCAATGTTGTTTCCTCTATGTAGCAAGGAGCAAGCAAAAAATAACCTGTGAACCAGATCAGCTCAACAACTTTTTCAAGGTTCTGAAGTCTCATTTGATTGCCCTGAATCTACAAGTTACAGTTTCCTCTCCACCTACCAGGAAATAAGTAGTGCATAGTAGTCAGCTGACTGTAACAGGTTTGGGAGGTTCCTAGCCACGTCCTTAACCCAGGTTCCAGGAAGGTAGCATACTTCCCTGTGGGTGGTTTGCTTTGCAGACAGACAGATGGATAATAATGATTCTATAAAGGGTTATACCAGAGGATGTTTTTTTAAATTTTTGGCAGCCTCCTATGTTGGAAAATAAACCTGATTTGCAGACCATATTACACATTGCCAAATTTGCAATGGCTAGCTAATAAACTATAGATAGTGAAGGTTTAATGGAAATAGTCTGATTGCCCTGTTAATAGGGTCACAAAGCCCATTTTCAAGTGAAAAAAAATAATGAATTGACAGTTTTTGAAAAAAGATCACATTCAATGTAATACTGTTAGGTTAATTAGTCATACACTTTATCATAGTTCCATGAATTAGAGGCTGGCCTCAGAAATATGCAATCTAGAGTTAAGATAACATTTTTCCAATACTAACAAATCATAAGGGAAAGGTAGCCTTAAGTCCTTTTGAAATTAATACTCTTCTGTTCTTTCTACCCTTCTCTCTTATTCAGAAATTAACATCTAGAGGGAAGTCAGGTCAAAAATTTGAAAAATAGATTGTATGATAAAATTAATATTATATCCTGCCATTTATTCTGACCTAAAAATGGGTTTATGTTCACTCAGAGCTATAAAATATTAAAAAATTCCTGAAAAAATCTGAAAATAAAATTAAATATCTTACTATATATTATTGAATTCAAAATTTGCTGTTGCTCTAAAACACAAAAATAATAGCTTCATACAAAGTGCTGTAGCTCGTTTAGCATAAACTAACAGAAGCTCCAAAGACTCAATGAAGTATAAAAAATATATGTTTTTTATTTTCTGGCAGTACTGCTGCATAAATGTTTTGATAAACCTTGCTTAATATTGTTAATGTCAGCAAGCAACAGTATCAGAATTCATGGGTAAGAAGACATAAAGGATATATGTTACTTCATGAAATGGAATAAAATGCAACTATTTAAGCAAGAATATCTTTCCATCCTTTATAAAAGGATGCAGGAAAACCATCAGCAATACTTAACCAAAAAAAAACCCACAGAAACAAACCTGTTCCCCTTTCCTTCCTAGTTCAAACAGTATTATTACAGATTTCTCACTTTATCTCCTGAATGACAATGGAGCAAGGATGCATCATGAGTGCAAATTGTCCATCTCAGGAAGCAAAATCATCCTGCATTGGCCTTTTAACATCTAATTGCAGTGGAAAGCTTTGACTTAATCCTACTAGAAAATTCAAGTTGTAGAAATATTTTATTTTTTCATAAATTTCATTTATTACTTGCATACTTCTAGGCAGTCCTTTGAAGACAGATTGAAATAGCTATCTGAGCCTGGAGTTTGTCCCAAAATGTCCACAAACATTTGTATACTCTAGAAAGAATCAGACTTAGAATAACAGAGATGTTTTACAGCGTTTAGAGATAGACACATCACTCACATATATAAAGCCTCACAGCACATTTCTTTCATTTACTAAAAGAAGCCACTGTTCAAACACTGATTAACATGAACATACATCCTTACTTAATTTTCCTATTGACATAACAGGTTTTTTTATTTTAAAAAACTCTTTTAAAACACTTCAAAACTTAAGCTAATCATTTTGCATTTCACAAGATATAAGTGTTCACTTACATGCAATTTAAAATTGGCAACTTCTGAAACATCTGCCAAAGATAGATGCTTTGGATGCTGCTAATTGCTAAATCATGTGCAGCTGTACACATTTTTGATTGGCTTTCGAGCTCACAGAATTGTTTCAAATGCCTTAAATCTAAACAATTCCCTCAATTACAATAACTCTTACTATGTTGTTATATGCTGGGAGGTTCAAATGAAGACATTTTAAAAGGTTCTGTTTAGCAGATTACATCTATTTTAAGATGCAGTGGTTTTTCTTCAGATTTTAATAAGAGAAAGACTGGAAAAAATAGATAAATCTTGTTCTGTGAAAAACAGCATAATCTCTGCAATTATTTCTAGAATATGTGAAAGAAGAAACTGATTTTAAATATCATAGAACTTGAGTTTGATAGGAATACAAGAATAAATCTGATGCTAATTTTTTTTTCATTTTGATATTACTAACTGGTTTCTAAAGATGCACAATACTCAGCCATAGAGTATTATGTTGGGTACTCTAAATTGGACAGGTTGGTGCTAAAAGCAGCATGTCTAACTAACAGCATTTTTCTGTTTGTGCTAATTTATTATGCTTTGGCATTTCACAATTGGGTCAATGCACAAATGGACAGGAAGAAGAACTCATTGTAATACTCATTGTGATTATGCTGCAGTTTGCTTCCACTGAGGAAGAAATTGAATGTGGAGTTTTGTGATTTGAGAACTGACTAGTTTTTCAAACCTATGTGTTTGCAATGCATTAAAAGTTGGGGTTGTCTTCTTGAGCATGTAACAAAGCAAGCACTAAGAAGCAGAGTTTCTCTACTCAGTTTCTGGAACATTTTCAGTTAAACATATATACGCACAAATGTTAGGTTGCGCACAACAGCGCTCAAAAAAGAAGAAATGAATCATTCATTTTGAAGGAACAATAGGGTCAAGTGTCTGGCCCTGGGGAGCCAAGGGCCTATTCATAGGCACTGTAGACATAGG
>VZTY01018219.1:103715-137399 GCA_013400935.1 Turnix velox | reverse complement strand
CCTTGTTGAACTTCATGAGGTTGGCTTGGGCCCACCTCTCAAGCCTGTCAAGGTCCCTCTGGATGGCATCCCTACCTTCAGGTGTATCAACTGCACCACACAGCTTGGTGTCATCTGCAAATTTGCTGAGGGTGCACTCGATCCCACTGTCCATATCTCCTACGAAGATGTTAAATAGTACTGGTCCCAGTACTGATCCTTGGGGAACACCACTCGTCACTGGTTTCCACTTGGACAATGAGCCATTGACTGCAACTCTTTGAGTTCGACCATTCAACCAGCTCCTTATCCAGCGAGTCCCAGAGTAATCACAGCTAGTTTTAAGATGTGGTGCTCCTTTGATCAGAGGTTACTTAAGGTGCCATTGAATCATTAATTCTTTATGTTTTTGTCTGGCATTCCAAGAGCTTTGGAAAAGTGGTAGCTGTTAAATGCATATTGCTGTGCAACACCCTGAAAAAGTAGCTCAATCTGAGAAAGCTAGTCATGCATGACAAAAGTTAGATTCATGTAAAACGTCTTATTAAATAAAAATCTTTGCCCTTTGTTTGTTTCACTAAATAGTTTAAATACTTGCTGGAGTAGATATTTAGTGTGCCTGCAATCGTTCATTTGCCACAGTTGGCTGAAAATGAGGATTTTAATTTTAAAAAATTATAATCAAATAATCTGCTAATGAGAAAAGTAGTTCATTTATTTTAAAGACTATTATTAATGAGGGAAAGATTTTAAACTGAAGACCAAACTATGAAGAAATTTATGTGAGTCACCATTTGTTCACTACCATAAACGTGTGAAAGAGTCACAGAGATGGCAAACCAGTTTGTTATGAGGAAGAAAATAGATTTGTGTGAGGATACAAATGAAATTTTATGAACTATTAAAGGATTTTTTTTAAATAAGAGGACAGGGATAGGAAAGGTTCTTTTGTGCCCCTTTCAAGCAGCTCTGAGATGCTTGCCTGCTATCAAAAGTCTTGAGAACCTTTTTCTTTTCAAATTATTATTTTTCTTGAAAAAACCCCAACCAACTACAGATACTTGACCTCCTTAAGTGGCTGTACAATGTAAGTTACGGCAGTTCAAATCTCCTCCATCCTGCTCCACCTGCAACTCTTCACGTGTCCCTGCACAACCAGAGGGCAGCCATCCTTCTCACAAAGGATGAAAAGGCAGAACTACAACAGCCCTAAACTGAACGAACTAATCTGAGGATGATAAAAGGCCAGTGGGAGATACTTAGAGTTGCATCAGTTGCAGCCTTAGTGATAGCAAATGAAACCTGTTCAGTCTTAGAAGACTCAGAAGACAAGCACTGCACAGCTGGTCACCTCACAGCACACGTCTCACCTCGGCTCACTGTTTTTCTCCCATTACTGCTCCTGTGGGGTTTTGTTTGATGGGCTCTTATTAGACTGCTGTTTGGTTGGTATTTTTAAAAAATCATGAAGCACAGGCAAACAAATGTGGCTTTCAATTATTTTATCATCCCTTAAAGTCACTTGCAACATTTCACTTACAAAGCATTTAAATCATTTTTGGAAATGCTTTGATACTGCTGAAATTGCACAATTTAGCCAGTATTCCATGACAATTTCAGAACAGCACTTACTAGGTTTATTTTTAGTAAGCATACCTCATTCACACATGTCATAGTGCTGCATGGGGTTCACTAATCTATATGCATGACTGCCATGATAATATCTGGCAACATTCTTTAATAACCATTTAAACTGTTCTAGTTGTGTGCTTCAAGTAACATACAATTTTTCCGGCACCTAAAAAGCTTTTCCACTTGCAGTATTTTCCACTACTCAATATATGTGCTCTTGCCATCTGATAGTTAAGATTTTCCATTATTTCCTTTATTTGGTTTACTCCTTCACAGTCAACGGACAAAGCATGTACATGTAGCTCATGAGAGACTCAAACATAATTTGCAATGGCTGTAATAGGGTATTCATTCTTTAATGCACAAATGAGAATCAGGCTGAAAAACATATTGTCCCATCATTACATATTTATATAGAGAATAATCTCTGTAAAGACAAAATAACAAAATTACAAATATAACATCAGGACTTGGCAATATACTGAACAAAGCCAAAATTTGTACAATAGCTTAGACAGATCAATGCTGTGTCATATTTTTCATTTCACAACAAATCCCAGTAAGAGATGTTCACTGCAGCAGCACTAAATTTCTTTCTATTCCAGTTTAACTCCGAATGTCCTAGAATGCTGCTGCTATGCAGAAGCACCTCTCAAGATAAACAAAGTAAATTGACTTCGTTAGAGTTATCACAGGGGGGTACAAGGACTGGGCCTGGGAGAAGAAGCACCATGCTGGTTAGCACTTCAACCTGCTGCAGTGGAGAAACCTCATCCCGAACCCCATTTGGCTCTTGCCTTCTAGGTCACAGTTGACTAATGTTTGAATATGAAATGACTGAAACTCTAGAGCTGGTAAAACAACATATAAATTTTTCAAGACACTCTTGCATATAATATATACAGGCTGAGGGCTGCAGCTTTAGCAAAAATTCCATAATGATCTGTGCATCCACAGTTCAAGCTTAGACAAATGAAATCACAACATTTGCTAGTCAGGAAAGTCAACAGGGGAAAAACTACACTGATATTTGGAAAATAATCACCATGGAAGGAGAAGAAATTACTCCTTTTTTTAATTAAACAGTTCATAGGATCATAGGGTTGGTAGGAACCTTCTAGTTCATCCCCCAGGAGTGAGCAGGGACATCCTGCACTAGATCAGGTTGCTCAGAGCCTCAACAAGCATGGCCTTGAATGAGGTTACTGTGGGGCATTTTGCCTACCACCACCACCACCCTGCAAGACTTCTGCTACACCTTCAATTGTTCCCACTTTCCATAAACATATTATCATTCCACGTTTAGCTTACAATGTGAAATGCATCTCATCCTGCTTATAATTCCCTGGGAGTTCAGTGTAAGTAATTATAGCATTACAAAATAAAACTGACAGCCTATGTGTTAACTCAATTTGTCAAAAAGACAGACAGTAAAACCTCTTGGTGGCTGTGGTACATCTACTGTCATCTCCTATCAGCTGATAGGAGAAAAAGCAGCAAGTGATGGGTTTCCTTGTTCTATTTATGAGTCAAGGGCATTCTTCTAAAGAGGTTGTTCTGTCTCTCAGATGAAACCTGGCCAGAAATGTGAGGTGGAAATACTGCTATATAGTGTTGCAGTATGGGCATAGGCCATAAAGGGTTAACAGCTGCTCAGCTCAGGCCTGGAAAAATCCTATCAAGCCACCTGAGCCTTGGAGCTTGTTTGTGAATCCATTGTTTTGGGAAAGAGTCCTCTATGCGATGGGAACTATGAAGGAGTCAAGGATGGACAAGGTAAACAACGGCCTTGTGTGTTGGCAGAAGAACTCTAAGAGGAGGGTCTGACATTAATGCAAGAATGTGACCTGTAACCAATCAGTATGTTAGTAGCATTGATAATTAATCATCACTGTATATAAGCTTGTCTCATGCTTTCAATAAACGGATTTCTGGCAGATCATATTGATCATGGAGGTCAGCCCCTTCTTACACCAATCGTCGTATCTCTTTAATATAGCACTCACATAGTTAAGCATGGTGCTTCTTTTTTCAAAGTGACTGACACTGAAATCAAGGTGAAATTCAGGCACCCTGAGATGCTCTTGAAGCTAGAAAAGAGTTATAGACAATAGACATCACTGCTTCTCTTCTTGGTCATGAAAGTTCCAGATGCATTAGCTAAAACAAATCCAACTCACATTACTTTGAGATCAGAGATCAGTGATGCCTTTGCAGAGGGTTTATCTAATGAGTGACCTGAGCTGCTAGGAATGAGAAGAGAGCAAAGCTGATGGTAAATGTAGTACTGTATATTCTCAAAATCATGCCTCAGGATTACTGAAGAATCTTGGCTGTGACCACAAACTCCTCTTCTTCTGAAATGGCTTTGGTTATAAGACCATTTCACAGCTCAAAAGTACCACCATCCTTACAGCTGACCTATTAGACATACACTTTCTAAATATTACATTTTGTTACTAACAGAGATGGATTTATAGCACAACTCACACAATTTCAAAAAAATAAAACAACACTCAAATTACATGCAAATATCTTCACTATTTGTATTTCCTAGCTGCTCAGAAACTGGAGTTGTTACCAGTTCATCATTTGTCTGATTCTAGACGATTGTCTGGGCAGCTGTATTCAACATAGATACCAGGTTGTTCTCTCATAAAGATCAGTTCAGTGATCCAGTAACATTCCTAGACTGTTAAAGTCTGTAAGATAAACAGCCTATAAAAAGGAGTTCAAAAAGGACTGAGATTCACCACTTACAAAGTCTCAAAAAATGTAATTCACATTTGAAAAGTAATTTCTTTTTATCAGAAAAAAACATGCATTTTTTACTTCTGACAGCATGAATCAATGACTAACAAAATGCTGCTTTTCAGGCATTCCCAGCTAGAAACCACACATTTCTTAGGCACGTAAGGCATCCTGGCTCCTTATAGTGCTGCCCATGTGTCAGTGGGCATCTAGCCAGTAAAGAGCAGCATGGCCAGCTTCCGCACAGCTAACTGCAGGCAATCAGATGGAGGACCCGCATGCTGCCAGCTCCTGCCATCTACCTCAGCTGCAAGGCATCCTTACCCTGTGACCACACGGAAACGTTCACACCACATGTCTCCTTATGCTAGATCACACCTGCTATCAACTACATACCAAAAAAAAAGTAATAAAGGAGAAAAAGAAAAACTTGGTAAACACTTCGGGGGAAGAAATTACATGACCATAGGATACAATGCCTACAAACAAGACACATGTACTTGCAGCAGACAAAAAAACAGAAAATACATTTGTCATGCAATGGGTTACGCAAGAGCAATGCCTCCAGGCCTTCTGCATGATAGCAGAAGCTGCCAGTGGGGCGTAAGCAAAACCACAAAGCAAGTAACCTGATTTAGTAAAAACAATGCAAGTTGCTCACTTACCTCCACAAATGCCAGGTTTAATGTACACAACCACTCAGCAGATTTTCAGATTTTCTCTGAAACCAAACCAGTTGTGGGAAAGGAAAAGGGGAGCTCAGTCGTCTTAACTCCTCTGCTAGGAATGGTTCCACTACCCCAGCCCTCTGGATAAGCCACTGTTTGCTTCATATTCATATTCCTGCCAACTTCCTATTTATACAATTATCATTGGTACTCCTGAGCTTGCTTCCTTTGTTGTAAAACATTCTTCTTAGACAAGACTCCTTTCTACTCCTTCTACTCTCTTAATATATGTAGATGTGCAACAGGAATGTTCAAGGCCATTTACCAAAACTGAGTATCATTTTCTCACGGGAAATATCCATAGCAGTGATGGGAACCTCGAACCTCCATATGCCCTCTGTGATTTTGTTAAAAGAAAAAAAAAAATCCACACAAGTGATCAAGTAATCATTGAAAATTTTACTGTTCGTACATATATAATCTTTATTTATTCATGAAGAAATATTTTCAAAGCCTCTGTTCACTTTAACACAGCACTATTACATAACTCCTTCAACAGCTTCCCCCACTATGTACTTTCTCTCTGCATGTAAATTTAAAGTTATTTCTAAGGCAATAACTCGATATCAGAAGTTTAATTTTGGCGTGTGACAGATGACAAATATCTTCATCCTACTTAAGTGCTCTCCCCACAGTGCTATTCTAGTCTGCACACCATATAAATGACTGGCTAAAAAAAATATTTTAATAATAATCTAGTCAAAAGCATTTTTCAAGGTTTCTCATTAATATCTGCATTTAAGGGAGAATTAAAATAAGAGAGAAAAAAGTTTCTCTCCCCAAATGATGCCAATGGAAGTACATTTCATCAAGAGCTTCATAGATTTGCTCAGTACTACATCACTCTTGTCCTCTCCCAAGGAAAAAAACCACTCATTTAGCATTTCTGCTAGCTACATTTATTGTAAATACAATTATGACGCTGCAACAAAGGAATGCTGCCAGACTGTTTCATGAAGACAAAAAGGGCTAATTTTGGCAATCTTCTTTTAGTATAAAACATTGCACTAAGATTAACACAACGATTCAGTGTACACTTAAATGCTGGACTTGGACATATTTCTACAGCTCACAGTTTTGAAAGCCTTCATGTTAAAAATGATTAATCAATCATAATATTAAACCCACCTAACTGTCTAACAGGACTGGTAACCTCTTAAGTAACACACAGAAAACAGGTTTAATCTATTGTTCTGCTTGCTCTTATACAAGATGTTGGCAAGGACATCAAATTCTGACTGCAGCACAGGGCACGCTACACTATTAGTGTAAATTTATCACACTACTGCTTTTTAAAATATTATAGGATAGTCATAGTCATCTAGGTTGGAAGGGACCTTTCAGATCATCTAGTCCAACCATCAGCCCAACTCTGACAAGCCTCATACCTGGACGGGGGATAACTAGAGTTTTCTTTTTTGTGCCTCTTTCTACACCTTTTTTTGCCCAAATATCACTGGGAAGATTCTCAGCTGATATGCATGGGAAAATAACTTTATTCCACTTCAGAGAATGTCTTTCGGCCACTAGAGAAAACTGTGCATGCACTTCAAGGCAAAGCTCAAAAGAAAAAGGGCCATAATTCTGCTCTCACATAGCTTTGCTGGCCAGTAGAGTGTGCATCCTGCTATATAAAGGTCACATCCAGGGGCAAGACCTTCCAAGGGATAACTTGCTGCTTAGCTAAAGATCTCACACAAGAGTCGTAAAGCACAAAAATTACAGCAGTTTGCCAGGCAGGGGGATCCTAGCCATAAGCATCTCACTGGAATTTTGAAAACCAGCAGTGCCTCCATTATCTCACACTAGGCTGTAATACACTTTACTTTCATTTTATTCATGGCCAAGGATTGAGGGTAGGATACAAGTGCTGTTCTGCTGGGCACAGAACAGTGCCATGGGTAGATCCCAGTTCCAGTAAAAGCCCATTCAGGCTCTCCTGGTTCCAGAGCAACTCATGCTCAATAACACCATTGTACCACTGCCCATTCTGGAGGCAGTTTAACTGCCCCTGATCAGCACCCTTCTGGCATTTAGACATAATCAGGGGGGTTCACTTTAGGTTTATTATCAAATGAAGATGCCTGCTAGGACCAAAAGTTTAGGATCACTTGCCGTGCGCAGGAAGATGCAGACAATCAATATGATTGATAAGCAAGCTTTGATTTATTGGGTTTTTCACACACTTATATACAATCCAGTCATTAGTAAGCACACCAGGCAATATCTTATTGGTTGGCAAGTAAAAGGTACATTTGCTTATCCCGTCCCTTCTGCAATTACTGCTGTTTCTAACTGTGGCACCCTGTTATTGTAACACAGCTGGATTCAAGGACATGTTATCTTTGCCTTTCCCATGAGAACCTTAGTTAAATCAGCATAACTCCTTCATGTCTACTTTGTCACGTAGCCACTGAAGGAGTGATTGAAAGAGCTCCTAGAAAGTGATCTGACCATCCATGAGGTTTATCTAAAAATTATGAGTAACAATGGGATTCTAATGACAACCTGCAACAATTTTTTACATGCTTATACTAAGACATCATGTATGGTAAGAATCAGCTGACACAGTTTTCACTGTAAATGAATCTTTTTATGCATGATGTGTTATGCTTTGCCTCCTTATTAATGCCTATGACTTAATCGCAGCACTGCATTAAATTTTCTTCTCACAATTAAAATACTGAAATTACTTTCACTACACACAATGACGGAGTTCAAGATGAATTTCTGATTACAAAGCAGACAAAAGGCCACTTTGTTAATTAAAATGCAACAATAAGATGTCATTGAGAATTTTTTTGTAGCTGACAGCGAGCTCTATTGCTAAACTATTATTTCTACTGCTTGTGGCTGAACTTCTCAAAGAATGCTTACAAGAGCTGTTTAGAGAAATACTGCTTTGTTACTAGTACTTGAACATAATTGGGACTATTCCCTGCAAATTCTCCGTAAAAGAACTCACTGGAGCACAACATCAAATACTCTTTTTAAAAACTAAGTGATCATAATCTATACCTCTACTAAGGGCAAAACAGTGGTCTTTCAGCAAAGCACGAAGGAGAAGCAGAAAGTATTTTAAAACATTTCTCAGCTCTCCAAGACTTCTGCATAGCTTTCCCCCACCTATTGTCACAAAAAGGCAACACTGACAGCTCTTCAGCTCCAGCAGGAAGTCACCCACACATTGATCCAGAAAAATTCTGCTGTGATAAACTGGCTTCTCCTGGCCAGGCCTCACTGCTGCACCTCATCCCACAGCAACACTGGCAGGATCTTCCTCTGGGGACTTGTCATCTGCCACCAAAAGCACCACACAAGCAACAAGCAACAACATCACTTCCAGCCCACTTCTCTACAGATTCGAGAAGCAGAGGAGGCTGCAGTGCCTTTTCTGAAGGTTCCCACACTTCCTGTCATCCCTGCCCTCAAAACATAATATTATGGCCTCAGCAGCCTGCTCTGCACAGGCAGAACTCAGAGGCTGCAATTTCCCTCATGAGCAAGCAGTTTTAGGGGCAGGATCAAGGAGTACCCACAAATCAAAAATGCAACCTGCCAGAAGTTACCATACTACAAAATGTCAGACCAACAGCAGAAAAGTCCAGTTTACTCGTCAGGGTAGGAGCTTAAAGAATGCTTTAGAGTCCTGACACCTACCTACCAAAGATATCCATATCACCAGTATTCTCACTATTAGAATACATTTCAGCAGAAATTTTCTGTGACAAGTGGTTTCACTAACCTCTCTAAATTTTCAAGGGTTCTTTGTTGGTTTTTTGGGGAATATTTAGAAAAAAATATTTTATTACAGATTAAAGATTTTTGAGTTTACGGTGTTTCCTTACAGGTGCAACATATAGAACAAGGAATTGATAGGATAAATTGATTTTTCAAGATAACTTCTAAGCACGTAAACAAATTCTTAAGGAAGTACAGACAAAAAAACAAGACTTATTTTAAAGGTTATAACACTCTACTATATTTATCTCCTTTCTCTGATGAAGTGTGCCTTTTGACAAGAGAAAATGGTAGGGGGATCAAAGGGAATAAAACCATCACCATTACCTAAAGGCAAAAATTCAGCTGTACCAGAGATTAGGCATATTTTATGTAAATACATGCTAAAATACTATTCATAAAGTGTTCTAGAGATTTTGCATGACTTTTTCGTAAAATACTCATTAACAGAATAAATGCAGATATATTCCATTGTGTGAGATGAGATGCTATTAATTTTGAGAGATGCATCTAACTGTGAGATTTTGGACCCAGATCAGGGGTGAAATTTCCTGCCCGTCTTGCCATCCCCATGACTCCCACTTCGAACTATCATCATCTAGATCCTCAGTGGCTTCAACAAGCACAAGTATGGCCAAGCCAAGAGCATAAGAATCTTCCAAAGTCTTGCCCAGATCGATCAGAAACATCAGCTCAGCCCACATCAGCTCAGTGAGGAGCATGAAATGAAAATGCATCAAGATTATGTAAATTGCAACTGATGCCAAATACTTGACATCACACAATGAGCACCCACATGGCAAAGTAACAGAGCTGGAAAGCAATCTAGATCGTGATGACTATTTCTTTCAACAAGAAGTGAGCCAACAAACTAAAGCTAGCTAAACAGGAGCAGTACTTTTTAGTAAGTTGAATACTTCAGCAACTAAGAGCCCTGTAACCAATAGTTGTCCACAGACCAGATAAGAACCAATACAAATATTGCTTATTTTGGTATTACCTATTACTTAACAGTATTGGCATTATTAGTATTCCAGGTTTCCCCACATAGATGCCTCTAGATGCAATTCTAAATTTGCACCTACTGCTGTCACCATTTCTTCAATTAATGAGCCATGAGAAAAGCTCCACTCGCAGGTACCACAAGTACACCATAATCTGCAATGTAAGCAATGTTTTATTTTGCAATCTGACTTCACTTACTGCTTGAACTGAAGATGACTCCTCAGACATCTACAATAGCACCATAAAAGCCTTTTATCCAGCTTCCAATAGGGTTACCAAAAAAAAAAAAAAAATCTGAGTTGCTGCTTCTTCAAGCAGGAAATAGCTATAACACCACTAAAAACTCCATCTGAAAAGCACAGCAAAGCCCTTCTTTATTTCCACCAAAAGCACTTTTCAGTAACTCCATTATAAGTTACATCTGGTAAATGGGAAATATTCCTACTCACAATACTGAGCCACAATCATTTTCTCAGAACAAAACCAGCCCAGGAGCAGCTTGTTGCTGGTGGATTTTGCTTCCCACGCAAAGACAACACTTGGGAGCACTGATTTGTCATCAGACAGAAGAGAGACTGGGATGGGAAATGGAGGTGCAGAGGCTATACCATGTTCCATGGGCTTTGCCCACAGCCCAGGGCAGCTAGGCTGCAGGCAAACCTCTTTGGAGTTTCTCTTTTTCTACTTCTCTACCAATACTGAACATCTTTCTTCTTAGGAATAGAATAGACATCAACAGTTGAACTTAGTCAAAAGTTTGTCTTAAAAAATAAAAAGCATTTTCAAGCAAAAAGGAAAGAATAAGTTAAAATAAACAGCCTTCATTTAGCTGTGTTTGGCTTTGCCTGTAACTTAAAAAACCTCAAAAAACAGAAAAGCAAAAAAATTACTCGAGTTTAAAAGAAAACCCTGAGTACAAAATGCCACAATAAAGTGCCAAAATATTCCTAATATTTTCAATCTTACCAGGCATTTATAGTTGCACTTTCAACAGCAAAAGTTTAATACAATATAGGGAGTACACCTGGAGTGAGCACAGAAACTTAAAAAAAAATACACGCTCCCAGTTGTTTATTTCTCATATGAATTACTATGTTATATTTACTCTTCAGTATATTTATAGTTCTACTAGTAGCATACTAAGTACTTATTAAAAAGGCTTTTTTTATTTACAGCAAATAAAAGGCCATAAAGCTTTCCATCCATAGGGGATGAAGCTAGCCATGGTCCATTCACTGTGCTCAAAACACTCATTTCAGACAGCTTGATGCCTTTCCCACTGAGGACAGATGGCTCTTGTATTTAGATATATTTCAGTTTTGCAATCATTTGCCCATTTTTGTTCATTTCAATGGCAGCTTGCAAACTTCACTGAAGCTTAATAAAAATCACGGTGTTTTATGAGCATAAGCTATTAAAAAAGCTGCCATTTATTGCAACAACAAAACAAGAAATTGCAACTCTAACACATTCCATGTGTCTAAATGGTAAGAAGCCCATGCAAAACTCATTGCAGTGTCAGAACCCCAATTATTTTCTTTTGGATCATTCACTGCAAACAAAGTCAGGTCAGCACAGCTTCCAACAGCAGAAACAAGCAAGAATTGCAGCTCCCAAAACCTGGTTATGCCAATCAGATATTACTCAGGTTTTGAAACCTTTTAAGTTTAAACCTGAATTTAAATTAGAATGTATTTGCCCAAAGTGACCAACTCTCAACAAACAAAGCACAAGATTAGTAGCATCCAAGGCTTTAAAAATAAAATATGTACAAATAACACGTTTTTTGTAGAGCACATGAACTTCTATCTTTATAAAGATTTCTCTATATTTTAACATCAGCCCTGAGTCACAGTTGGGTTCCTTCAAAACCCACCGGTCTATTTGCACCCAAGAAACAACCCACACATGAGGCTGCCTCCAGTAACATCAACCTCCTTTGCTGGAAGTAGAAGTTCAGAATGAAAGTAGAAAAACATTTTATTACTTTTGTCAGAAAAGAAAACACTGATTACAGATAAAATCACTACTACTGTCTGCTGAAGTTTGCTATAATCACAGGATACAATTTGCAAAATTTACATGCCTGTAAGATAGTAAGACCACCAAAAAACTGAAAAGCACAGCCCTAGACAAAGCCTTGTTAGAAAATAAATACATGCATAAAGTAGCAAGGAGGAAGGTTAATAGCTGCCAAGACAAAATTTGAATCAGTAGGTCAAAAATTATCTTGTTGTATTGTACAACATACAAAAGAATCTAGTCTGAGGCAGGGATGAGAGTGTAGAGCAGCAATGCAGTAATTCTATGTCTTTTGGGGGTGAAGGTTTCATGCCACAGTGAATGACACAAGGAATGAGACCTCTTCAGCAGTCTGATCTGTGCTTCTGTGGTACTGTTCCTAACAATCTTCAATGATGGGACTGTACTCTCTAAGTGTTTTGGAAATCAGAACAGTAATTCTTAAGATATGAAGATTCAGTTGTCCAAAGGGATACCATTAGAAACCGAAGGATCGAGGCAAAGAATGAAAATGAGGATGAGTCTGTCCACATTACCCTGAGATTAGAGGAATGGAACGCTGGATCAGGACGCAAAGTTTACAGCAAATATGTGCTCCATATATAGACTGCATTTCAAGATCCTTCTGAAACTCACATCCATCTCTATTAAAAGCAAATACTTCTTTCAAGGTATATACTGTGTAGTTGCTTTGGCAGTAACCGTTTTCAGATGCACAACTTAGCACACTTCTCAGAGTTCACCATAAATAAAATAATACAAAGAACAAGTGGAGAGTACACATCATCTTTCATTAAAATCAAATAAAAAGCCATAAACAAAGAAAGAAGCCAAGCAAACAAAAATAGTAACAACAAAAAAACTTCACTTACTCTCCTGTACTACTTAGAATGCAAACTGGCTTTGGTATCAGTCCACTGTGGTGTTTTCCTTTGCAGCCCTGCATGACCAGCATCTAGAGCACAGCTTTAGAGCTCTGGCTCCCATTTCTTTGATCCTACAAAATTAGGTTCTACCAAAACAAACAGCCATGCAGGCTTAAGACTGAAAAGGAACTAACGCTGCTCTATATTCAGCAGAGCTGAAGGACTGTTCCTCTGGCAGAAGACCTTCCATTGACTGCCACAGCCCATTTCTTGCAGCTCAACCATCCACATAGCAGATTTGGACAACAATCACCAGCACATCAGTGTGTGATCAATTATGGCAGAGACGGGTCTACCAAAGCTGCTCACAGAACAATTTCTCTTTTCATTCTTACTTCCCACTAATTTTCTTCTACTATACCAGTAATTACTCTTTGCAAATACCTTCCCAGATGTCTTCAATTATAATTATACCATGCCAATGCTCAAAAATGTACAAACCATGCACACATACAAGACAAAGAAGATGCATTTCCTACAGAAGCTACAGAGTTTTCCTATGGAACACCAGAGTGAAGCCCCATGAGGTAGAGGGCTTCAACTTTCCTTAGCATAGATAGGGATAAAAATAAACACAAATGCTTGTAGGATACAATGCAAATGAGAATTGCAAATGCCAATGGAGGTAAAAGATCTTTCCAGACTCTTACCTTTGGTTGCCATTCTTCCCAGACTCCTTTCTGCCAAAAAAAAATGCCAACAAAGAAAAGGCTTGCTTATTGCTCCCTCTCAGTAGTAGAGTAGAAAGGCTCACAATCAGCTTGTAAAAGCTTTTTCTGTCCTTTCCCCTCCAGCTTTTCTATCAGAAATGCATTGCCTCCCAGGACAATTATGAAGGCTTATGCCTTTAACAACATACATGCAAGTGTGTAGGAATATTTTTGCAAATCAGTGTCCCAAGGAGAAACAGAACAGTATCTCCCCTGCAACCAGCACATTCAAGTCTTCTCCATTGCTAGCCCAGTAGGTAGCAGGTACGCAGCTTCACATTCTCTGCAAGTGTTTATAAACCAATGAAAAGTATCTACCTGTGATGTTTCCTTATTTGAAGTACACTAAATAAATTCTAAAAAGCATTTTGACTGATTGACAATGATTTGTTTTCAGAATTAAGTAAAGGTCACAGAACTAGAGTCAGAAGTAAGACACACTGCCATAGCTCAGATTTCTCAGATAAAGCTTCTCGATCAGGCTCAGACCTGCTGCCATCTCCAGAAAACAGTTTGACAAGCCAGAGGGCCTTTCCAGGAGATCATTTTCCTTCTGTCTGCTAAATAAGATTGCTTTTCAATGCTCAGCTATTAAGAATTCATTCCCCTTCTCATGTGAGAGGGAATTACCTAATGCATCACAGTTCAGCCTTACTCTCATAATAGCACCTACAATTAGGGCACAAGTCTGTAATATTTCCTCAAGAAGTTAACCCTTCTAATTCTAATCCTCAAAGTCTTTATCCATTCAAGGAAAAAGCTACTCAAGATGTGAAAAGAAAGACTTGGAGGACAGATCCAAACAGGAACCAAAGCTCCAGGGTGCTAAGCATACAGCCTTACTTCAAATGTACAAACCATGCACCCCCCAGAAGCAGAAGACAAAGTCCTGTTTTAGGGACTCTGACTCCCTCTAGGCACAGAAACAGGATCCACCATAAAATACACAAATTTGAACCTAGAATTCCATCTCAGATAGTAGAACTTCCTGTAAGGAGGTTTTCCTGGTTTCAACTAAAACAGAAATCTTCTGTTCATAACTTCACTTTCCTTTTCTGACTGACTACACTCTGAAATTAACAGCACATTTTTCAGAATCTGATGCCTCTCAGACTGATGAGACCTGATTATACCAAGGAATGGTATGCAGGAGTCTTTTGTTTTCATTTATTACTATGATAACCAATGTCAGCTAAATTTGCCATTTGCCTCACTGGAGAGGGGAAGCAGAAAGTCATACAGGGTTCCACCTGCAAGGAGGAGCAGGCAGGGCAAGCAACCCAAAATTGATGCACAGAAGTATCCTATCCCATGTGCCCTTGCTCAGTATAAAAACTGAGGGATCAAAGGGTCAGGTCTCCTTTTTCAGTGGCAAATGTTCAGGAAGGATCCTATTTGTTCATCTTCTTTTGATCCCAATGTGAGCACTCCCAACTCTAGATTGAGCATCCAGCTCCTCACCATCACTGACCCCAGTCTAGGACTTCACCTATGTCTACTGGGGATGTGATCATCATCCTGGGAGCTTTGTATGGCTTTGTATTGTGTGTATAACTTTTTATCTCTTTCCTTTCCATTTTATAATTTCACCATCTATTAAAGTAGGTTAGCATTTTTCCAAACTCATAGATCTCTTTATTCCTTCCTCTCCTCTCTTTTGAGAGAGGAAGAGGAGCCATCTGTCATTTGGAGTGGCCTACTGAGCCAGAAACTTTGACCAGGTACTTCTTTTTAAAAAGAATTTGTAATATCTTCCATATCTGAAGGGAATCCTGAGATTAATTTACCACATAAAAGGGGCTCTTTCCCATTGCAGCCACCACAGCTTTGTGTCACGCCATTCCAGAAGAGAAGTGAAATTCCTCTTAGTGAAGCAAGGCACCGCAGAGAACTGCTGCAATGTTTACATGCCACCCACCTGATGGAGTGTATGAGCCAATGTACTCATATTTTACAAACACGAAGTCTGTTTCTTCTACTGCCATACATTTTACATCCCTTCTTGTATCACTGTGTTCCTGCTTTTACCAATGAGATTGCTGAAGGACCTCAGCAGATCATAAAGCAGTAATTTAGAAGCAAAGTAAAACTTACTTCCTTCGCCCACTAGTGACATACATACACTGCTGATAGCTTCTTTTATATACAGGGTCAATTAAGTAATCAATTCTTTTCTTATAGGTATGAAATGTCAAACTTTCTTCCAGAAGGCTCAACCATAGGTAGCACCTGGTTCCTTTTGTCTAGCTTTGCAAACACCAAAACAGCACATGCTCTGCAGAGAAGGTTTTGGTTGGTGTAGAGAAAGTGCACTTCTCCTGCACGTTCCCACACTGCTGCACATGCAAGTCAAAGGCTTTTGCTGGAGAATTTTACTCCCCAACCTATCAAAGCAAACAGACTCAACACACTCCATTAACATTACACAGGTCTGAACTCAAAAAAGAATCTAGTGTAAGCATTAATTAAACACATACAAGCTTTTAAATACATTCAACTTACAGAAATTATCCAAAATTCTAATTTCATTAGAATTATTGCTTAAGTACCATAGTTTAGTTTATTTCAATGTAGTATCAATTGGGAATTGGTGTAATTTGTTTCAAAAATTAATTCCAGCCTCCTGCCTGAAGGTGACCACAGTACATATTCATCCCAAACACAGATTAAATCTTCACTTAAATGGCTTTTATCACAATCAACAGTTAACTGTTGTTTGTGAGTTTTTCCAGACTACTAGTATTTTTTCAGCACCCATCTAAAGTTCTCTCTTATTAAAGGATATGAAACCTGGATATTTAAGAAGTACCTACTGGATTTTTTTTCTCTCTAGTTCTACAAAACCCATTCAATTTTCCACCTTCCTCAGGTTAATAGACATCATAGCACCATCTCAGGGCATAGAAAGGAATTTAGGGTTAGATGAAACACTGTCTGAAACCGTGTCCTGAAATAAGACTGTATCCCAAACTGGTGTTTCTGGGGAGAAAAAAAACAATAAACCTGCATGACAAGGTAGAAGACAACTAGCAAGAAGTCCAATGGATAAAGGGCTACATCTAATGAGCTTACACTTGCAAAATGCCTCTCAGACGTTTCAAATCTTCCTGGGATACTCTAGGCATAATCATGGAGCCTGCTTTTAAGTATATGATCCAAAGATTTGATGTGCAACTGCTGTCCCAGCCAAACCTTCTGGAACTCTGAAATACTCTGGCAAAATCCTGCTAATAAGAATAGAAGAAGGTGGGCAATAGAAAGGGGAAAAGAACGAACTGAGACATTGTACATTCAAAAGGAGGAGAACAGTAGATTCGAGTCATAAAATTCTATACTGCTAAAGATTTCACTTAAGGCCATGAAATGGCTTTACTATCCAGTAACTGATACTATCCAGTCTCTGATCAAACTGGAGCAAAACAAAATCTATTAAGAGAAGAAAAGAGATGCAATGTCTGATCTCAATAAACACACACTTCATAAATTATCTGAGTTTTTGCCTTAACTTCATTAATGACTCTGAAAAAATGATCAGCCAAAGCAAATTTTTTAAACAAACAAAACAACCCCCAAACTTCTGGGTACTCTTCTTAGAAGAACTCCTACCTCTTGGAACTGTACTGTAAATATGCTGCCAACAAGAAGATTTTAATACGAATACTAAAAAAAACCCAGTTTAAAAGTTTATTTTTAACTTACTGATGGGATGACTACTGTTATACAACTGGGTTAATCAAAGCAAAACTACAAGCATATATGGACAAACATCTGCTTTGGACATCTTTGTTACAACCATTCTGTAACAGCTTTATATATGTCACAAGTGTCACCTTATTGGCATTTCCTAACACAATAACAATAATTCCAGCAGGATGACATGAAAATTTCGTTGGTGTGCTGACAAACTCAGTTCTGCCATGATGGTGGGTGGAAAGAAATTTTTTTTCCCTTCACGCTCTTCCTGGTGATAAAGGCCAAAACGAAATTTTTTAAAATCAACCTTCTGTTCCTCCAGCACCATCCCTCCTGATCCATATGGCATGATTACTGACAAAATCTTTTCCAAGTCTGACAGAAGCCTCCTTTCTGCAAGCACCACAAGCCTAACTACAGCAACTGCCATGCAGCTGTAGGCCCAGGGAAGGCAAATCAGCTACACTCAGAAAAAATAACTTGACAGCAGGAAGAGATACCTCACTTGCTGCATGAAGAGATACTGAACTGAACATTACAAAGGCCTTACATGATATTCTACACAGACAGGAGTGATCTCTGCAGAAGAGCAACTTCTCATCCATGAATAAGATGATAACCATCATTGCCATAACCTATTTCATATTTTTTCAAACAGTGCCTCTCCCACTGAGAAACCAAGTCAAGTCCTGTTGCTCAGACACTAATGTTTCTTCCCTTTTAAAAATCATGGACAATGTAGTGAAGAAAAAAACAACAATCCACTTTACTCAAAGGGAGGGGAAAAAAGTCATTCCCAAAAACTCCCCATGCCCTAAAGCCTTTCAGAATTCCTGTTGAATTTATGACAGGATTCATAAAAGTAGTAATGGAGAAGTTTACTTGGCAAGCAGTTCTTATAAATGTTACAAGAATACTTTGGCTGCCATGTTACACAATTGCTAGGAAAATTGAATGAAAATGCTATGGGATTAGTAGCACAGCGCAATCAATCCCCCACCAGTTGCATGAAAATATTAAACATAGCTCCTGACTAAATAAAAGAAACAATATAGCTTATACTGTACAGAAAATGAATCTAAATTAAGGTCTTTTATTTACAAGCCATACAAAACATTAATATATAAACCAAACCCTTCAGCACTGTGCATAACTGAATTGCCATTTACTTGTTTGTATCATTTTTAAGTACAAGTAAGCAACACCAGTGTAACTGCATGATAATCCAGCACCAAGGAAGAGAAAATACTCTGTTTCCCAAACACTGGAATAGCACTGTAACCTTTTGTGAAGCTTTTAATAAATGGAAACAAGTTTCTTTCTACAAGACAGTAAATCATAAAAACTTAGCCCCTTTCAACAAACTAACTTAGAAAAAATGAATGGTTTTAATAATGAACAAGCTGTATAATTCCTAATGAGACCTACAGATTTTTACCTTTAAAAAATAACTATAGTCCAATTTGAAATTACTTGGTCTTGCATAATGTAGATGATTTATTTCTCTGGGACATCTTCACAAGGAGGAAATTACAAGGGCTGGAAGCAGTGGAAAATACTGCTAGATCCTTTAGACTAGTTCTGATTCTGATGTGTTTGGCAATCTATGTGTATTTGCAGGAAATACCACTGTGGAAATCAAACATCTAATACTTCACCAGATTAAGAAAGTTCAAGCTCAAGTTGTGAAGAAGCCTCTCTAACCACTGACACACAAAGTAATACAGAGATTGAAAACAAAAACATCACATGTCCACAAAAACACATCCTGTGTTTCAGTCTGAAACTGTCACAAGGCAAAGGATTCTGTGTTCTGTATCAGAAATATTATGCTGTCTATTCCTAGCTCTATAATAATTGGATCCAAATGGCCTCATAAAATAGGTGACGTTTATCATTCACATGGACTGTCCTGACAATGTCTAAAAGAAAGAATGCCAGACAATCAGTGGCTGTAGCAAAGAAATCTTCAGAACAGGACAGAGTGAAAGAATAAGGACAAAGTTAACCTACAGTCTTTCAGTTTTCATTTATTCCCAGTGCCAAGGAAAAGGAGTTGCCCTCCTCTCCAAGATGTATTACTGGATCATTGCATCCTTCATGCAAAATAAAACTACTGTTCCCTGCCTCCTCCAAGCCAGAGTTTAAGATTTACCTGAGCTAAATGACTTCATTCCTGCAGAGCTCATTGCAAGTGGTACCTGTTCCCTCTATAGCTGTGTGACAATTAAAATAATTGACTTCAAAAGTAAAATGAAACCACAGAGTGATGCAAGAATAATCTCTCAATAGTCAAAACCTCAGCTGCTAATCTCCTGTCGATACGTGATAATGATACGTGTTCACAGGTTCCTTGCAATTAGGTTGTCTGGAAAGATTTCAGTTTGAATTTTGCCACGGCGACTAATACATTGAAGAATAAATGTGAGACAGGCCCTTCTGACATCACTAACTTTTTCGATTCAGCAAGGGAAGTTCAAAAGTTAAACTGTGTTCTTATACATACAGTCCTCTCCCTCTCTTCCTCCAGAAGAGCTTCTCTCTGAGTTTTGCTGTTTTTCTGCAGAAGTGAGAACTGCGACAGCCCTCCTGCCAGTAAAGGATCTGGTCAAGCATGGGATAGACCTGGAAGCTACTGCACAACCTGGAGAGTGGAGCAAACTCATTGGCTGCCTACAGTTAATGCACAGGGAGTCACATGGCTGACAATGATTGGCAATGTCACAGAAAAAGCAGCATAGGGCAGTAGAAAAGCACCATGGCTTTAAGCTTTCATCCATAAGGGTAAAATGGCAGCCTCCTTCAAAAAAGGGGAGCAGTCTCCACCCTCCTCATAAATAATTTTTTTAACTGCCCTTTGGACTTCTGAAGGTCATTTTGCCATAAAAAGCAGTGGGTTTGCTCTGATGGAATTTTTTTCTTTCATTTGTGTCTTTTTAAGTTAATATGCTATCCAAATAGTAAAGCAGGAATGTTAAGTAGTTCTAAAGAAAAAAAGGTTTTCAAAATATTTTAAAATATTTTTAAAACCCAATAGCATTTAACACTTTCTTTCAAGGTTCCCTGAGACGTACTTCAAGTAATAGGACATAAGGGCTGACCTCATCAATCAGTTACCTTGAATACCGAGGTAGCTAGCTCAGATTTTTCTAAATGAGCATAACTGTTCCACTGACATATAGTATCAGATGATAAGGACAAGGCACTGGGCAGCCTGGTCTAGTGGGAGGTGTCCCTGCCTATGGCAGGGGGGTTGGAACTCGATGATCTTTAAGGTCCCTTCCAACCCAAACTATTCTATGATTCTATGACAATACAACATAACTCAAACAGAAAAAGTCCTAAAAGTTTCCACTTACTAAATAATTACTTTTCTAATAAGCCATTTGGAAACTACAAGTACCTATAACATTGCAGACCTACTTACCAATGCCTCATCCAGCCTGGCCTTAAACACCTCCAGAGCAGGGGGCATCCACAGCCTTTCTGGGCAACCTCTTTCAGTGTCTCACCACCCTCACTGTAAGGAATTTCTTTCTTATAACCATCCTGAATCTCCCCTCTTCAAATATGCATTCTGTACTCTTAGTCCTACCCCAGCCTTTCTGTAGGCCTCTTCAGGTTTTGATAAACCACTATGTGTTCCCCCCTAAGCTCTGGAATATGTAATATGAGGGATAGTAACAAACTGATGGCATTACATAATTCCAAAAAGCAATTAAAGCCTCCATACTAAACTCTTATTTCCTCTCCAAACCTCTGCATGCTTTATAGTTTGTATTCAAACCAACATAGTTGTACTGAAGATAATTTTTTTTTGCATGAATTCTACAGCATTTGGTTCCTGTGCTGTTGAGAGTTTGCCTGCCTGTTCCCTTGTGCAAAAACCTGAATGAATCAAGACTATGGAATATTTTCATGTTAATGAAGCTATGCACTAGGTAAAATTACTTCACGCAGTAATAAAGAACCCAAAGTCTTAAAGTCTAAAGCAGTTAAATGTCTAGAAACTTAAAAGCGTTCATATAAGTGTAAAATATTTCCTAAATCCTCTAAATTCTGACAGTTGCTTGCGTTAGTCAAAGCAAGTCACTTTCACCCTTGTCTGTCCCTATTATAAAAAGCCCAAATGAAAACTATTAAATAAGCACTTTCCAGCTGGGGCTTTTCCAGTGACAACATGAAATATTCAGAGCAGCAAAGCTCACTCTGCTACACTGAGCCAGGTAAGTTAAGCCTGATAAAGTTAAACCAGCGAAAGCTACTGGATCTCTAAGCAGTTAAGTGTTTAGGCAGCTATCACATAGAAAAATGTAAGACAGACACAAGTCCCTCTGGGATAAAAAAAGAATCTCTTCACAAAAACAAACTGGTTTTCTCTGAACCAAGTTTATCTATGGTACAGTTTCATTCACTGGGCATGTAGTAAGATGATACATACTTGACATTTTGTAGTCTACAAGATGATACTAAACTATGGCTCCAGCACCTATTCATGAAGTCAAACTACTTGCAAAATAATTAATTTGGGATAACTAGGCTTAATGCTAATTTTGGAGTGATTCCTTGTGATACGCTGCCAACAGAGTTGCCACCTGCCTGCCACCACCAACCCATTTCGCACATTTTGTGTCAATCAGCAGTGGCCTGACCAGGTAGTCTGGATCTTGCTCCTCCCTTCCTTCCACTCCAAAGTCATGCACGTAACTGAATAATTGCTTATTTTAACTTTCAGTTCTCCTTAAAATTCAGCTATGTCAGCTCTGAGTGCAAGGCTGTTAGGTAGCATTTGTGGGATGCCTGTCACATTTATGACAGGACTCATAAAAGTAGGAATGGAGAATTTTATTCAGCAAGCAATTGTGAACATAAGATAGATATTGCAGAACTTCCCACAGGAGAAATCATAAAAACTTTTGACAAACATGACAATGGGGACACAATTTCTGAGTGAGCAGTGGTTTGTGGGGCTTCTGAGCGAGCAGTGGTTTGTGGGGCTTCTGAGCACAGTTGGCGTTCTGTGAGTGCTGAGCATCCCAGGGGAAAAAGCACCAGAGGACCCAAGATCCCAGAGTCTGTGAGGTTCTGTTATGAACCAGGGACCCTGGTGTCCATCTTGAAAGGAAGTCCCAGAGGCCTCCTGAGGCTGCAGATTACAGAAATCTTCATGGCAGCTCTGTCCCAACATTGCCACAGACAATGCTGTGTAAGCAGGAAACAATCAGCTTCCAATAGTTTCAATAGAATTTCAGAAGGATATATTAACACAAATACTTTGGGCTACAATGAATTTCAGTTTTCCAGTCAAGAACAGTTTTGTCACAAGTCTCAACCATTCTTGCCACAAAATTAGAAACCATAAAAAGAACTAATTTCTTACATAGTTTTGGGCAGCTGGGTTTTCTCAGCAGCTACTGCAGAATTCTTACATGACCAGGAGGCAACATAATTCTGCACCCATGCTTGCTGGTCATCTAATGTGCTTTTTCTGAATCCAGCCCAAAAGTGCCAGTTACACCAAGCATCTGCAGTTGCAATTAATGGGTGCTGGAATAAAGTACTGTTAATACATCAAAAACTTTTAAAAGGACAGACAGTATTGCAAGTTAATGCTCTTGACAAGGTGACACTATCCAGTATTCCGAGTCATAAAAACATTACACTCTTTTTTATCTACCTCATGATTAAAAGATTAAGAGAAATGCACTATCACTGACCTACTCACATCTCACACAGAAGTTCTCTGGTTTTTTTGCTTTGATGTTGCACAACACCCACATGACAGAGCCACATCAAAACACATTATTGCTAAAACAAAAATTACAAGCTTAGATTTCCCCAAGCTTAGATTCTGCTAGGGAAAGTACAACTGCAAAGAAATTAATTCCAATAATTACCCCTTGCTGCTGCAAGAAATTAAGTAATTTCAGAAACAGAGTAATTACTTTCATTAATAGTATTGATAACATTTTTGCAGAAGCAATCAATGTAGTCATTGCTGTCAAGCTGTCAGTGGTGACCTAGTGCTTAGCAAACTTGCAGCCACAGAAATAGCTGAGCTACTGATTCACTCTCCAAGGAATGATCATTTTCTGAGCTCAGAGTAGCAGGGCACTTCCATATTGTGCATCAGTCAACCAGGAGCATAAATGCAGTTCTTGGAAATGGCCAACATCACATCAAGTGGCCATGGGTTGTGCAAAGGAGTTTAGTAACCTACTGCAAAACCTATTTTAGATTCTATTCACAAACTAGAAGTTACTCCTTGGTACATGGCAGTTTTGCAACAAAAGGGATCCTTAAAAGATCTCTGAACTTTCCCTTCTTCCAGAGTAAGGGTGGCCTGAAATATCACAGAAAACAGTTATAAAAATGGAAATTTTTGAGAAAAGTGTATTTACTATAACTCTGCAAAATCAGTTGCTCATGGGCAGAGACCCATATTTCCTACAAAAAAGTCATCCTTCAGAGGATGTCTTGGCATTCAAGTGAGATTTGCAAACAGTGAAGATGCAATGGTTTCACTTCAGACTGCAAGACCTGAGTGGAAACACTTAATAATGTTTTGAATTGGCTTTTAAAACAGATTCTATTTTTAATGCTCATTCCCCAGCAAAGTGTTCTTCCTCCCAGGCCCAGCGTTGGCATGGGGAAGAAACTAATTCAAACTCAATTAGAATGTTTTTTCATGAAAGAAGTAACAATAAAGCCACTTTTACTTTCAGTCATTTAATAAAACTTTGGTAATTAAAAAAACAATACAATGAAAACCAACTACATTAAATAACTTCTCAGAAAAGTTATGAAAGGACCCTCTACTGCTGCTCACTTCACCTCAATTGTAAAACATTCTCCTTCAGGAGAAAATACTTTTTTGAATATTTCCTTTCACCAGCTTCAAATTTCCAGCAATAAAATAATTGGTTTATTGATCCTTTTCTTTTAATGGAAAACAAGCTTAGCTTATGGGTTAAGACATGACCTAAGAACTAGGGCAGCTACATTCGTAGTCATATAAGATGTTGCTTTTGTTACGGTACATACCCTCAGTGCTGCCAGAGCCTTGGCCCCCAACCCTTAAACACAGCACAATGATAGTCTCTTTTTTCCACAAGATCACAAGCAAATTCTCAAGTTATTGCATGACTCATTTTTTCTTTGTAGACAGTACTGATTCCCCAACTTCTCAGAGCTACTGAGACAATATGTCACAATATTTTGGTAGTGTCATCATAAATATTAGTGTAAGTACTGTAAAAGACAACAAAGTGATAACATTCAGTTATGCTCTAATATCTCTCAAAAGAATCCAGCTCTATGCTGGAGAATTCCCTATGGATTTGAGTTAGTTGCTGTTTTCCACTGAGAAGTACCCAGGAATTTATATCTAAATTACTGAAAGAATTTAGTCTACCTTTCTAAAAAGAAGGCAAGGAAGATCTTAGCTGGAGACATAAGCATATCCCAGTGTGGGACAGGCTAACTTAAATGGAGTCTAGGTCTTCTAGCAAGTCAGAATGCAGTCACATTACTTGTTCTATGAGCAATAATTAGGCCCTCACAAAGCATACGCTACCTATTTTAATTTGACAGAAGTCATTACAATCACTTCAGTTCCAGCAGGACTGCCTGAAGTCTTAACCCTCCACATGAGTTTGCTCCTCTTCACTCCAACTGAGTAACCTACAACTAATTCGGAAGTTTATCTGAGAAACTCACACTTCTGAGAAAAGCTAGACCATAACAAGATTCTTGACCTAAATGAAGGAGTCATTTTAACAACTTAAAGGAAGAGTATCTCCACATCAATTTATGTACATGTAATGTGGCACAAACTGTCCCATATACTTCCAGAATCAAACAGTGATGAGAAGTGTTATGTCACATCATACATCTTTCACATCCACAGTGATTTGTAAGACAATTGAGAAAATACAGTTTTATATTACATAACTCTCTTTCAGGGGATATTAAAGTTTATATCTACAAAACAGAAAAAGGAAAAAGCTCTTTTCTCATACTATCTTCCTCATATCTTTGTATTTACAAACTTCAAATGCTGAAAGTACAACATAGGATCAAACTTACTGAGCAGGCAGCCTTGCCATGGTCAGGAATGTACAGATTAAGACAAGCAGCACTAAATCACACTTGCAAGTACATTTCCAGGGGATACAGCTCTGAACAAACTTGACTCAACCTTCAGTGATTCTGCTGTAAAACAAGGTACTCCAAAGACAAAGGGCATGTTTTAAAAGCAGCTGAAACAGTCACCTCCAAAACTGGCAACTCAGCATTCAGCAGTAACCTTCTTAAAAAAAAAGTCTTCTAAATCTTTTTACCATCTATGTGCCAAAAATCTTTACATTCAACACCTAAGGGTACAGTGCTGTCAAAGAAATACCAACAGCTTCATGAACTGCAGTGCTAAAAGGTAATTCTCTGACTATCTTGAAAAGCTTCAGAACTGTGAATAAACTTCATTTTTCTGCTTGATCCAAGGAACAGTCTCTGAATTTGAATATATTATGGTCACTGACTTCATGAGAAGATTATAGACAATTAAAAACCTTAAAATCCATTTCAACTAACTGTTTAGCCTGACAGCATTATGTCACATGCAAAGCAAGATACAGCAGAGCAACAGAGTTCAAGTATTTTTTTTTCTGAGCTACAGATGTGACATGCAATTATTGTATTGGTAGGTTTTTCTTCCTGTGAGGGAAGGCAATCTGTATTTTTCCAAATAAATTAAAACAAAGTTCAAGATACATTAGTACTAACTTCCCTAATAATCAGGGAAAACAAATTCTGAATACAGCATGGAAGAGGATGCTGTGTTGCTGCAAACTACTACCAGAGCACTTGCATCTCAGCATACCCACCAAAAAAGAGTTAATAAAGACTCTGAATTCTTAGCTGATCAGCATTTGGCCACTCGGTCCTTTCTTTTTAATTCAGCAATATTTGTGTCAGATACACAAAATACACACTGCATATGATAAACAGTAGTTTCTAAGGCTGCCACATTTCAAGAGAACAAGAGAGAAATAGTTTTGGATAACTGGGTAAACCATAGACTTATGGGAGAAATATGTCAGCTACTGTAAAATACAGGAGGAAGCCAAAAATAAAACTCAGCATATGCCAATTAATCTTGCAACATGATGGCATGGTGCTAAAACCAGACTTCTAAGATACAAGTGTAGGCAGAGAAATTATTTTTTTTTCTCTGGTCAGAGGCTTTTTTCATTGGGGGAGGGAAAAAGGAGGAAAGGAGATGCAAGGGCACAAATGGAAAATTATTTTTTTTTTAAATCTTCCCATGCCCTTTTTCATACAAGGTTGGAAGTATCCCACAAACAATCTTCAAAATAAGTAGAATCTGCTAGTACGAGCTAAATTTAGTTGCATATGTTTTTCACAACATATGCAAGTACAACTGTCCCTCTTCCTCCTGAGGGCACACATCGCTAAGTTATCTCACACTCATTAATCTATACTCTGTGAAATTTCTGAACAATATTGTATCATACAGAGAAAGAATCCATTTGAGATTGAGAGCCTAGAAATAGCAGTCTTAGAACAAGAAAGTGAAGTTTCTACTGCCACGCTCCCCCCCAGACTTTCCCACCACGCTGAATACCAGACAAAATATGCCTGTTATCTTAGCCCAGGCTGATAAAGAGCACAAGAACACACACCAAACCCTGTCTTTGGATGAAAATTTCTTCTGCAATTCTACTTCTTCTATTATAGAATAGAGAAAATCCATATTTACTATTAATATTTACTTTCTCCCTTCGAAGGATACCAAGTACGGATACCAAGTTCATTCCCCCATAGCTATTCCTTCTCATTCTACAGCCTCATTTCCAATAATCATCTTTGTTGAAATAGGAACCCTGGAACCTATTAGCAAAATATTTCAGCTGCATTAATCAACATGAGATATTACTATAATATAATGAACAATGACTCCTTCTCTCTTTGACATCTTTGAAAGATACGTGGTTCCCTACACTCATCCCCTGCATTAACAAAATAAACCCAAAGTTTCAGCTTCTAGAAACCCTTCTGCTACTGATTCCCAATGCAGATAAGCATGTCTCACTACTTCAGTGCAGGAGTATTCCCTTGCCAGGGAAATGCTGACACAACTAAACTCAGTCAAGTACAACTCCTCCAAAAACACCACTTCAATGGACAGTGGAGGTGGAACTCAGCTAAAATCACAAGTAACAAATCACGGTTCTCAGCAGTTTATTTCTAGCAGTCTTTTTAGGAGGAATGCTACATCAAGTGAAATAGGTGTTAAGCTATACAGTGAAGGTATTACAATGCTTAATTTAGCCTGAAAGATCCCATATGCAATCTTTATTATTACTAAGACAGACACAGTCTTTTAGACCACTAAGTTATACAGACACATGAAAATATTTTTGCCTAAAATTATCGCTTGCACTCCTCATACATTTTAAACTACCAAGACAGAAGAAAAGCACACAAAGTCTATTAAAAATACACTATGTTTTGCCTAATCCCTACTGTCATGAAGCTTCAATACATGTTTCACTGAAGAAGTCTCCCAGAAAGAAGGGGTCAGAGACAGCACCTGGCTGCATCGGTAAGACTGTGCCCCCAGTCATTCCTTGTTGTTTGCGTTCCTCTTCTGTTCTCAAACCCATACAGGCTGACATTATACACATTTAAATAGCTCCAGGACTGCAGGTCCCATTTGTACCCACAACAGTAGTAGAATGCTAATTCTGTTTTGTTTTATTGGCTGCAGTTTTTTTAACAACTACATCTTCCACCTGGCCCTAACACAGGCCTCCCTGAACTCCCTTCTATGGAAAGCACTAAAAATTACAAGCAAAAATCTCTTCTATAAATTCAAAATATTTGAGGATTGCAGCTACTGAGAATTCTAAAGGACAAGAGTAACCCATGAGGAGAAATAGTGAGGGTGTGCATGAAAAATAACAACAGCACATTTTATTGTACAGGTTCAACTCTTCGGCATTGAGCCATGTGAAAAACTTAACTATAGCTCAATATGAGTCCTCCATGTTTCATGCATTTGTCTTCTCACTCTGGAATTTTCTCAACGGGTTTAAGGTCAAGCAAACAACCAAGAAACCACCACATACCAGGATTCACCACAAGAATGCCATTTCAGGTATTACAAAAGCACCAGAAGCAAAAGACCAGTAGGAAGCTCTCACATTGCTCTTCAGTTTTAGACTGTCAGGAACACAGAGATATCAACAGAATTATGACATATCTGAGGTGAAACATTAAGGGTACATTTGCAAAGAGTTGCAATATTTTCTTCAAATTTGTACACATATTTAATGTAACTTCTTGAGCACAAAAAAAGAATTTGTTGTTTGTTAACACTTAACCAATACTTGCCTTTGCCAATGATCTCAAACTGAAATCCTTAAGAATAACTAAGAAAAAGCGACACATTCACTATCTTGTTCTTCCTTTGCTACTTTTTCTTCCTGAATTCCTTTGCTTTAGGCTAAGCACACAATCAGGATTATGCTTCATTTCACAAGATCTATGGAAAAAAGACTTTTCACTTTGTCCTAAAACATAATATGCAAAAGCAAAAGGCCAAGTACCAGTCACATGAGAGATTTTAAACGAGAAAGTAGTAAACACAAGGGTAGCCTGTAATAAATAGTTTACTTTGGGTTGTTAGGCTGTCTAATTAGTTTGTTTGACATTATTAGTATATTGCAGTAAGCAATGATTTAAGCAGCTGCTTAAATGCAGCTCATACAAACATATAAGCATAAGCTAATGGAAAGAATTTAACCATTCCTGAATAAATAAAAAAAGACTGATCACAAGCAGAACATTGCAGCTTTCCACAATCAGCAGCAAAGAAAGCTTGCTTTGCTTGTTCACAAGAGGAAGAGAACCAAATGAAATACAGAAATTCAAAAGATTCTGAAGTTGTTAGAAGCCGTTAATAGGCCTCATTTGAAAATAACAGATTTACACTGGAAATAAATTCCTCAACTTGCTCTTATTCGAAAAAGCAGCATTTTTCATTACTTTAACCAAAATGCACTGTAGTTTGCTTTGATGCTGTGTAATGTTTCTTGTATCTCTTAAGTGATACACAATTAAACTTCTGCTCTCCCCCAACTGATAAAAATTCTTCATATTTTAATAGTTTCAAAGAATTAGGTTTCAAAAATATGCAATTGGGGCATATAGCTTACAATTGATGTGAAGCTGTTTGACTTTCAGATGACAGAGAGTTTAGCCCTTAAATTCCAAGCTCTAGAGATCTGAGAAAAGTGTCAGAGTCACCTTTGGTCATTCTAATAACTGGAAACAATCCCTTTAAATCTAGATTTTATCAGCACTCAATAGTCTGACCCTTCAAAGCACACAACAGAAGTTGAGACTCAGCGTTATGAACTTCCTCAAAAACTTCATGTGGAGATGCTGTTTTACTGTGTTAGCACCTTTTTAGTTTTGAAAATAAAACAATCAAAGTAATTATTGGATGAAACAGCAGTGCATAAAGCTGCAAGGAACATCTGAGATAGCAATGAGTAAACAGAGATTTATCTGTTATAGCTATGCAAAGATAAGAAAAGAAGGGATATCATGACCATATTTGTTGAAACCAATCTTTTCACACTAGAAAAACGGACACTTTTCATCACGGAATCATAGAATCATAGCATATCAATTTGGGAAGGACCTCAACAGTCATCTGGTCCAACCTTTCTTGGCAAAAGCACAGTCTAGACAAGATGGTTCATCACCACATAACCTTCCATTTCACTTAGATCTTCCTACACTAAGACTATGTGAGCTCAAGAGGCCACACACTGGAAGCACAAATTGAGATTCATTTACCTGAAAAAGAAAATCAGGCTGGAAGGAACCTTAGAGTCCTTTCCCATAGCTTGGGCAGAATAGAGCAGACTCTAAAAGTGTGCCTAATGATGTGACAATCCTTCACACAGCCTCCACAGACCACCCACTCTGGTGCTTCAGCTCTTCAAGTGTAGTTCAGCTCTCCCTGCACCAATATTCAATTTAAATCTGTTGCAAATTCACCTGATAATGACTTCTTATGGTTCTTGAATCACAGAGAACAACTGATGACCATTCTTTTTTCCAAAGCCTTACATTTAAAAGATTCATGATGCCAACTGATAGTTATCTCTTCCAGTTTCTACAGGGATTTATTTTGCTCCAGCACATCACCTTCCCCAAACATTTTATTCTTCCCCTATCCCCTGTACTCTCCACCACTTATCCTGTGCTTTCCCTTTCCCCTTCTCTTTCTTTAAAGGGCAGTGCCCAAAATTAGAAGCTAGCAAAGTGAGCCTTCACACCTCTGAGGGAGCTCAGAGCTTGAGCATATTCCACAGGGTAACTCCAAACATTCCAGATTAAAAAATTCTTAGAACACCACAATGTTCGTAGTCCACTACAATCCTACAACTGACTCCCAACCCTAATTGCCTTCCTACCTACTTATCTCATGTTCTCTTATTTAAGGTCTGTACTTTTGATTTTAATTTTTACTAGTAATTTATGTTTCCTTTTTCATTTTTTCCTTCACTGATTTTGATTAATTACACCTACTTCCAAAAGCTAGTTTTTATTTGGGTACTGTCATCTATCCTGGAAGCTCTAAAAGTTACATTTGTCTTCCTACTCAAGCATCAATTGGTTAAAAAAAAAATACACAGATGAATCAAGCCCAGAACATATTCTTAAGCGATTCAGTTCAATTTGATAGTAAATAACTGATAACTGAATATTCTTCTAGACTGACTGTTCCCTTGAAAAATGGTTAATTATTTTGCATTAATTTCTCCTATTTCCTGTTTTTCTTATGAAAACACCATTAGACCACGTCAAACGGTCTACTGAAGCCATTTTTGAATATTTCATGTTTTCTGGTGTTCCAGCCAAATGCAGAAAGTTTGCAGTAAAGCCTGTCAGCTGTTCAATAAAACCTGTTCTCTATGTACTGTCAACTTTTCTTTTTTTCTTAAAATAAAAAGCCAAACTGTGTTCTGCTGTCTTTTGAAAGAAACAGTTAGGCCCTCTTTACCATCCTTCAAAGAAAAGCAATATTGCTTCCCACCCACACACACTATCCAATTCTCAGGAAATTTTCTCCTCTAATAAATTCACCATGTCAAATGGTAGAAAATCATACACGGCATCAAAGAACTCCTTAAATAGCAAAAAGTGCATTTCATTGGCCTGACCAAGTTGAAATCATCTAAACTACCTAAAAAATTTCCATCATATTTTTATTTTCAGATATGCACTACTATTTTGAAATTTAAAAAAGCATCTCATCAGATTATCTCTTAGGCTAAGGGAAAAAAAGATGCTACATGCTTCAGCTTTCTCCAAATCATTTGCTATCGTCTCTCTTGCTAGAAAGAACTGCCTCCTCCTTTATAATCCTAAAGATAATAATCATTCTGCTGTGACCAGACAGAGTCATGGAGAAGGAGTTCCAATTACCATGCACTTCAACTGGAGAAAAGTTTTTGAAAACAATTAGCAGCTTGTAGAAAATTAAAAGCATTTAACCTAATTTTGACATAAATTGCAATTTTAGTCTGAATAACCATAATCTATTAATTTTGCCTTTTGCAACCATTAAGAAGCCTACAGACTTTCATATTTACTTTCCGAAAGTTCAGTTCCTTCTTTCAGCAAGTTGACACACAGACCAGTTTCGTCTGTTGAAGATGCAATACTGCAGTAATTCCAAAGTAGGGTCTACAGGAAATGGTCCCCAGCAGCCTACGGGAAAACCACACACTTATTTAGGTTTTTCTAGGAGTATCTGACCTACCCACGAGCTGAAAATCCAAGGACCTAGACATCAAATTAATGAAGTTAGTACCATCAAATTAATAAAGGTAATACCACCAAATTCCAGGAATTTCTGGATTTAATCAACCTAAGACTCTGGAGTGACGGGTCAGCGCAACTCATAGTCTCTCTTCACTTGTTCGTATCACTATTCTCTCTTAAAAAAAAAATCCAAACAAACACTGAAACAGTGTACCTGGTATTTTAGCGTACCTAGATCTTTCAATACTTTGCTCAGTTAAGCTGTCCAACAGACAGAAATTTCAGGAGAGATCATCATTGCAACATAATTTGTAAAGGCATCTGTAAGTGAATCTGTCAAGATGTCATCACCTAAACTTTCTCAGCAGTGGGATGTAGCTGTAGCTATTTAAGCCATGTTCGTCTCGTCAAACAATTTCTCTAAGAGACAAAAAGCTGAAATCCATCCAACTTTTTGCATACATTCGTCTGTGACTTATGAATTTACAGCCTAGAGCCCCAGTAATATAAAAGCTACAATTACTCTTCTTGCAAAGTAAACGTTCTGTTTTCATTCAGAATAGATCCCAGATTTCTTGCTTAAAGTGGTGCATGCATAGAGCACAAATACCCCATAGTCTTCAGTTCTAGTTCTGCACACTAGTTTGAGAGAACTAAAGTTAACAACAGCAAACAACCAGAAGTCTAAAGGGCAGTACCACAGATTCAATTATGCACATTCTGACAGCAAAGAATGAAGTACAAATTGCAAACACATATTAAACACACACAGAGCCTGGCACCGCAGTCAAACAACACACCAGTAAATATTTGATAGCTTAAAATTACAAAGCATAAACCAGAAATAAGTATCTAAACTAAATGCAGAAAAGCTTCTCTGATTTTAATGAAAATTAAGGCAAAATGCAAATAAATTCATACAGGTAAAAAAGCTGTTATAGTTTAAAACCTGATACTAGTAAAAAAAATTGAAAAAGCCTCTATATTAATGATTTTCCTAATAAAGTACTGCTGACCTTTCACTGTCAAATATTTCAGTTCAATCACTAATTCCAAAAATTTTCATCAAAAACCACAGTCTGTACATCTTGGCATGTGCTAAACATGACCTGAACTTCCAAAGGGCAATAGTTTCCAGTAGAGGCAAGAGGGGAAAGGCAAATCTGACAGGGTAGTGCCAAGAAAGTTTTCCCCATTTTACATTCAAGAGAATACCAACACACAAACATACTCCTTCACAGGTTTTGGAAGCAGAGAGGCTGACTCAGTAAAGGGATAAGCCTACAAATTCCAAATTCCAAGTTGGAAGCACTGAGATAGCATGGATTAGCAAGGAGCTTCTGGACATGGTTAAATGGAAAAAGAAAATGTATCAGAATTGGAAGCATGTGAGAGTTAATCGGGAGGCATACAAAGAGGTCGTCCAAGTAACAAGGGAAAAGATTAGATAAGCTAAAGCAGAGGTGGAATTAAAGCTGGCCAGGAACATAAATGGAAATAAGAAAAACTTTTACAAATGTGTAAATGAAAAGAGGAAGACTAGGGAAGATGTGGGCCCTTTCCAAAAAGACACTGGAGAGCTGGTCACAGGGGATTTGGAGAAGGCTGAGGTACTCAATAACTTCTTTG
>VZTY01018219.1:73492-103387 GCA_013400935.1 Turnix velox | reverse complement strand
ACATCATCAGTGGACAAAGGAAGGGCAACTGACATCATCTACCTGGACTTGTGCAAGACAGTTGACACTGTCCCACATGACATCCTGGTCACCAAACTGGAAAAGAATGGGTTTGACGGATGGACCACTCGCTGGATAAAGAGCTGGTTTAATGATTGCACTCAAAGAGTTGCAGTCAATGGCTCGTTGTCCAAGTGGAAACCAGTGACAAGCGGTGTTCCTCAAGGATCAGTACTGGGACCAGTGCTATTTAACATCTTTGCAGGAGATATGGACAGTGGGATCGAGTGCACCCTCAGCAAGTTTGCAGATGACACCAAGCTGTGTGGTGCAGTTGATACACCTGAAGCCATACCAAGCAAGAGATTACAAAAATGTATAACACTTATTTAGCTGTAATTCTGCAATTTTATGTTAGCTCTAGAAATTAAATTTGTAATAGCAGCAATAATAACACACATATGAAGATATTCAAGCTATGTTTCCTGCTATCTTTTGCTGACCTCTATAGTCTTTGTCTGGGAAAAGATCTTAGCATACATGTGAAATTAGTTAAATGACAGAAGACTTTCGATGAGTCTGGAAAAATCATTCCCAGAACATCTTATTTTATTTAAACACAGTAGAGCTTTAAGTTAATTATCAGAACACAAAAGAATAAGCTACACATAACTAACTCAAAAAACAGATTATCACACAATTATACTTCTTCCCAGCATATGGTAGTAGTAAACATGGGCAAAGAAATGCAATCTGTTTGAATAAGTTGCTCTGAAAATCTTTCCCTGTATTTGGAAAGTTGCTGTTACCTGAGCTCAGTGTGTTGACAGAGGAGTCTTGAATGACTTAACTTTATGTGAATAAAGGGAGAGTCCACTGAGATACCTCAAGTGGGGTATCCCAAATTACTAGAAGACATAGGTCCTTGCTTACTTCAAAAGACAGAAGCCTGGTTAACTTCTTTCCACTCATGCTTTTCAAACTGGAAGCAAATAATTATTTTCGTAAAAAAGAAATTAAGATAGTGTTTTGCTTATGTGAACCCTTTGGCAAAAAGCAAAAAGGCATTTTTTTGTTTGAGGTCTATGATTTTGTTTCTTAAGTACCTCTTCTGAGGAAGATATTCCTTCCAGATTTGGTATTTTTTGCACCACGTTGGTTTCTAGGTGACCAAGGTCTTAAGTTCTTACTCCTAATGGAATCAGCTTTTCAATTATTTGCCTTCAGCAAACTCCCAAGAGTTTAATTTTGTTTCTATGCCTACTATCTCTTCCTTTAAAATGGAAATCAGCTTGTAATTTTAGCCTTCCTTTTGATAAAGGCAGGGCAATCTCAACATGCAAATGAAACAATTGACAGACAGAAGACACTGCCTTTTCACAAACGCAGCCTTTCACTCTTTTTTGAGCTATTCAGTATTTTCCCGGAGAAAGGGATAGATGTTTTTTATTTTAGTGTCCTCCTCCTTTCAACAACCATCCCTGACAGCCCTTTTTTCACTTCTGTGGCTTATGGAGCAGATCCATTTGTAGCTCATAGGCTTTGCAGTCTGAAGCTAGAACTCCATCTGACCTCTGCCCCTTCACTTGAAGATGTTCAGCTGCCTTAGTACTGAGTGGCTGTCCGACTTGCTGAATTACTTCTGTAAAGCCCTTAATAAGCATGGTTATCCTACTTTCCTTAACTTTGACAATTTTTCAGGACATTCTCCTCCTATCCCCCTCTGTCAATCTCTACAATCTCAGTTAAGTGCTTTCTTGACCGTTGCAGAGCTGGTATTACATTTCAGTCCTTCTCTCACATTAAGGAACAGTCACAGGATCAGCCAATAATGTACTGCAAACTGGAAGAAGGGGCTCAAAAAATACTGAAAGTTATATGCTTCAAGTCTCGAAAAAAAAACATGCAGAGGATTTAGGCAGGAGACTGCAGAAAGTTCCTGTTACCTGAGGTTGGTGTGTTCACAAAGAGTGAGGTGTCCTGGAAGAGTCCACTGAGGCATTCCTCAGAGGGGTCTCCCAAATCGCTGGAAGACATAGCCTCCTTTTTATCCTAACTCCCCTGGCCACTATTCCTTCCCTTCCAAGGTGCTGGGACTTATAAAACTTCCAGATTCACCTAAAATACATCAAATCCTAACATACACCCTGAAGTCATGTCAGGAGTTTCAGCAACATCTGTGGGTAAAATGTTTGATTTCAGTCAATACTAGTGTTTGTTTTCTCTTTTTTATAAAGACTCTTATTCCCACTATTTGTGTCCTTATCAATAATGCACACCCTAGCACACACCCCTAAGTCAAGTTTCAGTAATGCTCATGTGTCACTTGGTTTTAAGGACATTCTTATTTCCAACCTTTGTGGAGAAACTTCTTATCGATAACATACATCCTAGCAGAGATCTCAAAAACTGTGCCCACAGTTCCAGCGATATCCACATGCCCATTGTTCATAAGGACACTCTTATTCCCACTACTTCTGAAAATACTTATGGCCTGATCTTAATAAGACTACTTTGCTTATACTTATTATAGATATAGTAAATGTCTGTCTTCATGCCAGATAGCTCTTTATCATAGACCTATCATTTTGATTCAGTGGTTGATGGAGAAGAAGCAAAGACCTGTCTCAGTCAGCTCTATGCTGGAGTTCAAACAGGTGTTGCTCTAATAGACATGGTTCATCAGTTCTCATTCCCCGTACACTCCAGGAAAGGAGCAACTTACGACATTTAACTGAAGTCTGAAATCCCTTCACACTCCAGGAGATCAATTTAAAAGTCAATCATTTATACTGATTATATAAAAAGCAGAGAGTTTTGTCCGAATTTTAATTAAAATGAATGGCTGTGTAGGCAGGACAAGCTGAGCTGCTCCTCATCACCTGTTTTGCTGAACACAGAAGGCAATACAGTATGTACTGTCCATTCAAAAAAAAGCAGCAGAAAAACGTTCAAAGTATTTCCTCAAGAAAGACATCAGCAAGAAAAACAATTTTCAGTTGTATCCTACCTTCAGAAAATACTCAGTAATCACCACACAGTGCTGTGTTCAAACTGCCACTCTAGCTCAGTGAGACAGCATGATATCTATATGCTACTGTGATCCACCCTTTACTAAACATCAGGAAAAGAATTTACATATTACACACACAAGTAATAACATGTCAGCAAACCTCCAATATTCTGAGGTTGAAGATCTCAGTTCAGCTTTCTCTGCAACAAGCACAAGTGTGTCCTTGAATAATTTCTGGCTACAGTTTGCAGTAAAAATTGCTACATAATCACAATCTGTAAAAAGAAGGATGCAGAATTAATGCAAATTATAAAATCCATTTAAACTAAAGTTAGGAATAGTTATGAATAAAAACACTGCCAACACCTTAGCAGCTGTTGCACTGTAACACAGTCCAGTTTCTCATGTATTTTAGGAACATCTTCATTTTCCTAAAATTTAGTGATGAAAAGTCAATCAGAAACAGGACAGGATACGGTCCTGAGCCACAGTAATATTCTGCACCTGCTTTTACTGAAGCTGTAACTTCTTGCTAGCTTAACGAAAAGCACTAGGAATGGCCCAGAACACATCTTCACAGATGAGATGGAAAGCAGCAATACCACTAGTAGTCACTAACTTTGTTACTGGGTGCAGCATGCTGCCTTCTGAACACTCAGCATGCACTACATCTTGTGGAGGGCTACCAGCTGTGCCTCTATGAGATCTGTCTTTTGCAGGAGAACAGACAGAAATTGTGTTTCATGGGGATGAGCTAAACACTTATGTTTTAGCAAGAAGCTGAGCAACTCTGCAACTTCTGTTGGCAAAACCAGATCTTTTTCGTCTGTATTTAGACCTTTGTATTAAAAGCACTACTGAATTAAACAACTGCAGCAAAATGAAATACACAGGACTGATTCCGGAAATCCCTACTTTCTTATTACATCGTATCACCAGTGTTTGCATTCAGTTATGTCAGTCTCACAGCACAATCTTTTGGCTTTACATGGCCCACCAAAAGATAAAATTAATTATGACAGAATAGAATCATAGATTAGTTTGAGTTGGAAGGGACCTTAAAGATCCTCTAGTTCCAACCCTCCTGCCATGGGCAAAGACACCTCCCACTAGACCAGGCTGCTCAATCAATCCTACTCCTGAACAACTTGTAAGCTGGTTAAAGAGGAAGGTCCCACTCACTTGGAAGGCAGTCCAAACAATCTTCTAACAGGTTGTTTGCCCTTCTGGGCACTTTTTAGACTGATCAATAAATCAAACATATCTGTCACAGGAAAAAATAAATCAGAAAATGTTATTTTTTTCTCCCTACTGAAAGAATGCCAAACAACTTCCTTTAGATCTAGAACTCCCTTCTACACTGCAGTGTTGGCATCAGGCTAAAGGTTCTCAGCAAAAGTAGCAGATTCTGTTGCTTCAAAGCAACACAGAGGTCAGCAAAAGGTCAGCATTACCATATTACAACTATAGCCACATTTGTTCCTCTGAACAGAAACAAACAAACATTGCTTCACTAGTGAACACTTCAGTCATTTTGCTGAAAATTTAATGTTTTCGTCCACTAATTACAAAGGCATATCAGAAAAACTGACTATATCAAAATGCAGAGGTAAATTTTTCTAAGAAAAATATCGTAAGATGTCAATAAGACCTTAAAGAAAGTGGGTACTTGTTTATTGTTTAAAATACGAAAGTAATAAATCCAAGCAATTCATCACGTTTCTCGCCATGGATGCATCAACTTAACAAATAATTCCTGTTTCAGAAAAAAAAAAAATATTCAAAAATAAGATTGCCTGACTTTCCTCTAAAGAGACTTACCTGCTAAGGCCAAATTCTCTCAGCATATCCTTAGTCATGTGGTGGTGTGTTATAGCAGCAGCCAGTAACGTCAAATGCACAAAAATGGTTCTATGAGCATGGAAAGGTAAGAATGAAATCCACTCTGTCACGTATATTTTGATGAATGTTTTTAGAAATGCTAAAATTAAAATGGGCAAAAATACATGTAACATTAAGTAAATAATGTCATAAAACAATATGATGGAGGAATTTATTAAATACAGTTTTTAAAATAGATTGTTTTTCTGACTACTGCACTTGTTTTCCTCAGCAAAAGAAATGGGAATAATTAATGGATTTGGTTCCTTCTCTCCAAGGATGAAGATCATTGACCTGTAGAGGAAGGCCTTTATGTAGCACAGAGATAGCACTCCTACAGCAGAAGGAAAAAAAAAAAAGCAAGGTATGTGTGTAGCTGGCACATGTCCAGAGGTGCTTATCAGCTCCAACTGCTCAGACTAACTCAGAGCTGGGTATCTGAGATTCTGGTTAAGGCTGCCATTATAATATACTTTCTTTTATGAACTAGAATGAAGGTGGCAGGTGAGAGGGTCTCCTATTATTGTTATGATAAGCAAAATCTCAGACTTCACACAGAAGCAACAAATGAGCCACATTTTCCTTTCTGTTAAGTGCAGCTCTTTAAACCAAGAACATTTTTTTTCTGTTCACATATTACATAGTTACCTTAAGTATACAATTATTGGCTTCCCAGCACACAAACTGCAGTCTCACCACAACGAAAGGGAGTTTTCAGTTATTTTTTTTGCAGTTGCTCAGTTCGTTGTCTACTCCACAGCTGAGTAGTTCCTGAAACATAAACCTTGTTTTCAGTGTACAAGAGATACAAGTTAATTCATTACTGCAGAGAGCCAGTAAGGCGATTAAAACCCCTGACCTTTCCACACCTTATAGAAATCCACAGCCTATACAAACACTTCTTTAAGAAATCTAATTTTCATTACATAAAATAACATATGCATTCTCTAGATCAAATTAGCAGCAACTACTTATATTATTTCCTCAGTGCTTCACAACTTAGGATTTTGGAAAAAAATAATTCTACCAGACCAAAATACGTGAAAACCTCACACGCTGCATGACTGATTATCTGACAGAAAGAGATAAAAAGAGAAGATGGTATTATCTAAGTGTTGAAATGAAAAAAAAAAAAAAATCACATAGTATTGCTCAAAAATGCACATGAGCCAAGAACTTCTAAAAACACATAGGAACTCACAGGTGTCCCAAAATTGTTTTAAGAAAAATTAAAATGCCTTGAAAGCAACCAGTTCTTTCACAGACTGGAGACTTCCCTCCTTGCGGAGGACATAGCTCAGGATATTAAAGTCACCACAGAAGTGGCCTGAGAACTCAATCAGAAGAGTAGCAATTTAATAAGCATTAATATAAGTGAACTAGACTTTCTCAGAAAATTGCTCAGTGCAGATCTCTCTTACAAATCACCACAGAGCTCTTCTCTAAAAGGGGAAGAGAAGAGGCTGACAATTTCATTTATCACAAAAAGTAACCTGTATTACCACTGTCAAACACGCCATTGAAAAACTTAATTGGAATCAGTCCAAAAAACAAATTCACAAGAAAAACCTAGTTGCACTGGTTGGTCAGAAATACAGTGATCAAGATTAATGTGGAGAAGAAAATAGATAAGATCTAACTGATCTGGTTTACTCAAGAAAGAAAAGTCCCCAGTTCATACAATTTTGAGAACCAGCTATATTTGGAAGTATCATAAAAATTTTGAAGGAAAGCATGATGGGAATACTGGATGCTTTTTGGTACTCAACCCACATTTATAGGCTAAATTCTGGAAGACAACATACAAAAAAAGAAAGCCAACAAAGTTCCTCCTATTTGCAGTCTTATTATATCAAGCAGTATGCAATACTGTATAGCTTTTGTTCCTCACTCCATCCTCATGGTATGTAAACACATGGTTTTGCCTCACATCTCTGGTCCTTCCTTCCATTTCCTTTCATGGAGCTTTCACAGTCCAGCCTTCAGTGCAGGACTTACACCACTGCAAGCTACTGGCCACAGCACAGCTACAGCATACTCCAGTCAAGGTTAAAAAGACTGGCTGGACTCATACACACATTAAACACATGGGGCATCTACACTGCTACAGACTGTAAAAGGCTCAAAGTTCAACACATCTGCACCCTAAAACCATAGGAATTATCAAACGTCTATCACTAGTTGGTGAAACTGCTATTTCAAGAACACTAATCAAGTACTGACTACAGAAGAAAAATGAATATACATTAACTGTAATTGTAAAATCTGAAAAAGAGTATACTACAACATTACACTTTCTTGGATGAAAGTGTCTAAACAGAGCAACTGAAAAGCATATTATTCAAACTAACCAAATCATCTTGATTTAATGGTTGTATCAATTACCATTTCGAGCTTTATGAGACTTACAAGTTTCAAATAAGCATCCATCTCTTAATAAACTGAGCAAGTATTCCATTCAAACAACGATATTAAAAAACACTGTTTACCGTGTTCACTGAGAACTAAACTGCCAGCTAATTAGGAATTACCATGCTTAAATTCCATTCTACTTTTCCATATCCATTCTAAATTTACAGAAAACACAAAGACACAGAACAAGAACCCAAATGACAGGGAAGTCGTTGGAGTCCACGTGCTGTAGCAGGCACTCTTCCCCTGCAGGGTCAGGATGTCCTCCTGGCATTTGGAGTTTTTAATGGACATGCTATAGAAAAATTAAATTCTCTCAAGAGACCAAACAACTGGTTTGAAACCCTCCCCAGGTAAAAATTCCACATAAAACTAATTACTTTTTTTATATATCTTATGACTGTAATGAGAACAAAAAATGGAAGAGTTGATATTACAGTTTAAGAATTTCAGTGCTGAATTCAGGAAAATTAATGGCAAAGCATAGAGTCATTTTCACAGTAACAAAATCATTACAATCCCTTCAATTTTTATTTTCTCTTTTACATTTGCCATCTTGGGCTTTTCAATAGACATTTCATGGCACCCTTTAAATAATGTATTTAAACTGCCATTTAGCTTTGGGAAATCTGAAACAACTAATTGCTAAATACTGAAAAAAAACTTCAATACTGCCCAAATTTGGCAACAACTATGTATGGCCTTTGGTTAATACTCAGCAGATACACAAGCAACATCAAACCTCCTCTTTGAATCACTAATGCTTTTATGTTGCCCAGTGTCTCATCTTCATACTATACCACATCTAACTAATTTGGTAAATGTAGATTTTCCCCACCCCATTTCTAGGCTCCAGTTTTATTTCACCAAAGCACTATCACAGTATGGATCAAAGTAACTACCATGACTTTTAAACTGTTCTTGTAATAAAGAAAAACCTTGCTGGATTTTTCCTAGAGTAAGTGTTCAATACTCTCAGACTGTTTTGTGACCATTCACTATTTCCATGAGAACATCAACTTTATCCAATCTGAATCTCAAGAATCAAATTCCATCTAAAATTATTGAAACTTTCCAGAACAGCTGAAGATCAGAAACTGAAATTAATATAACAGGTGTTAACAACACAAACATTCAATGGCATTTACAGACACCAAAAAATGTAAGTTTTAGAGAGATTATGATGTTTCACATGATCCCCAAAAGATGTGAGCATCAGCAGACTGTTAAAAATACACACAATATGAGTACAAAATAGTCATACATTTGTGCCACACAAAAAGTCACTTCCATACCACAGTAAAGAGATCATCTGTAATCCACAGAGCAATTAATTAGAGGAGAAGTAGTTAATACTAAGCACAACTTTAGTTGCTTACTCAGGCTATGGTTAGCATATTGAATCAACCATTATTCTGAGAGTGAAAGTAACAGGCTGAAGGAATAACAACAAACTCACAAAAAATCCCAGCAGGCCAGAAACAGTTATGCTGTTGCAAAGGCTGCCTCCTAGGACTTCACTGTCACTTCTGCTCCTTCTGTCATATGAACAATTATTCTTATTCTGCTCTGTAGAAGGTTTCACACCAAGCATTATTACAGAACTCTTCAAGCAACAATTGAGCCTACGGAGAAGGCAAATGAATTATTATTTTACATGAAAGTATTGTAATAAGATCTAAATCTCAGTTATTTCTCCAAAGTGTAAGTAATCATTTAATTTTTAATACATATATGTTCAAGGTTTCTGTATGTTTCTTTTCTAAAGGCAAGAGCCATATTCTGTAGGAGACTAGAAATGGTGTGTAACAGTCCATAAACACACAGAGAACATACTGCACATCTAATAATACTCCAGATAGCAAAAGCCAATTCTGATGATGCTTTAGTTCCAGATCTGTTTTGGCATGAAGTTTGGCGGTTTTTTTAAAGTAAAAATAAAATATGTGTTTGTGGGGGGTTGTTTTTGTTTGGAGGTTTGTTTTTCTGTTTTCAGACAGTGTTTCAGATACCATCTTGCTTTATTATGGAGGACCTGAACTACAGACAAACAGAATGTAGTAAAGCAGAACAGCTTCATCATCTTCAAATATTGTCAGGCTAGCATGAAAGCATTTGGCTCTCACAATGCCTTTTTTGTTATCTGAAGCATAAATAGGTTCAGAGGAACAGAAGCACAATGAGGACAATTCAGTACATCTTTCACACAGACACAAACTCATGGTCAGAACAAATATTGTTTTCTACGTTCACCAATATAAAGTTCTAAAAGGAACATATCCATATCCAACAGTGCTAGCTAGACTTAATTATTAAAAAGAAATCAAGCAAAAGAAGCCTTAATTATTTCAGTTTATACATCTGAATAATTTCCTGGATATATACACAAAACTACACTGCCTCCCAAATACTTGTTCTTTCAGCCTATAGTGTTTCAAAAAGCAACCCCATAAAACAGCTAGCATTAGATTTTCTGGCCGAAGTAAACCCAACAAAAGCAGTAAAAAAAAAAAATCCACTCAATTTAAGAAAAATAACACTACCAGTACCATTAAATTTGCTTATTTGCCAAATAATAAGCCCTTATTTACAAGAACATTGAAAGAATTTCCCTTTTATTTTGCATTTTTCTGCCACTTGTTTACTCAAGGTTGCAAGATCCAGAGAAAAAAACAAGCATATTTAGTATTTGACAGGGGAATTACATCTCAAACAAATAAATGTATTTTCTTGGGGTTTTTTTAGATGTACTTTCTCCATTTACTCTCTTCATTGATCAGCTTTTTTTTCTCTATAATAGAGTGTGAGCTAACATTACTTCTACCAGTATTTCATCAGCTTTCTAAAATTATTCTTGTCCTTAGTCAATAATAGCTTTGAGTATCATTCATTAGCCTCAGTACCTTGCTATTCCATCGGGAGGGGAAATTCCAGAATATCAACAATCCAGAATCTCCACAGATATAAACAATAAGGAAAAATAAAAACCACTTCAGCTTCCATCATTCTGATCCAAGGGAAAGGTAAGTTGCTTACAACATCTAGAATGCGGAGCCTGAAAAACATAAATGTGAGGCAAAGAAAGTCCTTCCACCTGGAATCTTTAGGGAAATTAAGCAAAAACATTTTCAAAAACACTGAATTGGTTAATGCTGATATACCTAATTACACTAAAATTTTTGTATGTCATCCTGTGAATACAAACTCTGCCCTAATACATACGCTGTTGAAAATATCATTTGTTATTCACAGGTGATAGAGCATTATTTACCTACATTTATTTTTTCAATTTCTATGATTAATAAAAATACTTAGATTTTGACAATGGATGAGGCAGCGTATCTATTTGTCTAACACACGTCCACTACTTTTCAGTATTTTCCATTTGTAACAAGCTTTTTCTGTTTGTAAAAAGTCTTCACAAATAAGCCTTATTAAGAAAGATTTTATATCATTGTCCTGTCATACTTCCCATATACTTTCACAAAGTGTCTATACACCTGTTTGATTCTACAGATTTTGAAGAAATATCCTTTTCTATGTGAAATAATATAAGCAGATGATTTAGTCAAAACACAAGGTCAGAAAGTAGAAAATGTTGAATTCTGCACTACAACAGTGACAACTGTTCAAAAGAACTACCACATCTGTAACTTAGAGATCATCACCTGCAAAGAAATCTAAAGATTCCTGAATTGCAGAAAGACAGCAGCAGAAGGCAAGACTGAACTAGAGGTTGTAAACAGAAGGAATGAGAATGTCAGAAAGCAAATATAAAAATTACAAAACTGACTTTTTTTTCAGATCAATATGTAGTCTAGCTAGTTTTAATTTTCCCCTAAAATTAGTCATAGAATCGTAGAATAGTTTGAGTTGGAAGGAACCTAAAAATCATCGAGTTCCAACCCCCCTGCCATAGGGGGTCGTCTAGACTCAATCAACTCTCATGGATAAGATGAGAACTGGCAAAATCTTTTCAAATCACACAGAAACATCACTTGGAGTTCTGCAAACAGATGTTCTCTGCCAACTTGAAAGTTTTTTTCAATGAAGATACATATGTATAGTACGATTCTTACATTTGCATATGGCATTACTTTCAATTGCATACGGTATTATATTCTGTTGCACAAGTAAGAACTTTTTTATTTAGTAGTACTTCCCCCAGTGACAGATTTTTTTTTTAAAGTACTATTTTTAGTTTCACGAATAGAGGAGACTTCAATTCAGAATTCAGTATTCTCTCAAGCAAACCTAGCCCAGAATCAAGATCAATGAAGCACCAAGGGATCCAAGGATGTTGCTAAACCTAGATCAAGTAAAACTCTAAAGACAGCTCATCCAACTTGTCCTGCAACACAACAGACCAAGATTAAATCAGCTGGAAATTTACCGGCTTGTGATTTGGAATTAAAGGTGTTCTAACTACATCCGACTACTGCATTTTCTTTCCACTGACAACACTAAGATGGAATACTCAGTGAACACAATACATAGAGGCTTTACTCTCCCAGAGGAGTCTATGTTAAAAAAATCTTTTTAAGAACACAAAATACGAAATAATTTGCAGCACAATATAATGAGAAGATGAAGATTCTTATTCAAATGTCCAAAAGCAGAGTATATTTAACATTCTGTGTAGAAACAGAAGCAATAAAGAAGTAGAAATTGGGAAAAATATGCAGAGGACTTCATCCATTTACATTTCAAAAATGGGTTAGCAGTATGTTGATCAAATATATTTTATGTTAATTTTATACATTTTCTTCAAGCAATTCCTAACTCCACTCAACACAAGCTTTCCCAGTATCTCAACAGCATATCACAAGCAAAATATGCACATTATTTCAAGTATTCTTTTCATTCCTCACTCTCAAAGAAAAAAAGGATCATGTGCATTCTTCAATTCAACAAACCAAGCAATTTTCTTAAATATTGTCTCCAACTGCCTACCTCCCCAGAAGTATTATCTGCAAAAGATTATCCCACAGTTGCTAGTAGTCTTACACAAAACTCTTACAAATTCTTCTAAGAAAAAACAAAGATAATAAATTATTTACAAAGGTATCTTTTCACTCCTGTGAATTTTTAATCACTGAATAATAATCCAAGTCTTAATAAGTATTGCCTGATAAATCATCGCTTGCCTCTCAAGTATCACACCTGTCATAGACTCAAAGGCTTTAACGATGTCTGAAAATTCTAATTTTAAATACCAACATTAAATGGTAAAACAAAAACCCAATGAAATTATTTAGAATAAAGGCTCGTCCAGAAAATGACTGATAGAGTCTCAATGGAAAGCAAACAGTACAAAAGAAGAGCAAATATGTAAATCTATATTTGTTACTTGTAACAACAACAAAATCACTTCTACTACAATGTAGCAGAACTACTGCATGCACAGACTTTTGGCGATGTTATCGCTGCAGAATATCAGAAGTACTGTTTGCCCACAGTATGGGCTTCATTAAAAGAAATTTCTTTTTAATCAATCAGGCCCAGCACTAAAAATGAGATCAAGAACTTTTTAATGCAGAGCAGAACACAACATTGTGAGACAAGCAATTGAAGAGCAACAAAAGATGAAGGAGAAAGCACTGTGTGTCACTACGCATTTTACCTATAAAAATCTTCGCCTTACTGAATAAGATATTTTATTACCCCTGGTCATATGGCCATGTGTCAACATTACTGAATTATCACCAGAGACCATGAGTTACATCCATTCCCTGCACCAAAGTGTGCCAATTCCTGCCACTAAAGACAGGAACTCATCTCAAACTCCCAGTTTTCATTAGCACATTATCAATACTACACATAACAGAGCTTTACAAGCAAGAAGCTCTGACATACATAATTTTTAAGCTTTCCTTTTAATCCAAACTGACCATTTTTCCTTGCTTCATAACCTCTTTCCACAGAATGACAGCCTAAGCAAATGACTCCTCACATCATCATAACAAAATTAACTCCTTAGCCTAAGGCAAAGAAAAATGAACCACATTAGAACACAGATCTCTCAAAATAGCAAGTTAACTGCCAGAGTCAGCTCCTGTTATAGTGTTTTAATAATCACTATTTTTTCGACATATTTGCAATAGATGAAAAATGGTATGGTAACCAAAACAAAGTGAAAAAAAGCTTTATATTTTCACCAACGGGAAAACATTTTTTAGGGGAAAAAGAACTCCAAAAACATCACCACACAACACTGTTTATACAAGATTATAAAATACACAGCTTGTTAAATATTAGAAATATGCTTTTAAATAATTTATTTTGGAGAAACATGAAAAACTTAAGTATAACAAGATCATAGAAAAGAGGTGATAGGACAAAAAAACTACTCACAAAACTAGTTATTTCCATTAACTAGTTATCTTTGTTGCAAATGAATAACACAGTTCAAAAATAGCCACGTTAATCAAAGCCAAGCACAGTGAAATGTCCACTGGCAAAACAAAACCAAACACTGACAGCTGTAAAACTAGAATTCAATGAAAACTCAATAAAACAGACTAAATGTTACAAAAGGAATATATAAATTCTCTTAAACATTAAGAGACATGTAATCACTTCAGAAATCTTACTCTCAATTAGATCTGTAGATTCTGGGGATTACTTGATTTTGTGTTTATATCTGAAGACACATACAGCTTTCTTGCAAGTTTTTTTTCCTTTAGAAGGCTGAAACAGCTCAGAATTTATTATCTTGACATACAAACATTTATATTCAAACACAGAATACCCAGTTCAAATTGGGAACACAAAATGTCCCCTCAAATTATATAGATTTTAATAAAGAAACCTTTCCAAATTCTTTCCTTTTGTGCTTTGTATACATACAGGAATCATACACTGTTCCAAGGTAACAAATCAAATTTCTCGTTCTACCCTATTTTCAATCCCATGACAACTCCAACTCTGGCTTTATTCATGCTCCTCTTCTTACTGCCCTCTCTTTCTAAAAACTGAAACTTCAGCATCTCCTACAATTCCTATTGTATTACTGCATATGGTTTCACAAAGTCCAAAACACTGACAGCCATCACTAATGAATCTGCTGTTATTTGATTTGTAGGTAAAGCCTTGCTGCAAAGCAAAGCTGGATTCACTACATCACACACACTGGGCATAAAGAGAACAACCGTGGCACAACAAAGGAACTCCCTTTCTTCTGATAAAATTTTTCTACACAAGGTTCAAGAAGAGAATGAGATGGCTTTTTGCCACCGACACCTCTCCTTTCACCCTGGGCTCCTATTACAAATCTCAGCATTTTAGTGGCATAAAGGAAACGCCATTTTCCGTAGATGAATGCACTGAAGACACAGTATAATTGCCATGGTCTTTATAACCAAATGTGTCCAAAACAGCTAGGTATTTGCCTCACAGTTTTCATTACCAGGCTAGTTCTAACTTATGTCCAAGCCATTGACTGTAACTGGAAAACACAGGAATATTTACAGTCTTTTAAGTAACAGAAAAAGGCTCCGAGATACTACTGGACTCATTCCAGAAGGAGAAGAAGGTGGGGAGGGAATCAATTTAGTAAAGTAACAAATTACTTTAGTAAATTTACAATTACTCCTTCAGATGTGGAGCTGAAAATATTTTTGGTGACAACCTACCAACACAAAACCTATAAAGGGAAACTAAGTCCAAAATAATTTCCTTCCTCTATTTTTAACAGGTGGAGCTAAATGAAATGGCAAAGCCAAACAGCAGAGTGTCTTGCTCACATATTCTTACCTCCTAGATCTGAGTACTCACCTGTCACCGAATGACTGATAAACTATGAAAGTTGAAAGCTATCTGTGTGATCAAATACAAACTAAGCAGATTACAAAAACCAACAAAAAATTGCTTTCCTGGCAAATATAACAAACCCCAAACAGCTCATTAGTGCACAGTAAAGATGCCCAAATTGTCATGGTTCTCACATGGCAACTTCTCTTACCAAACGCAAACATGGCTCTGCAGGCTGGGCACCTCCTTCCTCAGCTATTTCTGGTATATTTTGCAGCCCTGAGAACAGGCTCAGGTTGGCCACAGTGTCTCCAGCAGCTTTTCCAGTCCTTGCTTTGCTGGTTCTTGTGTTAATACAGGCTAAAAAGCACTGGCACTGTTCTTGTTTGCTCTAGACTCACCATTTTCAGAGTCCACTGCTGTAAGTAAGCCGATTCCACCCATATAGTTGCTTCCTCATCCTCCTGTAATATTTTGTTACAGATGCTGCCAAGAAGGAAACAAGGATCTAGTTACATTAATTCTATTATTTCCAGGGGCCCAACCTCTGCAAAGTGTTTGCAAACGGAACTGCCAGCAGGTTAAAATTAATTAATGAAATACAAATAGAGTGCCTTTCTGAAGTAATAACTGGGACTTCACTGACCTTGCTAGAATATGAACCCTTTGGGTTGAATGAATTATATCATCCATGCCAAGCATAAGGTACCACCAGAAGCTGTAATCCATTTTCCTACTTGCCAAAGGATATCCCAACAGTGCCTCAAAAATAGAGCACCCTGATTTGGCATATGATCCACACTCGGGAGCCCTGCTCACAGGCTGAGGGGCAGGACAGCAACATGCCAGCAGTCAGGAAGTTTCTTTTTCCAGGTATTTTATTCACAAGTTTTGGTAGCCAGGGGACTGTAGGGGAACCTCTGAAGGAGGAGGCAGGAGCTGCCCTCAGAGGGGACCAAAGCCTAGCCAATCAGCAGAGCCCATGGTGCATCTGTGAGAAGACATTTAGGAAATTGCTGTCAAAACCAGAGAGGGGAAGAATGATGTCATGGCAGAGACTAGAGGGCCTCTGGACAGCCTCTGGACCACCATCAGAGCTGAGGAAATGGTTGACGAGGAAGAAACAGTGGAAGAGTGAACACAAGGAACCCTGACATCAAGCTTCTGCACAGCAAGGGAAGGGGAGTCTGCAGGGAAGCTGGGCCTGGCAGAGGAGGGCAAAGGTGTTTTCCTTAAGTGCTTCAGTCCTTGTCCTTTGTTTCCCAATTAATAATCAAATGTTTGAAGTCATGTTAGATTCCCCAAACTCAGTCCACTTTGCCCTCAACAGGAATTGGCAAGACATCTGTCTTTATTTCAAGCCTCAAGATTTCTGACTCCTTTTCTTCCTATTTTCTCCCCCATCCTACTGTGGGGAAGGAGCAAGTCAGCAGCTCTGCCAATGCTTTACTCCTAAGCTGGGTCCAACCCACCAGACCAGGACTACATGATCACTTAACCTGCCCTACTCCACACCAGCATTCACAATCTCCATCAATAATGAACCGCAATTCTAATTACACATCCTAGCCTGGCAGGCCCCAAGGGCATGAACAAAGGCCTTAGTCTTCACCCATCTCCCAGTGAACTAGAGCTGTAAGTTTTTTGGTTATCCATTACAGACTTCAAGCATCAGATCAGGTGTCAAAAAGTGTTTGTACCCAAGGAGGTAAGGTGCAACCATTCTGTAGGCACTTCTATAGCCAGAAACATTTCATAAGGTTACCAGCAACTAAAGGGATTGGCTGTGCATGCAGAAGTGTATTTCTTCTAGTCCTAACTCTCAATCCACACTGACACACAGGTCTCTGCTTCAATTGACAGAGAAGCAGAGGCACAGTACCAGATGCTTTGCCCTAGTGAATGAGCTGCTGAGGCAAAATGATACTTCTGGGCTCACTCCTGAATCCAATCCCAGATGTAGTGTGTTCAACTGAAACCGGCACATTTATCTCATCTTACAGCAACACTTGGAGAAATAACTGATTATATAACATGGAACTTCATTCTCAAACTACTTTAGATTATTCTGTACTACTTAAGAATCCTTCTTCTAAGTGTGTACTTAGGCTCTCTTACAATGAGAGGTCTTAGTCACAAAGACCAACTAAAAAATACAGCTAAGTCCTTTGCTCAAAGAGATCACAGCATCCATAATTAATGTTTCCATTGTTAGTACTCTCCAATTTTAATTTTTCTTTAAATGCATCCACATTACTTATGAGTCTATGCAATATTCTAATCACACTGTGGTATCTTCTTCCATCAAACAACCAGTACATTAACAGCACAAGATCTTTTTCCTTCTTCTGGAAGCCAGCAGGGACAGAAAGACATCTCATACAGGTCTACCTTGTAGGTTTGTATCTACAAACTAACATATCACAGGTATAGGTCATTTCTGAGCAAGTCAAGGAAGTTTGTTCTTTTTCCAGTATCTTGTTGGAAATCAATATCTAACCTTGTCACTGAGAATACATCAAAGATAAATTATATAAAGTATATGTCTCCAAAACTCTATTTTACCTGCATTTAATCTTGTCCAAATTTAACTGCAATCACCCTAGCAGCATCCAGTTATAAATACATGGGCCACAGTTCATCTTCTTTGCTTTCTGAGAAGAACTGACAACAGCATGCAGCTAACCTTGGATTTTGAAGGTAAATCACAAAGTAGTTGCATAAATCTTTCTTTACCATAATCACACTGGTTGAAAGGGACCTTTCAGATCCTCAAGTCCACTCATCAGGCCAACTCTGGCAAGCCTCATACCTGGACAGGGACTTGACCCTCAGGTTAGAAGTCCGATGCTCTCCCAACTAAGCTAAATGTCCAGGTCATAACCTTCCTCTTATTTAACATCAATTTTTCCAAAGAGCAAACAGTCAAAACCAAAATACTATGCTGGGTCAGCACAGACTCAGTTGGAGGGCTACGATTCAGTTAACAGACAGACAGTGAATGGACAAGAACAGAGGAAAAAAACCTGGCTGAATGTTTTTTGTTTGTTTGTTTTAATGTTAAGCAAGCATCCACAAAAACTGTTTCAAGCATTAAAAGAATCAGCCTGTAGAAATAATAATCTTGTTTTATTTATAGTCAGGGTCATGGGAAATATGTCCTGATATATTAAAAAAACACAGCTTCCCAGATTAGTTTTGGTAGCAGAATTCAAAGAATGAACAGCTATGGGAAAGTTTAAATTCTCATCAAATACACCTGAGTGTCCTTGTTCAAAGCAGTTTATACTTTGTCATTCATTAAGCAGCAAGTATGAAGACAATTGTAAATCCTAGCATACTTGTGACAAATTTTTGTGGCAACCCAATGTAATACATGCATCTGTAGTGATTATAGACAAGAGTTTGTGATCATGCTTAATTACAGCATGATTAAAATACCATTTGAATAATTAAATTTGGAAGAAACCCACATTACTTCATTAGATGCATAATAAAAGCAATCACTAATCTTTTATTAAATATGCCTTACGTATAAAACTGCTGCATATGCTACTGAATTATTTGTATCCAGCAGAACTTCTTATACATAAAAAAAGAAAAAGAGGATGCCTTTCTTCTGCACTTACTGCTTTAATAGGTGTTTGTGCAAAAAATTCATCTTTTGTCACTTCTGCTTCAGAATTTAAGAAGTTGTTTATTCTGAGTACTGCATCAACAAAGTACATCACCACAAACAAAGCAGCACAGAACCAAGCCTGAAATCCAATAGTCACTGACCTTGAAGAAATTACCCTGTCTCAATCAGTTGGTATTCTTACATGCTAAATCACTTGTGTAATTGAAACAGTTCTGTCCATTATGGTACCATAACCTGATGGACACTATCTTTGTTACTAACGCATTTCTATCTAGGCAATCTAGTTCATGACATCGCACAATCTTTACAGGAATGCTACCAGTCTTGAGTCATCTATGTCTCAAAAGATTCAACTACCTTCACAGAAATAGCACCTTACTGAAGAATTGCATTCATTCTTAATATTCCTTCAATAAAGGTAGGCTTTTGGTTTTATCCTCCAAGGAAAATCAATCACAGAAGCAAAACCTTAACAGTAAATCCAGAGCAGCCTATTCTCTAAGACATCGAAGCTACAGGCTTACCTGTTCTGGAGGCAGCTGCCTGCTAGCTCTTGCAGAACCCAGCAGACTGAACAGAGGTCTTGAACATAAGATACTAATTTAAAACAACAGTGGCAACACCATGTTCTGGAAGTCTCTCAAGCCAGAGACCACAAGCAAAAGGAACAAGGATACATTCACAATTCTGTAAAGCAGAACTCTTAATATTCTCTACAGCTTATTCAATAGTACAGTAGATTCTTGCTGCTCCCAGCAGGAACTGAACAGACCCTAGGTGACAACACCAGCTATGCAAGACACGCTCTGTGTCACAAAAACAGGTGCCCACCTGTACTGAGCTGCCTGAGGAAGGAATCCCCTTCCTGCTGATTGCCATAGGACTGCTTTTTTCTTTTCAGAAATGCTGCAGTTATCTTTGTCAACACTGCAGGTAGGTGAAGTGTTGGTATCAGGTGTCTGCCAGCTGGAATGCAGCCTGGAATGCAGCACATACAGTCCCAACTGTTCTTTGTCTCTTCCATCACATTCTCTAAGATAAAGTTCAACCACTACAAAAGTCACTGATTTTTTTAGTAAAGTATATTCATTAACCATTATGACAATTTATAGCAGTTTTCAGGCCACACACATCTTACAGCATCACATCAAGATATATTCTTTTTCATAGACGTACACAAATACTCAGAAGAGAACGGGTCACATGCTTCATTGCTTCAACAGGGCCAATAGATACCAGAGATTATCTCAGTTCCTGAAACTATCAGTATCACAGGAAACTGACACCAGCAGTTCACACAAACTGCTTCTCTTCAATAATACCTACTCAGCCTTATCAGCAAGGGAGTCAGAGTAGCAAATGCTGTGACATGAGTACTAATTAATTTGCTTTTCATAGCTTCTACCATCCAGTGATCTGAGTTTCTAATATGTTACCACCTTTCCTATATACCTCAATCATTTCTGTCTTTAACACATCCCAAGCACTGTACAAAGCACAGTACTCTAGTTCTGGCAACAGACAGAACTGTTCACTGAGCAACTTCTTGCCATCTCCTGCTCTTCCACCTACTACTTCACAGGGGACTACTTAGAAACCATGTATTTTCACAAAGGGAAAATTGTTTCTGACCAATTTGGTAGCCTTCTATGATGGTGTCACAGCATCAGTGGACAAAGGAAGGGCAACTGACATAATCTAGCTGGACTTGTGCAAAGCATTTGACACTGTCCCACATGACATCCTGGTCAACAAACTGAGAAGAATGCGTTTCATGGGTGGACCACTCACAGGATGAGAAGCTGTCTGGATGGTCACACAGACAGAGAGTTGCAGTCAATGGCTCATTGTCCAAACAGAAACCAGTGATGAGTGGAGTTCCTCAAGGATCAGTACTAGGACCAGCACTATTTAACATGTTTGTTGGAGACATGGACAGTGGGATTGAGTGCACCCTCAGCAAGATCGCAGATGACACACAGCTGTGTGTCACAGTTGACACACCAGAGGGAAGAGTTGCCATCCAGAGGGACCTTGACAGGCTTAAGAGGTGGGCCCATGCCAACCTCATGAAGATCAACAAGGCCAAGTGCAAGGTTCTGCACCTGGCTTGGAGCAGCCCCAAGCACAGATGCAGGCTGGGTGGAGAGCGGCTTGAGTACAGCCCTGAAGAGAAGGATTTGGGGGTGTCAGTGGATGAAAAACTCAAAATGAGCCAGCAGTGCATGCTTACAGGCAAGAAGGCCAACTGAATCCGGGGCTTTAACAAGAGAAGTGTGACCAGCAGGTTAAGGGAGGTGATTTTGCCACTCTACTCAGCTCTGGTGAGGCCTCACCAGGAGCACTGAGGACATTGAGCTGCTGGAGTGAGTCCAGAAGAAGGCCATGAAGGGCTAGAGCACTTCCCTTTCAAGGACAGGCTGAAGGAGTTGGGGTTGTTCAGTCTGGAGAAGAGAAGGCTAAGGGGGGGACCTCATANCCCAGAGAGGTTGTGGATGTCCCCTCAATCCCTGGAGGCGTTTAAGACCAGGCTGGATGAGGCATTGATCAACCTGGTGTAGTGGAAGGTGTCCCTGCCTATGGCAGGGGGTTTGGAATCAGATGATCTTTAAGGTCCCTTCCAACCCAAACTACTCTATGATTCTATTTTCTGCCACCAGCAAAGTCAAAGCTTCCCTTACTGACACATAGAAAGCTTTTTTGTCTTCCATAAGAGTCTAGAAATTATCTACAGAAGTGCCTACATTATAAATCAAGATCAACAGATGCTAAGATGAATGTAAAGTCACTCTTGATAGAGCCATTCTACTAGCCAGGCAAGAATCCAGTGGAGAATCCACAGACAATTTCCATCAGCTTTACATCCCCCCTTCAGAGAATCCAGACAGGGCGTTTGGGTTGCATAGAGCTCCATATGAATGCAGAAGAGGGTTCACGAGTCTGGAGTTGTCTTGCATGCCCATAACTTTGCCCTGTAAGACTGCAGAATCAGGGCTGAAAAAAATTGCCCTCACTCAAAAGTGTGAGGTTTCTCCATGCAGGGCTGTTCAGCAGTGTACATTCCCCACCTCACCCATCCAGACACACACACCCATTTCAGCTGCCCTGACAACTTCATCCCATGCTTTTAAGACCAGAGGCTCCAGTATTACACCGTGTCAGCATTGTCACTTCTCCGACCAAGAAATACTGCTGTACTCTCACCTACACAGATGCTCTACTGTAACCGAGTTCCTGTATTTCATCCTACTCTAAAACAGGTACAACAGCTCTGTTTCTTCCTTAAGGAAATTATTAGGAAGGATATCCAGTGGTGTATTGCAGCAAAGCAACAGCCCTTCGTTATCTTGCATAGGTATGCTAAATTTCAGACATGAAAACCTAGGCCTTAAAAGCATAATGATCATGCGGATCATGTAGTAACTCCAAATTTAGATTTCCTAATGAGATTATCTGGGAAAACATTTGTCTCACATTAATACAACAATGTCCAGCCTGATCTTCCTTTTTATAAAATTGTTCTATGCATGTATAGAAAACCTTTCGAAGAAAATCCTTCCTTTTGCTTAAAAGGAGTCTAAAAATATCACTTCCTAATGAGGAGCTCATTTGCATGACAAATTCTCCATGCAGTGGCAGAAACATCTTTAAATGAAGATGTCAGGCTTACAGGAACTATTCTGCATGCAGATGAGTTCTCAGCAAACTTGGAAATGAAAGGAACTTGTGAGAAATTATCATCATGAGCTTTGACAGCAAGGTAAGAATTATAGCCTTTGCTCTGTGGGAATCCTTTGTTCATTGATTAACTCAAACAAAGGAATACCACCCAGTAAAGCTCATTCCTATTTTCCTGGCCATATATTTGAAAGCAATTATTTACAAAGTTAACAGGTCAAGCACATCTATTACCCATACCTTGTGTTGTGATGCTTACAGGATTAAATGCAACTACTAAATAAAAATAATAAAAGTACTCTAGGCTTTCTCTCTATATATACTATACGTTTAAACAAGAGTCCATGTAGGTCTTAAAATAGGAGAATAATAGCATGAATATCTTGTTTAAAAATAAACACAAACAAACCCAAAAGATGTCTATTTTACAGCACACATCATGCTTTTTTGGAAACATTAATTGGCATAAGAGAAGGCACTCTTCCACACAGCAGGCAGGGAGCTTTGAGGAATGATTCCCTATAAACACAAGTAACTAGATACTTAGATGATGTGACAATAACTTTATGGTGGAAACAAAAGACATTTCTCATCTTACATGAAGTCTGAGAATACATGAGAGCTTAGAATTTGTGCACTAGTTTTCTCTCTTCAGCTTGAAAACTTCTGGAATTAATGACTGTTTCCACCATTGGCAGACTTACTTTCCCCGATTTTATCTCTTTCCATTTCCCACTGAAATCTTGTAATAGATTTTTTTTTTGTTATTTTTCTTTGTCCACCCCCAAGCTTTTCCGTTTTCTTGCATAATACTGAATAAATATTTGATAGCCAAAGAGGATTTCTACCTGTTATGTAACTCCCATTTGGGGGGCTGCTTTCCGTCTAATTTTTACTGATAGAGCCCTGAGCAAAACCAGAAGCTGGACTGCTCAAGTGAAAGAGGAGCTCAGCTAAGCTTCAAACAGCTGTATTTACCTGCATTAAAAATGCTAAGTGGCATAAATTTTCATTTCATTGATAGGCCTATGGGGCTGACAATAATGGGGAAATATTAATGTATGACTACAAACATCAACAGAACTATTAAATGTCACATAGTATAGGAGGAGTTGAAGTGTGCCAAGCAGATACATTACAGCTCAACTGGAAAGAACCATCATATTCCAATTCAGAAACAGGCCAGGATATGTGTGCGCACTTTGGATGTACAGTTTCAGCTGCTTCCCAGATTCTAAACACCCAGCTCTAAAAAGTGCTCTGAACAGAGCTCAAAATCCTCAGATGAACTTGTCAAATTTTGGACTGTCCAAAAGCTATAAGCTGTTTCTTTAGCTTTGTCATAAATTTAAAAAAAAAGTTTATAAAAAAATTTCCACCTTCCTCTGGCCACCCACCTGCCTGCTTACACAGTGCAAGCCCACTACAGGAATGGCAACACTGTATATAACAGGAAGGTGCAAGGATTATAAAACAGTTTACGCTCATCACTATACAGGTCACCAGTAGCGGATGGCAAAAATGCCGTATGTCATAGAGCCTGATGTCTCCAGAGAGGCCAGCAGCAGAGGTTGCAGAACCAGGCCAAGCTGAGGGCTGAGACATCTTAATCCTCCTCACCAGGAAAACCTTTGCCTTCTTTACCCTCAGCAGGATGCTTCTTTTCAGCACTGCTGAAAAATAATTACAGCTTTTCAAAATTAAAACATTAATTGTGGTTATTTTCCACAAATTTTAGTTAGAACTTAATAACACAGTTATGTACCCTAATCAATAACATTCAGTAACAAACATATATTTAGAATACTTGCTTTAAGTCTCATGACAGAAATAACAATACAAAAGGTACAGGTGTTAGGCTGCCATCATCTCCTCACAGTATATACGTCCGGAATGTGTAACATTTTAAGAAATGTAAAGAAGATTCCACAGAAGTATGTAATCGGCTGCTTTCACTTGCAGTTTTACACTATCAAAAGGAGACTTCAGGAAAGAAGCCTTATGTGTTTACTCAGTTACTTCAAGGAGATTGTAGAACAATAAGGTCAAGCTTTTGCCTTCCATATAGTATTAAATAAATGGTAACAAAGCACAGTGCAAATTTTGCTTCTAATGGGGTGCAGCATTCTGAGTTGTCAATTCTAAAAAAAAAAAGCAGCTCATTGCTCATCACTATGTGCTTTACACCACACCACGAAAACAGGGAAGCAGGGAACTTGGAGATTACCAACACAAAACATTATTAAGATGGTGCCAAAAAGATTAATGAACTGGGTAAGAGGACCCTGAAGTTCCTGCTTTGATTCTTACATCTTTTAAAAGCATTTATTTCTCCATACATGCTTGGACTCTTTGAGGAGCAGCTAACTCACCCTGCATTTACTCAGGACCGGGTTTGATCTGAGGAGGAACCCTGGTATCTCCAAAGAGCTTACAACAGAGGCCACCCTAGTTACAAAGTGACTTGGAGGGGGGAGTACAGAAAGCATGCTGCGGCCAGCAACATGACTTTAAAGACATATGTGAATGTGAGCACGTTGAACAGCAGTTCCGTGACGGTGGGGTCACCGCTTTTGGGGATTCATGCTTCCCCTGGCTGACAGGGCGCCTCTGGGTACTGGGGCAGGGCCCGCGCCGCTGACGCCCCCTGGCGGCGACGGCCGAGAGAGGCAGCCAGAGTGCCCTCGGGAGGACAAAGCTACTGGAATGATTATGGAATTACAGGAGTGGAAGGGCCCTTCAAAGGCAATCTAGTCCAAGTCCCCGGGAGGTCTCCCCACAGCTTTCTCTCCAGGTTGTAACGATGTCCTTACTGGGCAGCTGCAGCCTACACAGCAATGGAAAGGTGGCACATAGCATCCTGGACACTAGCTGTACCTGGTCTCAGCCTGGGTCACTCACAGGAAGCAGTCCTGATGCCTTCACACCCAGGGTTCTGGCCATGAATTCTCGCAGGGGTCCTACCACTCCCACGGGAGACAACGGGGAGATTCTCTCACCAATACTAACCACTGGAGTTTGGAGGTCTGGAGGTCCCCCACCACAAGCAACAACAAACAGGCCAACTGCTGAGACTGAGCACATCTGGGCTCCCCATCTTCACCAGGACTCCACCAAATCCAACAGCATTCTGGGACCAACACCCACAGCAACAACATCCAACCATTTCAGTCTGCATTCAATAAAACAAATGCTTTTAAGTCAAAGCCAGGCACCCAGACACAAACAGTAGGGCTGGGGCTGCTGTAAACCCAAGAGCAGTGAGATGCAGTAAGCACTACGAGCCCAGCAGTTAAAAACCATCTGCACAGCCAGCAGCATCCAAGCCTTCTGCAAGCCCAGACATCTTATCTTCATTTATCCTGAGCAGATCTCATTATCAGTTCCTGAATTAATTCTCAGTAGAGAATTCTGTAAAGGTTTGACATCCAGTCTTTCATCCTGGATTTTTAAAACCCTTTCAACAGTAACAGCCCAAAAAACATACCTTATCCAGAAATACCAGCTCAATGTCTGAAGTTTGAATACAGACTTCAATAGAAGGCAATTCAGAACTGATGATAAGGCAAGGGCTGGAGAAAGTATTTCCCTTTTCCCCTTGTGTTTTCACCACTGAACAGCTTTCTGTGGCACGCACTTGAGATAATGCCATTAGGTGAGGAAGAGGGAGTGATAAATATACGCATATTAGTACTCACATACACAAACATGTATAAATAAGAAGAGGATACTTGGCTGATGTAGAGAAGAACTTACCAAGCACCTCCAGAAGAATCCAGCTGCTAAGCTCAGGGCCAAGCCTGCAGAGTTCCTGAATGAAGCCCTTATTTTCTATGCAGAGGGTAAGGGATGATAAGCATTGGCTCAGGTCAACACACAGCCAGGAGTGCAACAGCATGGTCCACACACTTATTGTGCCAGTGACAAGTGATGGTTAGCAGAGAAATGCCAAAACTGGAATATCACTAAGTGACTTTAAACCACTGGACATTTAATTCCTTGGAAACATTAAAAAAAAAAAAAAAAAGCAACAGATTTATTTATTACTTTCCAGTGGATAAAGACCTCTTTGGTCTCTGAGCAAACAAACAGAAGAGATACAAAGAAACCAGTTGTTGTTCTGTGACTGAACTTGCTGGTGTGGCACTAGTCTTTTACTTAGGGGAGGTTATTTTTGTTGTCAAGAAAAGAATTTTTCAAGCAACTTCGAGTACCTCTAGATAACAATTCATAATCAATGAGTGTTTACACTGCCTGTGCAATAACATAAATTAACCCTGTATAGTGGCATAGTTTAATATGGATCTAATAATCTCTGCTGGCACTTGGTGCCACATCGCTTTCCATCTGGCTCCCATGTGAGCAGGAGAAACGTATATTTGCCTAGACATGCACTCACCTATTCTTGGGAGCTGGCTCAGGCAGAAGAATCTAACAGCTAAAGAGCAGAGCTAGTCCAGAACACCCCCGAGAGCAAGCAGCAGCATTACAAGCAACCAACACCAATTCCGAGGAACAAGGAAGAATGACAGCTGAAGAGGCAGCCTCTCCAGTTAGAAGACACATGCCCAAGGTGCCTGACAATCTTGCACAGGAGATCAACTTTGATGACTTAATTCTGTGCATGTGAACATACAAAAATGCTTCAATATATGCTGTAATATTAACTTGTTCTGCTGTTATCTTACTCTTGGGATGTAACTTGAGTGTCTTATACTAAAAACTGCATGGAAATCGGCTCCCACCACTGGTTGTGGTTACTCTACAAAAAGGTGCTGAAGAACCCTTTGGACCCAGGCACACCAAATACATTTCCTTTATGTCAACTACAAGACAGATGGCAATGGCTGATAAAAGTACCCACCCAAATAAAACTATACTATCAAATTAAATATTCACGTAAAGAGCAAATTACCATTTACCAACCAAAGGAGTGGGCAGTGTATGTATAAATGTGCTTGTTCACCCTCTCTTGCTCATCCTACACTTTCTAAGGGCACCAGGAATTAAAAAAACAAGAACTGGAAAATTAGCAAATTCAATCTCAATGATGATGCTGTATTAGCATTACATTTTCTCATTTTATTAAGAACACGAGGGAAAACAGATACTAATTACACATTAAGTCTGCAGATTTGGTACTTCATTACTAGTCAGAAAATTCACAAACTTCAACAAAAATTCTGACCCTCATGTGTTTAAGTCTGGCACCAGAAAACTGGAAGCTCACAGAAAAGGCACTTCCATCCTTTTTAAACAGCCATTGTAACATCTAGTTGCCTCTTTCTAATTTTTTGTCTTGAATTCTAACAGAAGCAAAACTGCAACATAGCTAGAATTTATTTCCTTCCAAAATAGGAACTTAGCAAGATTCTACCTAAATGTTAAAAATAACAAGCAGCATTTAAGGAGATTTCAAAGCTACACAAATGAGTTTTTAATCTTCTTTCTTATTTTCTCCCATTCCTATAACAGAAAATATCCTAAGCAAGAAGCATTTCACAGACGATGTTCAAGAGTTGAAAGGAAAAAGCAGAGCAAAATTCTTTTTGCTTTGTTTTGGGTTTTTCTTTTAAGGCCAACTGTATTCTCCATTTAGTTCTGCCTTCCCACTCACACACAACACTTGTAAATTTACAAGTTACAGCAATATCACCTGCTTAGTTTTTCTTTACCCTTCAGACATTACAGTTAGGGCTAAACTATCACTATCAAGTTTCACACGCACATTGAAGTCCGCCACAGTGAAAAATTAAAGCATGTAATCAGCAACATAAAGCAGGTGATGATGTAACCCCCCTCGAAGCTTTGTCCATGCACATGCCTAGTCACGTTTCATTAAATAGATTTCAGGATTCACTAAGACGTTTTAGGACCATCGGCTTCTGCAGCTAGAAATGCCATCATGCCCCAAAAAGGGCTGTTGTAATGAGCATACAGATGTTCAGTCAGAAAATCATGTGTTTTTGGCAAAGTTCTTAACCATATCACTTGAGTGTAACTTGAGTCATTATAATAACATACTCATCCAGATCAATTTTCAGAATACAAGCAATTAAAATCCAGCCTTTTCTAGCAGTGCAATATGCACCCACAGCCAAGACAGCTTCTCCAAGGGCTCTGCAAGCACTTGCACTCTGCGCAAGGAGAAACTGAAATCCCTTCTCCCACGTTCTCCTGGGAGGTTAAGAGGACAAAAATCACCGAAGAGGAAGGAGGCGAGAAAGAAAAAGGCTATTTGTTCTCCTTTCTTTGTTCTTGCTCATTGCAAGCAAGATGCCACAGGATTTATTCTGCTTTCCAGAAATGACAAAGGCAGGCAACTTTGAGTTACCATCACAAGAGGAGGCCTAATCATAGGTTGAATGACACACTATTAACTCAAATTAATTACACTCATTTACACCAAAAGTGAACTTCAAAGTGCTATTTTACACTCACCACAAGACACTTTAAACCAGCAACATATCACTTTTGTCACCTACAGCATCCAGTTTAAATAAAAATTTAAACAAGCATACTGGAGAATAACTGCAAAGGTCCTAGATTAGAGGGTTCCGAGAAGTCTGTGCTGATACAAAATGAAAAATATTTACTTTTATTAAACAAACAAAAAAGCTGACACTGCTGCATTATGTATACCCAGTAGAAATATCTTTACCTCAAATCAACTGAAATCATCAACCTTGAGAAAAACAGAAAATTAAGCACTTGAGGAAAAAGAAAAATAATTTACAGCTTACCACCCTCAACCCAGGGAGCCTAAACCTTATTATACACAATGATTCGCAAGTATTAGCATTGTCCACTAGCATTCTAGAAGAGCAACTAATCTCCTTAGCTGAAATCCACTGAATGGAAACGTATTGAGTATACTGTGAGAACAGTTTGAAATTATTATGGCATGAACTGCCAGAGAAACACAATGGAAGTCCCATAAAACATTTTGTGAGCAGAGAAAGGAGGGGAGAGCTGTGCATGAACAACAGAGACTACACAAAAGAAGAAAAAGGGTAAGTCTCAAGATTTGTAGTACTTTCACTGAGACTTCCTCCTCAGTGCTGGTCTTCCAGTTCCCTTAAGACACAGAAGTGGTGTCTCCTGCACATCCCTCTTTTATCCTCTTCAAAGCACAGAACCAGAATATTCAAGTTGCTCAACTTTGCAAGTGATTTTAAAATGCCCATTATTTTCACTGTATACAATACTCAAGATGCTTGCTGCTCATACTCGAGCAGCCACAATGCTGAGATTTGCCACTGATCAGGTTAAAGCCTTTCCTGGGTGCCAGTGCATGCTGAGAACTACTGGAAAGTGGAGAAACAGGCGCGCTTCCAGGCACCCAGATCCTGCTCAACACCTGCATGAGGCTGAAAATGCTTGCCACTTTCTAACTACACCCAGCTTCCTCCCTGAAAGGACGTACCAGAGAACATGGTCTGGTGCCAGACCATGTTTGCAGCAGTTCAAGAGATGTTCCTGCAACTCTATTGTTAGGGGGAAGGGGGAAGGGGGAAGG
>VZTY01018219.1:0-73431 GCA_013400935.1 Turnix velox | reverse complement strand
AGATCTGTTCTGGAGCACTTTAGCCTTCAGCGTACGCGCACAGCTCAAAATTAAACTCAAAATACTTAAATACTTATGCCACTGCTCTGTACACCACCCCACAGACTGTGTTGAAGGATTACGGAGACAGAGCTGGCAAGATTGTGCAACTCAAGCTTGAAATTTGAGGCTACTTTTTAACTACAAAAAAAAAAAAAAACAGGCATTTTGACTGGAGCTTCTGGCTGTTACTCTTATAAAGAAGATTACTGTTCCATTTGTTCTTCCCATGAAGAACTGGAAGAGCTTCAATATTTGTAAGGTATAAAAACATTGTACATTCATCATGTGAAATTAATCTAAATGAATGTATTAAACTCACAGCTGATGGCACTCTGCCCGAGGTCAGTACTAAGGGATCAACACAAATAAACCTTGTGTGCCTGTAGTAGTCAGTCAAGAGAAAAATGTTCAAGGCAGTCACCAAGTGATTTCGAGCTGGTAGCAGCACTTCATTTAAATAAAACATTCATTTAACAATGCAAAACTGATTTCCTTTAAGCTGACTTGCTTTTCTGTAAGAATTTTTAACCAGAGAAGCCATGTTTTTTCCCCATCAACTACACTGCCTAGATCACTTAGCACTCAACCCACTTCTTTTTTGTATTGTATTTCTAATGAAAAGCAGAAACAAAAATACCTCTCATTAGTAGCTTGAACAAAAATTAGATCAACGAAATACAAGCCATCAGGAAATGGTAAATCTATTCCCTGGACTGCATCCTTATCACCCAGAAACTGGCTTGGATTTCATTAACTTTTCATTTTCTGTGGTAGAAGACATGCTAGGGGTGTCTTTCAGGAGATACTACCTTCTATTCCCTAGGGACCAGGTGTTAACTTGGCACTAAAGACAAAGGAAAAGCAGCAGATATTATTAAGAATAACTACAAAACCACAAGACGCTGTGCCTAGAAGCCTCACACAGTTTAGGAGAACAGGGCACAATACATTAGGAAAAAAAACAGCCACAGTCTCATCAGAATATTAATTCCTTCATGCTAATGAGTGGATAAAAAGTATGCTAAATCCTTGGTAGTGCAAATGAAAACTACCTCTGGGTGCCAAAGGAGGCACACACAAAATATTTTGTGTAATGCAAACTTGGGTCAAATTGGAAGTGGACTGCAAAGCCAAGTACAACCTATTAGACAAATGAAAGGAACCATTATGACTCATCTTTGCACATGCCAGCAGGATGACAGACTCTTATGGAAGTGTACCGAGGAAGTATTTGACAATGGTAAGTATTATTGATTTTCATCTTGTAGTAATACAAAATTTGGCTTATGGAAAGTGTGATTTAGCTCAGTGAACAGTCAAGCAAGCATAGACAGCCCAGAATTCTCCTAAAAGAGCTTTTTCGTGGGAGATTTGACATTTGAACTCCCTCAGACTTATAACACATTTGAATGCCCTTTCTAGTCCAGTTCCAACAAGACTAGCAACCTGTCCTGTCTTGAGGAACCTAAAGATGCATCATTACCTCAGAAAACAAAGTTATCCTTTTATGCCTCTTTAGAATGAGTTGAAGCAGAAAACTTCATAGTAATTTTAAAAACCTGGGGTTAGCCTGCTAAGAGAACTAACAGGCAACCTGCTAACACAAACCATTCCTGCAGCACAAATGCCAACAGCGGTCATTCAGAGAATGAAGCAACGGAGAAGCCCTGGAAAGTAGAGGCCATCCTTCAGGCCGGCCTCCCTGTGTGCAGCAAAACAAATGCAGAGCACTCCACAGGTGCTAATGCCCATGAAGACTCTGGCCTTCAATATGCACTCTGGATGTGGGCAATTATACAAAAAGGACTGAAAGAAAATGAAGGAAAGGACCATGTAGTTCCTATATACAAACACCCTCCAGCTGCCTCCCCCCCAGGATCCAATTTTTTTAACTGCATCTCTGCTACTGGAGGTCTTCACAATTTCCCTCAATGCTCCTGGAGCTACCTGTGGAACTCTAGCAGCAATACATGCTGTACCTAGCATTACATACTCCAAATCAAAATATGTTCCCCTAAAAAGTAAAAACCCTCACTATTTCAAGAAAACACACCTGCAGCCAGATTAGAAGAGTATTTGCAATACTCCCACTTCATCCCACTTGCAATAATTGTATTTCATGCACTGCAAAAAGCTAAGGACATTGAGCTCCTTATCTATAAAAACTACTGTACCTCTTTTCTCAAAGATTTGTCTCCAACAACAACCAAATGTCACATGAGGGAAAGTCTGAATGATATTGCACTCATGTGATGCTGTTTCTATGCAGGCTAAACCTCTCTTTTCTGTTTTGCATGACTCCACAAGCTTTTTTGAGATTTAAGAACTAATCCTATTTCACCAACACATATTTGTTTGCCTCAGATCCTGTTCTCCTCTCTCCTTTATTGGCAGCAGAAGCCTAGAGTCTTTTCAGTGAGCAGCCAGAGGAATATGGGGGAATTTATTTACATTTTTTTAAAAGTTTTGGAGAATAAATAAAGGACATTGATTATAGGACTCATGAGAATTTCAGGTGTGTTTTGAAATTACTCACTGGAGAAAATTCTAACCCAATATTATAGCTAAGGCTGTTATCCTTGTGAGAATTTATATTTCTTAAAAAAACCAAACATTTCTCTTCTGCATACTAGTACAATATACCTGCAGGTCATCAATGTACCAGCAAAACTCCGGTCATCCTTTTCCAATGCATCACTGGGAAACAAAGGGGGACAAAGGGGACAGCTGCACAAAACCCCGTAACAGACAATCCTGATCATCTACAGCAGTTAGTCAGTGCATTTCAAATACCACTCAGAATTCACAACCAAACTTTATATAATTCAAACTACTTCTTTCTTTCATATTTGGAGACTTTGGGCAGGGCCAAAGATAAAGCACTGTTAGAGCTCCAGCTACATTACAAGTCCGTGGCAATCAGTGCTGCCATCCCCATGATTTACACCATCAATTCTTCAGAAGAAATGGAGAGAGGAAAACCGCTGCCATGAGCTCATTGCTCTGTAGAAGATTTTAATGGAAGGAAGAGAATACCAAGGCTGAGCCAGGAATATGTCCAGCTGAATATGCACATAAGAAAATTGCGGGCACTACTCTGCCTGTGAAAAGCCTACATGACAGCTCCACTAGATACTGCTGTGGGCAAACAAGGAGATCAAAGTAGAAAGAATTAGTGTAAACCCCTCCATGATGATTAACAAATAGGACAGAAATCTTCAGAACAAATGACAGGACACTGAGCAACACTGTCACTGCTGTATCTGAGGACTAACAGATTTGTGGTACACCTTCCCTCAGCCCGTGCTGTGATCTCCGTGCCTAAAATTTAATTTCAGCAACTCTTAAGTATTTCATCCAAAGTTAAAAGATTTTAACCCAAGTCTGCAACAGCAGAATTTTTAACAACCGCAGCAAAGCAAACCAAAAGCTTTCAAACTGCTTATAAGGTAACAGCACATACGTTGCTTTTACTGCATACATCATGTAACAGTGTATACAGCCTCTCTAATAATCTAATAAGCCCTGGAGAGAAAAATAGCTGTATTTTAGATTAAATCCACTAGCATGGTTCTACCATATTCTGAATTATGCATGTGTGCATTTCTGGATGAGTCTAAAAATACATGCTTTAGATTTTTAAATTCATTTTGAGAATTAGAAAATTAACAATAATATAGACACCTCCAATTCTTCTACTCTCAGTACTTAGGTGACTGCCTTCAACACTTGTCATTCTGTAACTAAATGTATTGAGTCTTCTTGAGAAGTTGGTCGAACAGGAGTCAATTGAAAACCTCAGTAAAGACTAGGTCATTCCCGTGCATTCAGCTGGCACAGGAATATTTAGCAGAATTCAGCACAATCAGTAATATTACAAACAGAAAGCTGCAGGAAAAATTAAATGTGTCCTGGGGATAACTGGAGAGTGCAAGAGTAGGACAAAGAGGCTAAATATTTCTTTTTTGACAACTTAATATTTCACGTTAAAGTATTTTTATAATGCACAATTTTCATTTCAAAACACCTAATGTTAAGAAAATCTGGAAAACATTTAATTTTAATTGATCTGGTGAGTATTTTAGGCTGAAAAGCAAAGCCTTATAGATTGTTTCACCAAAATTCTGTAATTGCTCTTTTAATTCAATTCTGGTTTTGTTTCTTTAAATATACTTGGTTCAGCCACTTGGAACATGAAAGCAAACAAAAATTTACCAGCGGTAATTCAGCAGTAACTCAGAGCAATTGTAGTTTAATGCAGAATGCAAGTGTGCTCCTCATGCTGGGTAAAACAAACAGATAAGACACGTAAGACATAGGTGCCATTTGATTAATAGCAGAGCACTGCCTTTAGTTGACATCCTTGTACACAGGCATAGCTGAAAGATATCCTTCCTAATTCACCTTCCTCAGGCCAAAAACACACTTTGTCAGTGATAGAAAATTACTGAAAGGGCAACATCGTAAGCCGCTTCCTTGGTAAAATCTAGGCAATTGATTCTCTGTCTTTAATGCCATAAACAGAAAATTGTCTCTAAGCTCTTACCTAGGAATTCAAGAGAAACATGGGCCAAGAAAAATAGAGTAAAATAACCAAAATTGCAGTAAATTTACTTTGCATAGTGACTTTCATAGGGACTTCTTGCAATCTCCTCCCTTCCTCAACAATTACCACATGTAGTTTGATTCCTTTGTGCATAGCAAAGAATGCTGAAAATTAGCATTTTAGCAAGGATAAAAGGTTATGGAGCTTGAAATCTATTACTTACCTACAGAAGAGGTACACACCACAGGGCAGGTGTTGCACAAACATGCCACCAACCCAGAAGTGGAAGGACCACTTCCAAGGATGAGAAAGCAGCTCAATCATTATTAGTTTTTATTATAGTGGTACCCAGGCACCGCATGAATACGATCTGTGTCTCAGTAGTTTCGCACTGAGACAACCCTCAGGATGCCAATTAGTGATCACTTGCTAATCTTATTTTTAGTTTCCTACTTTAAACATCTATTTACTGGTAAACAGACCGAAGCCTCTTTACCCACTTGAATGGTAAAAACAATTCTAAGCTGCAGCTTCACTGTGAAGAGATGAAGAAAAATATGCAAATAAAATAACAATGCCTTGTTCGTAAGCTGTTGAGCTTTCAACCTCTTTTTCTCCTTTTCAATATCAAAAATAGAAAAATACTCAATTTTGAGATCAATTAGAACTTCTCTGATAGAATGTTATATCATGTATGTTCAAGCCTCATTTACTACAACCAACTGTAAAGATACATTGCCCAATTAAGTTTAACCTAAATATTAAAGAAGATGAACGTGTTAAACTATTTATTAAATTATTGCCTTCAGCACTGACAAACAGAAAGGCCTACTATTAACTTCCCTTACGAATTTGTAAGAAATTCAGTCTTTGGACCTCTTTATACCAGCTTAATTTGTACCAGTTCTTGAAAGATAGCCCATATAAGCATACCAAGCCCAAATTTTTTTTAAAAACGGAAAAAAAAGTTTTTACAAGCTTTAAAAATTGTTTTATGCACATTGTTTAGGCACTCCTCTAACTCCAGATTAGAAGAGTTAGATTTATTCTTCCTGTTAACTCCTTTGTAAGATTTGCATAAAAATCAAAAACTAAGAAAAGCAGAAGTTTAGCTACACATGTATGAGTGTATCTGCCTACATTCAAAGAAGAAACATACACTATATTTTTACAGTATCTAGGACATATCAAATTTTTAATTATTATACAGTATATACATATAAATACTAAACATCAGCAAGGGACAAGGAAGACATAAAATAATCCCACAGAACACAAAATATTTACATGACAAATGTATTTCTGATTTTCACAGTAATTTTCATTGATTTCCTGTGCTCTGTTCTACTCAATAATATGATATCAAGTGACATCTTCCAGAGAAATAGTTAGCCTGTTGCCCCTGAAACAAACAAAAAGGAAGGAAGTACTGCTTTTGTGCCTCAGGATGCAGCAAACAACAATTATTTGCTCTGAATAGTAATTAAATGATGCTGAGTACAGCATGTGTGTGTTCATGTACATGCACACAATCCCCATCTACAGAGAGGTGTAATTAAACACTGTTGTGGCTGTACACACATGCTTTTCTTTATCAAACAGCATGGAAAACGGATCAAATTATATAGAAAAATCATCTGAGATAGAATGCATCAGATTTTAGGCTTTCATAAATCCTTGATGTATAAAATATTAGTAATTGATACATGGTAACTCTTCCAAAAGCATAGACCTGACCCAGCAGCTGTTACTCATAAAGCTTTTGACTCATTTGAATATATTCATAAAGGCTTATCTACTCTGCTCATACAAGCAATTATTCTTCTCATTCATCGTATTTACTTTAAAATCTGGTATTTCTAATTTTACCATGACACTAAAAAATATTGTGAATCGTTGCCACAGGGTTAGCAATGTGCCTAAATCAGTACCAAGCAAAACTAAGGCTACAACTGTTGCTAAAAGTCACTGACAGATTTATTATAATCTCTAAAGCTATGCTAAGTTTGTTACACTCACTCAGCAGAAAACATTTCATAGTTACCCCTTGCAATCCAGCTACTCCATAGAGAATTCTTGTGTCTATCTTCAAAAGCATTTATTTATGAATTAAATGCCTCTGTAACAGCACTACAAATGCTAATTGCTCATCTTTCAAAATGGCTAAATAAAGAATTTAAGAGAAAATTAAAAGACAGTGAATGCACACTGAAAAGCAGAATTTATTTTTGTAAAACCTGTTACTGAAGGAGAAAGAGGCTGTCCATGTGAATGGGTTCATGTTAAATTACCATTAAGAACTAGGATGTATGGACAACTTTAAAATATATTCAATAGCTCATGACTGCATCCAGCCTTAATTGCTGTGTCTCCACCCTACTATTCTTGAACAACTGTTTTCTTCTCTATGTGGGAATTAACAAATGGGACAGTAGTGGGATAGGCAAAAAATCTAATTTCTTCATAAAATTGTGGTTTTGACAGATTACTAATGTCATTGGCTTAGCAGTATTATTGCCCTTGCACACAGTGCTTCTTTTCACATTAGTACTTCACTTACTCTATTTTTATATGCACTAATTACATGTACAATATAATATTTATTCATGTTTCTTTGGTTTTTGTAACAATATGGCATTCACCTTCTGTTGGCCCAGTGATGGCAATGTGAGGAGATTCATTAAAACATCAGATAGCAAAGGGCTCCCACTTAAATAAATGACTGAATTATCAGAAATGCAAAAGCAGATAAACAGTAAGAAAACATCTCAAGAGTGAGCATGCTCATCTGATTCAAAGGAAACAAAGCCAAAACACAGTCTGTAGATAAATCACTACCACCCTCTGCTTCTGTGAAGGCTATCTATGAGGTGTCAGGCACAACCTGCCTCATCAGCTGCCTCTTACCACCCAAGAACCTATTCCTGTTAATGATTTAAATTTAAAAAAAGATTACAAAATTTTTCAGCATCCATGGTCCTATTTTTGTTTATATCTAGTACTTGAAGTAATTGGGTTAACTTCTGTCTGAGCTGAGATGAAAAAGAAATTATCATCAGCTTCCCTTGGGTCAAGGCATTTTCTTGCCTTGCCCTGACCAGCTTCCTTAGATGCCATTACTGCTAACTCCTGTGGCCTGTTTAATCTTCACATCCTAAATCCTAATTTTCTTCCAGTTTCCAGTACTGTAAGAGAGAGGAATTAAAGCTGGATCCCAAGAAGTGCAGTCACTTAACATATTCTTGCCAATCTCGGAGTATGGCAGAGGGTTTGGAACTAGATGATCTTTAAGGTCCCTTCCAACCCAAATCATTCTGTAATTCCACAACTCTTTCTCAGTCAAGCACTTCCATGAATGCTCATCTATGCAGGGAAGACAACTTATTGCTTGCGCTTTATTCCACTTTACATAGTGGAAACACAACAACTTTGCTATCTACAGAGATACTGCTTGTACTTGTATGGAAGATACATCAGCCATGCTGTACTGAATAACCAGTACAGGCAGCATTTCTTTCACTCTTCAGGCTGCACGGAGATTAAAGGAAGCTCCAATCAGGGGTTGCCTGGTTTCATGACATTACTGTTCCTTAAAAATCTTTTGTGTACATGAAATATTTTTTTTAATTACATCTATAAATCTACATTTAGAATAATTTGGAGGCTATTTTCTAAACCAAATTTCTTCTCACACTAACTGCACAGAAATTCAATACACATAGGTCAATATAACAATTCCATATTCATAGTGTTTTGATAGTAAGTTTGGCCTTATCTAGCAGAATCTAGATTCAATTCCCAGTGGAAAAAGCTCCTTCAAAAAAAATAACAACAAACAAAAACCAAAACCAAACAGGAAAACATTAAATACTATACTCAATTACTAGTACAGTAATTGGTAAAATGGCACTACACAGCATATCAAGGCTTAAACTGAATACGGACTTTCTTCATTTTCAGCTGCTTTTCTGAAGTTCATTAAATGATTCTGCATCTGCAAACTTACTGACAACCGGACACCCCACTTCATCTGCACTTCCTGTCCCAGTGAGTTTAAATGCTGTTTTAAACTCTCAATTGAACATTAAAAGGACAATGTTACACTCCAGGAATTTCACACACCAGTATCAATGCCAAGTGCTGTAGCTGCAAAAGCAGCCACAGAATTATCTTGTTGACATTACTACCAAGAAATTGAAAAATTCCTAATTGGGTCACTCTTACTGAAACTGAAGGAGGAAAAAGAAAAAATTTTGTTTCTTCTTACAGTAAAATTTCAAGCTTTTTTTTTCTACAGTTTCCTTTTTGTCATAGCTAAATACTCATCTATAAAATGCACACCCCACTGGTGCCCCACTTGCTACAGAATTCTAGTACAAAGCTCAGTGAAAGGAATGTCTTCCAAGATTAAATCTTCAGCCTTCAGCTTTCCATACTATTTATAATTGCACAGCTTTTCACAAATATTTATAAATAAGATGCACTTCACAGAAGTTCCTTGTAATTAATACATTAACATACATGAAAAATTATTTGTCCCTCAGAAAGCTGAGCTATTAACTATATAAATATACTTCAAAATATGCTTACTAACAATGTACATAGTATTGAAATTTGAGAATTTTACCATATAATGATCTCAAAAATCTATGAATATAAATTACATGTTCTGGTATTTCTAGGAATAAAACAAGCATTACCACAGCTCAACTGATTCACTAATAGATTCAATTCCTACCATCCCTCACTATGTTAAAATGCATCTTGGAAAACAGACTGAGACCCACCTGAAATGCGGGAAAACTCAACAACAGCAACAAATGTGATATCAAGCAGGCATTCTTTACTGCAGCACTGGGCAGCATGGGGGATAGCTCCTACTAACATGCGCACCACCATACAGGCTTGTTCACAGTTTATAACACTAGGTTTACAGATACTCGTCGACTAAAAACACTTCTTACATAACCTTCGACAAAGTGAGAGACCCTTCACAGCTGTTTGTCAAGAACCTTACCACATACCAGACCTAACTGCTGTAGTTAACTTGCTGTCCCACCTTGAGCACCGGAACCCATAGAGCCCTTTTCAGTGGTTAACAACGGTGCCAGCTGCTTCTCTGGTGCTGAGTCATAGCCCTGTCCAAGGGAGTTTGTTAATTCTTAAGTCTCGCTGTTTCTTAACATGTAATTTCTTAATTACCTTTATTCAGCAGTTTATAAAACCTATTTTCTTAATTTCCTTTATTCAGACTAAGAGAGGAAAAAAACCCTACAATCGTACTCTCACATTTTTTGTGTGTACCATGTATTTGCTTGCTGGGCATCTCAAAGGGAAAGGAAGTAGCTAAGCAAAAGCCACTGGACTAGGGGAAGAATGGAATTTACAGCCAAGCTTCCGGGTCATCACTGCATCTGCAAGTTGATTACTCAACTCACTACTAATCTGCTGCACAATGCAATTTGATTTCAAGGAGGCAGAGGAAGGGAGAGAGAACTGATGAAGCCCTACTTAGGTTAAAATCTGTTGAAAGCTCTCTGAAAAGAAATGCACAGAAAGGATTGCAAAGGAAATAAAGACTGTTCATGCTTCCCTGCTATTTTTTTCCTTTATTAATAGAAATATTTTGTAATTATGATCATTCTGTTCAGTTTTACTCACAATATCCTCTAACACATACCAAAACCCCATCGTAGACAAGTTGAGTTTTTTTACATAATAAAAATCATTAATTGTACTTGACATGCAGCTAAAATACATTTTTGCTCCTCCTGGAGGCATTATTTAAATGCCTCAGGCATCACCATTGGTCTAAGTAACTAAACAATTTATTTGCCATGCTCCCTTAACAAACCAGCTTCTGAACATTTAATTAAAAACGCTGAACCTATTTTCAGTGTTTTGAAGAAGCAGCTTGACAAAGACAAGTATTTTTCAAAATTAGTTTGCTTCATTACATGTACAATTTCAACTTCAGATCAAACACCTTATCAGTTTACTTCTAATCTGTCATGTCCACTTCCAATTGGAAGTTGGTCAGTCTGCATATTTCTCTAAGATCAGCTTGATAATTTCTTATCTACCAGCCTGCTTAATTACATTACACAGTGTAACTCCATTACTTTAAACAGAAGCAGCTCAATTCTTATTTTGATCCTGTTTGTAATAGGTACTTTGATCCCTGCTACAGAAACTGCCATTCATACAGTATGGAGTTCAAAATAGATAAAGCTCATTTTACGCACAGGTTAAAGTATCAATGTTCTCTTATCTCACAAGGCTACATTGGTGACATTAGCTGGGACTCCTAATAGCTGACCTTTGAATCAGATCAAAGTGGACTTTATTCAAAGCTGCATTTACTGTAATAGAACTCAATGTAAAGCAACAAGGGACTTTAATATTTAGAGAGGGATGTTTTTAATTGTAAAATTGAAATATTTCAGCGTTATTACATTTGTGAGACTTACGTGAGCTGATTATGACTTTATAGACTTGATCTGGTTTACATTATCAAACTCCTTTATAACTTATTACATAAAGATTCAAGAGAGAATTTCTCTAATAAGCTTGAATATGTAATGTTTGAATCAACCATTTGTAAAGGGTGCTTTTCCCAGTAGGGTCTTAATGCATTCACATATACACAAAATAGGTACTTGGATTTGTTCAACATAAGACCAGCAAAGTAAACGAAGCACACAGTTTGCTCTAGAGCTGTGACCCATAGGCCATCAGCACAAGGTATGAACTGGGCTGTGTAGACTTCTTTTTAAAGAGTTCCCAGATTTCAATAACCACTTTTCAAAGCATCTTCTAAGTCTACATATCACAGATGAAATAGAATAGTGATTTTGCAGACTACATACATTATAATATCAGAGCTTTTTTGCTCAAATTTTTCTTTATCTGAAGTTCAACTACTTGCTACTCACCGACTTCAACCAGAATTGCATCAGAAAGACAAAGAGCATTCTAGCTATGAAGGCGACTCTCAAAGCTAATACACTGAAATGCATTTGGGCAATCTTGGGTGTAATTAATTTTGAGTGATCTGAGATCTGAAAGCTATGCTGTCAATTAGAGCAGAGGTTCAGCATGCTTCAGAATTCTGACAAGGAGCTAAGTTCTATATCCTCCATACACCTACAAATGAAAAAAATGTCTGGTCAGCCATACACTTCCAAGTTTTAAAAAAGCAGGGTGTATTTTAATTTTCATTATTTTAGCCTGATAAAGATGCACTTTTTAAGTACTGCCTTCTGACAGATCAAGCCAGCCATCACAACCACTGGTAACATCATTTGGAGCCTTGTCAGAGACAAATAAAGCTAGTCATCACTAGTTAGCATTCCAGTGGAATAGTTTCATAAGTGATTAATATTTGGAAAAGTTAAAACAGTTAAGTCGATTTCATTATTTAGAAAATACTTCTAAATATTTTCTGAGAAAATAAGGCTTTGGAAGACATCTTGTCTAAGTAAATTCAAAAATTCAGAATCAAAATGGTCATTAACACACTGGAAAAATCCTAGGCAGAGTGCTAATAGGAGTACCTCAATAGAGAAGCCCACGCACTGAATTCCTGACTACTGACTGCTTCACTGATGTCACCAGGAAAATCCTCATTGAGTTAGCTTTACCAAGAAACTGGAAATTCACTTTAGTAGAGAACACATTTCTACTGTTACAAAGGCAGCAGCCATCATTAAGTCCGACCAATTTTCAAAAGAACATAATTTTTCAAATATCAGAGCACAATTACTCCCTAATATTTTAATGTCCAATAGTTCTGTAAGTTAATTCGTTCATGTTCAATGTCAGAAATTTCATAGAAAATGTTTTGCCATTAAGTCTTAGAGCATGCCTTTTTCCCCCACGAAAATAAGCATCCTCTCCAGGTCTGTCTACACAGATACAGTCACCAATTCAACAAAGCACTTAAGCCTGCTGTTTAATGCCTTATTTCAGCAGAATTCAAATGCACATGAAGTGCTTTGTTGAACAAGAAGGGATTTAGACACATGCTTAAGTACTTCACCGAACTGGGACCATGCTACTATTTATAGAAAGCTTTTTGTTCCGGTTTTATTGTTCAACACTTATAGTCATTCTGTGCCTTTTCCTTCTGTATACCTTCCCCTCACAACAGCAAAGCATTAAAGGCTACAATTTTCTTCCAGAAGTCAGACATTTAAAACCAGAATGGATATAGTAAGCTCCACTAACCCCTCATTTCTTTCACCATATTTACACAGAAATACGCAGAGAAAAAGAAGTTCAGCTGAATCATAGGGAAGTTATGAAGCCCAAAGTCTCACACACTAGCAGGCTGGAAAAGCATTTTCCCCCTGTACAGAAGGTAGCATTTACATAAGAACCATTGTGTGTATCCACAAGTATTCAAGTGTTTTACAGAGAAATCAAGGTAGAGTCGAGCCTGAGGCAGAAGTCAATTCAACTTGAGAAGACATCAGTGCTGTGCACTCCTTACTGCTACAAAGAAGCAGCCTGCTGACAGGCACTAAGTGCTGTTGCAAGATAACAGAAGTGCTTCCAAATTACTTCCAGTTCAACACCAGTACCTCTCTATTTTCATTTAGAAAAATGTCTCTCTCCATTGCAGAGCCATCTGGACCTATCAGCTCATCTTTCAGTACTGATTAATCAAAACACAGATTTGTGAAAGTATGTTAATCTCTTTCCATGGATACTGATACAACAACAAAAATTTCACACTTCTCTACTAACTCTAAAAATTATGTCTGCTTTATTAAAATACCGGTGATACACTCTAGTTCTTCTATAGATTTTATGTTTGCCAAATACATACATGAGGCTTCTATTTTTTTTACTCATAGAGATTACCCAAACACAATATGGTACTGCTGGGATGCTTGAAAAATCTGGTTGGATAAAACTCATAACAGTTTTAATTGGCATCACTCATTAAGACAGCTATAAAAGGCATGTTTCCATCCAAACCAATATCAAATCTAAGCCTCTTTAGAAATTCCAGTGGTTTAAGAGGAAAGGATTTATCTAGGTATTTTCTGAGAAAGAAAAGACAGAGGTAAAATGAAAGAGGAGAGGCAGGCAGTAAAAGACAAAGAAGGAGGACTGCTTCTCAATGGTGTGGAACAGGGAAGGCTGCAGGGGAGCTTGGCTGGAGGGACGGTAAGGCCCCGCCACTGCTCTGTTTGATGCAGTCATAACAGCTACCCCAAAGCCCACCCTGAGGGAACCCACTACTCAGCCTCTGCTGTGGAACTCCAGCAGAGAGAAACTTACATTGTCACATTCTTGTGCTCAGGTGAAGAGCACCTTACACATACTTGTAAATACTGCTACATAAGCGGCAAAGTAGACTCCAATTGTGACTTTCAGCTCTAGATCCACTGGAAGGGGCAATGTGATCCCCCAGAAGCACATTATTTCAGAGCACACTAACAACATAATCCAAAGCCAACAAAAACCATGAGAGAAACTTTTCATCATTTTCAGAAGGTATTGAATTGGACTCAAATAGTACCCAGTTCAATTATTAATGGTAACTGCTAAGCTTTTTATACCATTATCATAGGAAGATCTCTATTAGTCACCAATTTACAGTGCAATTTTCCAAAGTGCCACTGACAAGCCAATAGGACTTAAAATTATTTTTGGCTTCCGTCCCTGCCTATTTAAAAATCCTGCCCTTAATATATTAAATGTTTGTACTGTGTTACCTATAACTTATTTGACAATCAAGCCCTCAAGACAATAAATATTTCCACTGCATTACTTATAACTTGGCATTACTTGGAAATGGTCTCACGACTAGAACAGAGCACTTAGTTCTAGGTTCACTAATGTGATATTCCCACCCTAGAGCAGGAGGAAATTTTAACTGAGTACTCTGTTCTAGGCAGGCTCTGCTACTTGAAATTCATTGGTTCACAGAATGGTGCCTGCAAGAACACTGAAAATCCTGATGTTTTCACACAGAGAAAGTATTTGGTTGCTTGTATGTAGAACCAGTCACACTGCACTCCTATTTAAGTCACTTAAATACTCTTTAAGGGTAATATTAGAAATTCCTTGCAGATGCAAACAGTGCTTTGCACTTACAAAAGTACTTTCTATCAAAAATTTTCAGTACCTTGACAAGTAACAATGAATTAACCTTTTAAAAAGGCAAATTAATTAAACTGCTACAATGAGCACTTTATCTGACACAACAGCGTAGCAATGATAAGCAAACTACATGAAGGCAGAAAACTCCCCCTAGCAAAGCATGTGAAAATACAGAGTCTTGGTTCTACTATCCTATGCCCCAGCCATGACATACCTGCCATGTTTAAAATTTTTTCACGTTGAGCTCTTGAGAAGGGAACATGTCTTACTATGGAAGGTGGAGCTCTACTAACAAGACAAAGGTGTGAACATGGAATATGTTGGCAGCTGTATTTTATGCTGATGAATAGGAAAGCTTTGGCTGAGTTTTAAGGGCAGTCATACGTTTCAAGTAAGCATTACCATAAGTCAAGTGATTTCACTAACATATCAAAAAGAAGCATATACAAAGAAATGGGATTCAGGGCAGCAACTTCAGCAAACTCAAATTACTTGTATCATCTCTATCAGAGATGAGCAAGGAGCTCAGTTCACAGTTACCAATGATGCCTGTAAAAATCAGTGCAACAGGTTATCTCAGTTCAGAGAGAATATGGAAAGTACCAGAAAAGACTATTACTGTTGCATCCACTGTCTCAAAAGGTTTCAGCTATCAGTATAGATTGTACAAAAGGTGGAACAAGACCATTTAACTGAGAACAAGTGAAAAGGAATGGAAGAAGCCAACTTCTCTATGATCCAGGCCAGCCAACACACAAAAGGATCAAAAACTAATGAGGAAAATCAAAAGGCAGTAGAATAAGCAGGAAGCAAAGACAAGCAGAGGTTCTAGGGTTTAATGAGAAAGGAGAGAAAACAGCAGATGGTTAAGAGAAAACTGAAGTATTCATTTCCTCCTTCAAGTGCCTCCATACAAAGGATAATGAAAACAAAAAATTTTCTAAAGCGATTTTTACCAAGATAGCCTAAAGAAAAAAAAAGATAAAAAAATACTGAAGAAGGCAGACATACTCAGTTTGACAGACAATGATGAAGTTCACTGGAGAGCACTAAGGGAATTACCTAAAGCCATCCCCAAACATTCACCATTATATTCAATAATACAAGCACAAAGGGTAAATTTCCCAATAGTATCCAAATTCAAAAGGAGAAAGGGAGTCTGACTCAAGAAACTGCAAACCAATCCACATCCCTTTATAACCAGGAAGATGCAGAGACAAGTTTAATCATCACATAAGTACCTGGAGAATTAAGTGCCTGAAAATAATCAAAATGTCAAACCAGTAAGATTTCCATTTTGATATAGTAACCAGCCCACTAAAGAAGGAAAACCCAGTAACCGTGACAATAGAAAGGCTTTCAGCATTATAGTCCAATGCAGTATTTTCACAGGATGGTAAGAACTGACATGAAATCACAGCTTAGCAGGGAACTGATGGGAAGTTGTAGCTCAGTGGTGCACAATTTCTTAAAAGACTAAATAAAACAACTGCCATGCAAACTAAAAGTGATTACTAAAATTCATTGCCAACAGAAGGCAATTTCCTGTGGCATGCTGCAAGAATACATCTCACAGCCAGCCATACACATTAACAACTTTCAGCAGAGAAAATATTTTGGAAAGTAAACAGTTAGGATTCATATCCTCTTCAAGCAACACGTAGGCAAGAACAAAATTCAAAATATAAGACTTAATATCTAGAAGAACATGTCAAAAAGCAAGCTGCAAGCAAAGCAAGGGCAAATCTAGAAATGAATGAATCAAAAATGCAATACACAGATAAGCCAAGTTCTACAGAAAGAGAACCAGAAGCCACTGTAGACTATAAGATAGTATAATGGTATTTTTTTTAAAGGTATGTCATGCCAAGAGGTGTAACAGGAGTGCCTCACATTAATTAACCTTCCCATTTTTCTCTACTCTCCAGAATTTTGCAAAACCTTGAGTCAAAAAAGGAAGGAAAAAACTATCAGAAGAAAGCTCACAGTAAATACAACTGCCTTGTCATCTTACTTAGCTGGAGAGCAATAAATGATAGCAGTGACAAGAAAGAATACAAAGGTCACACAAAAAGCAACGTATCTTCTGGAGGAAACGGACCTCCTGACACCAAGTTCTCACAGACCATAATGGCATTTTCTTGTTCCTGTTGCTGACCAATTCTTTAGCACTTGACACAGAATCAGCTGAGCTACAGTGTATAACACATTAATTTTTGAGAGTATTTAATCTTCCAAGAAGAATCATTCTACCTCTCCCAGCACAATTCTTCTGTCACTTGCTCATTTAACCAAAAGTTGGTCCAGTTTTTGTCAGGACTTTTGGACATTTGGTACATAATTAAGAAAACCCCAGTAACATAAACCAATCATTTCCAGGTAAAATTCTGACATACTGCTTTCATGTAATTACTTCCGTTTCCTTACAGGCAAAAATTCATAAAACTTTTCTATTTTTAGCATACAAAAGCTCATTTAAAGCTAGTAAAATGCTTCACACATTAGACAAATACTGGCAAAAAGGTACATTTTGTAGAATAAAGCAATAGATTAAAACTCTATTGAATTTAAGACTACAACAGCAAAGCAGTTGCATAGATATCCAGTTTTGCCACCAACTAGCTTTTGTTGTGCAAGTTTATTCTCAGCATTAACAATTTGCTTCTGCTGTGACTGCAGACCAGCAGCCTAAAAACACATGGACCGATTTCCTCAGATGGCAAAGAATATAAATTTTCTTTCTTTGAGAATAACCTGCATTTACCTTAAGCTTTGGCAATTCTTACAAACAGAGTTGCTATGAAAACTAACAACAGCAAAGAACAATCTTCTGCTCTTGATTATGATAAATCTCATTTAATACATTACAAGACAACTATTAGAATACTCTCTAGAAACCTATTGGGATTTTCCAATTTTGGTTCCTGATTATCTACCTTGAAAACAAAATTCCTACTATTTCAAACCTCTTAAACATTCTAGGTCTTTCTAAATAATAACAATAATGCAGAAAGATTTAATATACCATGGAAATAAGCTGCATCACAAAAACTAAGATACTGGGTAGTCTAATTCATAGTCCATTTCATACATTGATTAATGAGTGATATCTTCCATGATAGAGGAGTTCCCATTAGTGGGAATAATTTCCACTGATGAAAGACATCTAGTCAGTAACAGGACAGAACATATATGATCAGCAAATAGATTCCAGGTGACACTGTGGCTTTTGCTATACAGAACCCTGAAAAGTATCTCCAGCTCATGATGAGATATCAGAAGGAACATGCTAGGCATTAGGTTCAGTCTAAACTCCCAATAAAATCCAGGCCATATTGATTAGAAAATGCCAGAATCCTAAAGTATTTTAAGAAGAGAAATCTAATATAGAGTGGACATGAGCAGCTGCAATATTAATTTCTGCTGGGCAACTTTATATTAGAAACACTTCATGAAGTTCAATCTAAGTTATTTTAAGTATGTTAATCAATAAATCAGGCTAAGGGTAATTCCCCAAACACTATGAAATTAATGACTTATTAATCTTAGAAATACAAATGCTAAATAGAGACAGCTTCAGTATTCTGGGCTTCATATCACACAGATTTTCTGAGACTTAAAAATGCACATCAAGGTCACACTGTTGCAAAGCTCAGTGGGTGTGAGAAGGACATGATTCAAATAGGAATTAAAGGTAACGTAATGCCCTGTTTAATTCCATTAAATGATAAAGTGAAAGCATTGATATTGACAATAAACTAGACAATACTCTTTTACTTTACAAATAACTTATACCAATGCTCATATATGATTCAGTCTTGTAGCTCCAAATCCCACCCCATCAACAGCTGAAAGCAATCCTTCCCTGACAAACTTGCACATCCATGTGATGACTTCCATATATGTATACAACCAACACACTGACAGACTGCTACATACACACAGGACAAAGTACCTTCTTCACATGAAGCACTACTGAGATTGGTCAGTTCTGGTTCTGAAAATCCTACTGCTATGACTTGTAAAAGGCACCCTGCTACACAGTGAATAAATTCATTACACCAAGATATTTGTATTATGACAACAGGACACTACCTCATGCACAAACCACTCTTGTTGCTCCTTTACAGACTTTCAGAAGTTGAACAAATCTGCCTTCAGGAGTATCTGGCATTCCTAATATGGCAACGTCTGGAAGCTGAACAGTTCTTTGGAAGTACGGAACAGGAGCGATAAGAAGACTGTAAAACCTGACACCAAACTGAGGTCTTCGGATCAGAGGAGAGAAACAGCTGAAAACAGACAAATCATCTTCATCAAGAGAACTGCAATTGAAGCTCCTTGGGAGTTTTCATACTGAAGAAACACAGGCTCTTCAGAAGCAGTCTTTTTTGGTACACTTAAAGGTATGCAACAAGCCCTCCCAAATATGCTTCCTATTGTACAAATACATAGCAATTTCTGCCTCCAAGAAACATTTAAAGCCTTTTTGATTTACATTCCAGCACATGGACAGTGTCCCTGCAGCACACCAGCTATTTTATTTATGTGTCAAAAAACATTCAAGAATTCTGAATGCAAGGTTCAGAGCATGTGAAAACAAAGCCTTTTACACAGTGACCTTGAGGCACAAGCCTGTGCTGATGTGTAATGGAGAGACCCAGGATAAATTCCAGTTAACGCATCCCTTAGGATAGACTACATTAGATCATACAAAATGGAAGTGTTGGAAGCCTGTAATGACTTCATTCTTAAATAACTCTGCTTGTCGAAGACAACTTTTTTTCACGATAGACTTCCCCAAAAAAACAAGCCTATGTGACTGGTGCTTTTGTAGCATGAATATACTTAGACCAAGACATACCTCAACCTCTAAGACACTGACTATTGTCATGCCTGTTATCCTACTGCATGCAAATATTTATCCACATTCACTTCACCTTTCTCAAAATTTTAGACTTATCCTTTTCAGATAATTAAAACTATTTTATCCTTTTGTATTTGTCCCTTCTATCCTTACCATAAATACTCCACATTTATACCAGTGTTAATTTCCTTTGGTTGTACATACTTTTTTCTTTCAACAGATAACTTAAGTTCCACTGTGAATTCTAAAAACTGCAAATATTTGTTGCATGGTATACATTATATGAAAAGCTTTGTTTTTAAACAGCATTCTTCAGTGTATCTGACACAAACTACACATTCCAATGGTAAGCCTCATTAGAAGTTTGACCTTCTTACAAATGTTTATTTTAAAAGATTTCAGCAGACACGCAATTCTGTTTAAATGTAAACATTTTTTCCTGTTCCAAATTATCTCTTCTGCTATCAAATCCCATCAGACTGTCATTAGAACAAGCCCTTAACTCTGTCGTAATTTCTCTGCTTTTCCTCATGGCCAACATATTTTTCCCAACTGTGCTCATCATCCTTCACCAATTCTGAAGTTACAAAGCAAGTTTTAAGATAATTTGAACACCAGATTTTTCTTTTTGTCCTCATTTTCTATAACTTAAATCATTCTAAGTTTTCAGCATATAACCAGAATACACAGGTTTTATTAATGCAGATAAACTCTAAGATTACACCTCAAGAACCATCTATATTCAGACAACTAGCCCTATTTTCTAGTCACATCACTCAAGTTCCTAGAGTGAAGTCACTGCAGCATTCTATTCTTAGCTAACAAAGAATAAGGAGTCAGACAAACCCACCAGGTTTGATTCAGCTATTAGCTGCAAGGTGGCCAAGTGCCATCTGAGGTGATCCCCAATTGTGTCTGATATCTGACATAGAATGCAGTGAAGACTCACAGCCCTCTGCAGCAGTAAGAGAAGCAGGAAGGTACCCTGAGGCATCTTAAATGACACCAAATGCCTGTTTGAGGAAAACCAAACCAAACTCACACACTATTATAATTGTCCTTTTGCTCTCTCCATTGCACTCTGCCAAAATTAACCCTATCAAGGTGACACCACAGTGGGACCAGTTACCTCCCTGTGGAACTTGGCAAGGAAGGATTTACTTGACATAACCAGGAAGTGATCAACTGAATGATTAAAATACATTGTTCAGATAGAGAGACATGCAGGAAATTTGGATCAATATCTCATTTGATAGCCTAGATAATGAAGAGGTTGTGGTCCTAGATTTATAGCACATGAGCAAAGAACAACATCAGTAATGACATTAAAACCAAATTAAAGATAACACAACACCCTGTATTCATTTAATAAAGTGATAAAGTGAAAGTGTTAATATTGATCCTAAACTTAATACATACTCTTTTGCTTTACAGGAACTAATACTAATGCTCATTTTCAAAATAGAATTCAACATCCGATCATAAACTCATTAAAAAAACAATTAATCACCAAACTAGTTAAAGAGCAAGAAAGACAGAAAAGCAACTGCTTCCACACCTAAGTCACAAAACCACATTTCTACTTGAGCCTCCAAATGAAAATTAATTACGTGTAGGTGAACAGGATCAGAAATTGCTACCTCCAAACACAGTTGTCACCAGGCAGCCCCACTCGCTTTCAAAGCACTGCTTACGTAACTAAGGGCTCAGAGTCCCTACCAGTCAGATACCAGTATTCTTCCAAAGATTTCTTTTTACTGTGTGGGAGTTGAGTTACAGCAGCATCAACTTTCCCACTGTTCATAAACTCGCATTTTAGTTGACCCCAGCAGTAGTGAGGTCCTATCCTACACCACTGCTTTCAGATTGCCTATCTTTCTGGCACCTTATCTTCATACCCATGCTTCTCAAATATCACTTTAATACAAAATAGGCTTTAAATAAAGTAAAAGGCAAGTAAAGCAAGCATTAGCAGAGGATTAAGCTGTGTTGGTGTAATGTGGTAAAAAAGCACAACGAGAAGGAAAAAGGCAAGCAAAAAGTTATCAGCAAAAACTAAGCAGAAAGAAAAAAACTTTTTGACTGTGAAGTAAAAGAGAGAACTCTCTACCTGCAATATAACAGGTACGTCTAAAGACGTACAGCAGAAGCCAACGTTACCTTTTTCACATTACTAGCACAGTCACTAGGTCAAATTTTTTTTTACAAATAACCCGTTCTGTGCAGTGACGACTAGAAAGCACATACATCCTAGCAACACCCGTGCGGAGGAGACTGGGTTCCAGCAGCCTCGAGCAGGGCTCGGGGTGCTCGGCGGCTGCGGTAGGGGTTACCCGGGGGAAGCCACCTCCGCCGCAGCTATCGTCGGCCTCTCGGCTGGAATTCTATCGCTTGTAAAACGTACTTAAATTCCCCGGGGGTGAGGGAAAGGAAAGTCGAAGCCCCGATCTTGCCGTGCGGGAGCAGAACCCAGCTGAAGGCGCAGGAGCCCGGCGAGTTCCCGCGCCCGCCGTCACGGGAACGACAGGGCTCCTCCGGGGCTTCTCATCCCTCAGCCCATCCCGCACAGCCCCACCAGCAGAACAAGTCCAAGAGGCATCAACCTCCTTCTCACACACTCCGATAAGCATCTTTCTTTAAGAAACTTGGCGCCCGGAACCCGGTCTCCGGGGCTCCTGCCAGACTCGCTGCTGCGGGGTTCGCGGTACCCCGACAATGCTCCGACGCCGGCAGCCCGCTCCCAGCCTTCAAGCCACTCGAGCAGGACTAGCTGAGGGTAGGCACCTCTGCTCGCTCCTGCTGCTGTCAGGGCAGCGCGCGTCGAGCTTCACACGGACCGAGACCGAAGGGCTGCGGGAGGCAGCTCCCGCCGTAGCTGCACACGCAGCGCTCCCTCCCTCGGCAGAGCCGCCTCCACTCACCGCCCAGACACATCCTTCAGCCGCATCCCACAACCTCCGCCGCCCCTCCGGAGCAAGCTGGGGCCCGGCTACGTTCCCCTGCCGCCTCAAGGTCACCTCAACGCGGCGCGGCTCCCGAGGGTCGTCGCTTTCAACCCTCTCTATCCCCCCATAGCCCCTCCCACACCGAGACAGACCCCTGCTCTTACCTGAGCCGGCGAGCAGAGCCGAGCCGACCGGAGCGCGAAAGCGGCCGCTGTTCCCCCTCAGCGGCGGCGCCCGAGGAGTCGGGCCGCGCGCGGCGCCTCCCTTCTACACCGGGCCGCTGCGCTGCGGTGGGCGGCGGCGCTCCGTCAGATTTAGCGGGGCCGCGGCGAGCGGGGAAGCCCTGCCGGGGAACAAGGGGAGGGGGAAGGCGGGCAGAGCCTCTCTCCTCCCCGCCGAGGTATCGGCCCCAGCGGAGCCACTGCTCGTCTCGCCTCCCCCGGCAGGGCTGAGGCTCCCCTCAGCGGGGAGAGGCCAGCACCGCGCGCAGCTCCGCCGGGGGCTGAGGGAGCGCGCGCGGGGGGCGCGAGACTGCAGCGCCCCTCGGCAGCCGTTCAGGGCCGAGCGAGGTAGGGCTGGCCGCAGCGGGGGTGAGAGGGGACCACCTTTCACCCCTCCGTTTTGGCCCTGGTTTAAGTTATTACATTCAAACTGGCCTCTCGGCTGGCCAGGTGCTGGCGAGGTGCGGGGACGATGGTGCCGTGCAGGTGAGGGCGGTTCCGATCCCCCTCAGTGAGAGGTGGTGCACGCTTTTGGGTCACAGCATGACCTCAAGCCACTAAAAGCCGTGAGAGAAACTTTTCATCGTTTTCAGGAGGTATTGAATCAGGCTCCACTAGTACCCAGTTTAATTATTAATGGTAACTCATAAGCCTTTTATACCATTATCATATGAAGATCTCTATTAGACATCAATTCAGAGTGCAGTTTTCAAAAATATCCAACTTATGGATGCACAAATCCCACTGACAATTTTCTTTTTTTAACTGTCACAGTTCTTGGACAAAAATCTCTAAAAATCACAAGGGGAAGGCCTAACCCTGACTGTGAGACACAGTCCCAGGCTAAGACACAAGACCTATGTATGACTGTTTTCACTTTATGAGCAAAGTATGGCCTACAGTTGATGTACATTATGTAGACTGAGGAACTAGCCCTTATAGTATTGGAAAACTAGTTACAAAAAAAACCCCACAGCCTACAATTGAGGGTACCAGTTTTCGTCACAAAAGTGGCCAAAAGAAGACAGCATCTTTGAAATGCTGACAGAGTACTTATATTCAAGCAAACCTTCCCGGTTTAACACAGAGGATTAAATCAAATTTCATAACCTTTCTGCTGAGCCATATAGTCTTTTCAATACATCCCCAAAACTGAACTGAAATGGAATGAATATTGAAGAGAAAAACAAAGTATTTGGTAGATAGGATGGACACATCCCACAGGACTTGCAGACCCTTGGAACAAACAACATGAGCATTTTACTTGTAAAACTGGGAATCTTCCACCACTTTTTATTGGTGAATAGCAGCATTGGCCAGTCCTGATTGTTTGAGAGATGATACACACTGTTAATTATATTCTGATTACTATCTTGGCTTCTTCCTTAACACCATTTAAATTCCAGTCTTAACCTTATCACAGCAAGTACTTAAAGAAAAAGTAGGGCAGCCAGCATAACTAAAGTACAAATCTCTTCACATCTTTTAAAACTGTTTCTAACTTAACACCAGAAGTAGTGACCATATTGTTGAGCTTTTCAACAAGCTCATAAGCAAAACAGAGACCTGCAGTTCTCACTGAGTTCAGTTACTAGCTTTGGAAAAAATTAGAAACCTGTAACTGTTCTGCAAATATCAGGATTAGATTTCCACATTTGACCCAAAGCCATGCACTCCCTGTCAACTGGGAATCAACATTTCTGTTGCTTTCCCCTGTTGCATCTCTCTGGGTCATGGCAAAGATCAAACAGACTGAGAAAAACTAATAAAGAATTGCAACGTTTTCGTTTTGACAATGCTTAGAAAGATAGCATGGAAAGGCTGAATTGAATGTTTTAAAAAATAGTCATGCAAACATTAGGTAAATGCAGGGCTATTTTCAGCTTGTGCTTATTAATCATTTAAAGCAGATGACTGGAGTACCATTTGGAAAGCATTAGCAGTGCGTTCCTGCAAGCTGCATGCAAACCCACCTCACTGATAACCCTGAAGTGTACAAAAACGTGACACCCTACAGGTGTTTCTCACAAAAGTACAACCACACCTGTTAGCCACTAGGGACCACAGTGCACAGCTCATGATTTAAATAGGGCAGAAAAAGACATGTTCTAAGCATGTGATACGTCACACCAGAACATCCACAGCTGGTCGGTTCCAGCAGCTGGGACTGATAATGCTAACAAAGTATTGCTTTCCTTGTGTTCCCTACACAACAAGATAAATAGCTGCTAGGGCTGATTTTTAAATGGTGGTGAAATAGCTTGAGTGCATGGAATGTTTACTGCTTGTGATAAACTTGAGTGACAGGGCAGCCTTCTTCATTTTGGTATCCTCTGCCTACGAAAACCTTTTCCTATGCAGTCACATAGTTTCTTGAATTTCTGGCATCTTCAGAAGCTATCTGCATATTTTTATAGAGACCCTGTGATAGAGACCTCAGCATCTCTTTTTTCCTTTGGAAAGGAATTTTTTACTACAGTAAAAAATTGGGTAAAACTACAGTAAAAAATTGGGTAAAACTCAACCTTTCACACACATTTTAATAATATTACAAGATAAGGCAATAACTCCCTCAGTAACTAATTTACTACTGTTTAATACTTTTCAAAACATTTGGAGATCTGGAGCATTCACATTACATTTTACCCTAATTTCATGCTGCACATTCTCTCACAGATGAGGTTTAGATATTCCTAGAAATCCTCGTCTTCTTGGTTAAGGGGGTAATACATGTAGGGTGGAGGTAATCCACTTGTCAAAATAATGTAGAGGTGCAGAGATCATGTGATCACCAAATACTTTGGCATTACACTTGCCTCAAATTTGAATAATCTCATAGCAATTATACTTGTTAGACAGTTCTTCTCAGGTTTCAGCTTCGTTTTGTTTTGTAATGTAGAGCTTAATTTTCAACCTAATTACATGGAGGAGGAATTCTAAGAAAATTTCAAAAAAAGAGGGGATAGTGAATGCAAATCCAACAATTTATAGTTTGATTGGATTTTGTTAGAATGAAATTGCTATTTAGATTTTAGCATCCTTAATGAACCTTCTAAAATTAGACATATTAAAGCATATACCTGTGATGCTTTCCTATCATATGTATGTCTTGTACCCCAAGGAATCCTCATGCACTTACAGTTTACCTTTGAAGTGTTGTTGGAGCCAAATGGCGAAAACGAAGAACTCTTAATCTGCCAAAAATGCAGCAGGATGGATATTAACAGAGCAAAGTGCAGTGGTAAAACCTGTCACCATGCTTTCCAAAGCAGGCACAAATTTTGTTACAAAACAGCATGGGGCTTTGTCAAATACGAGGACTAGGAGGAATATCTGGAATACGTATATTTGTCCCCACCCATGAAGTCCTACTTGTCCTACTTATAACTAATTCAGACATCTAATTACCAGAATGTTCAGACCAAGCCTTAGCTTCTATTAAGAAAAAACTCCCATGGTATCATATGGCACCAACCTGTGGCATCTATCCAGCATCTGATAGAGTAGAAAGCATATCCCTGTGAATCACTGGTGTGATCTCTTACAGTAATTTCACACCGTCACACCACAGCCTCCCAGTCAAAAGCCAACCAGACCCTAATCTCTGCTGATTTCAAAAGTAGTAATGGGCAAAAGTTCTGACGGCCAGACATTCTGTGACATTGCCATGAAGTTCTATGGCAGTCAGCATGAGCAAGTTGCTGATTGCATTTGAAGTTGGAATGTCATAGGCATGACAGGAAATTATTAAGGTAACAAAAATCTACCCTTTGCTTTGTTAAAAAAAATTAAGAACTTGTTGAGCAACAAATTATTAGATGCGTTGGAATATTCTGCAGCCATCATTTCACAGTTCTAATTCAGTATCAAAGCAAAAATAGTCAAGTGCCATATACATGTTATATTAGTACTTACATGAAATGACCTTTCCATGGCCTAGCTTCAGCTCTGCAGCGTGGAGAGACTTCAGCAGTCATCTAATGGTAGAGGCAATTAACTGTACAGGCCAGACATGGGGCCTGAGCAAAGCTCCTGTGCTGACACCAGTGGCCTGGCTAGAAATGAGATTGACTTAACATTATCAATTCATTCCTCTCTAAAACAAATCTGACACTTCCCTGGCAAAGAATTCCCCAACATGTGATGTGTTAAAATCGACATGAAGATGATGATCTTGCACCCAAAGCACTTAGCGACAAACAACATAAAAGGCCATTTTCTGAGGCATTTATGTCCCCAACGCCTTTATTAGAAAAAAACAAAACAAAAAAATCACCAAACAACAAACCTGCAAATAAATAATACAAAACCTACCACAACAAAAAAAAGCCCCCAAACCAGAATTTGATTTTGTTTTCTGAGAAAAAAAAAAATTGATAGAGTGAAATATGCAACAGTTTGTGTGATCCTTAATGCCAGTAACAAAGATTTTGAACACAGGAGCTAATTAAATCTTGGGAACTGGGTCATTTTGGAAGCAAGAATACAACCCAAAAAAACAGTGAAAACAAAGTGGCATCAAAAGATCGGTCCTGGAAAACAAGCTGAGTATTGGCAAACTTGTGTTGACATTCCTATAAATTTGAAAGTCAGTCCTTGCTTTCTACAGCAGTTTCCCAAGGGAAAACAGCACAATTTATTCACATATGAGTTGTCATCGATTCAGTAGAAACTCCTAGAAAAAACACTACAAAAAATTCCTTAAAGAAAATATTTATCAATAACATGGAATAAAAGTGGATTTGGCAAGGCAAACAGAACCTAGCTACAGTCCCAGTGGTCATTTTAGAAATATCAGATTTGGCTTGCGGCTGTTTGGGCAAGAGTAATTCAGTTGCTTTGAGAATAATAACACTTCAAAATATCACATTTCTCTAGAAAGTTGTACACAGTCTTCTGTTGTGTTGGGATGCCCACTTACCTTTCATGCTTAAACTCTTAGTAAAAACCAGAATAAGGGCGAGCCAAATTTGCTAACATGCATTTTAAGCAAGTGATTGCTTTAAGTCTTAGATGCCAGGAAAAACAATCAGGAAGCCCTTGGATGCACTCAGGAGACCTGTGTCACTGCAGAAGGAAGTAAGCAAAGCCGTCAGCCTGCTCTGCAATTTATCAGTGCTCAAGTCTGCTTTTTCACTTGCACTGTTTCAAGCCAAAAGTTTTGCTAATGAATACAGTGCTTATTTCTCCAATGCACTCTATAAATAGCCACTCTGAATCGCTCAGCAATTACTACAAATGAGCTCTGAGGTGAGATGAACATAAGCTTTCCTGTCAGACAAGGACAGATGCAGGTACCTCCAAGCCTGCTTGCAAATTAATCCCACAATGACTGGCACACCTCATGCAATGTGCTGTCTCACTGGTTGCTGTAGCTACCTGAAACCGTGGTGGCACAGACACTTCCCATCCTTTGTTGGCCCCAGAGTTTGTGTGTGATCACACACGAACCTTTAATTCTTAAGAGTGAGATATTACGAGGATCTTAACTTTAAATTTACCATATCATCATGAACCATGTTGTCAAACACTGGAGCATTCTTCCTAGCTTCCATTGAACATGCATACCCATACACACACAAATGTGTTTGAAACAGTGAAAAGTACATTCAGATGGCATTCCAGATACCTCTTCAGTATCACCATTTGCATCTTTCCATCATCTTGAGAGGAATTTAAGGTGACTACAAAGCCAAATTAAGCAATCTAATCAGATTGTTACGTTATTTTATAATTAAATCAATTTATTTTCCAGATTCAGCCATTTCTGATGATTCAGAATCAGCCCAGATACCAGTCTAATGATCTTGGTATTCTAGAGATGAGTGCAAACAGCAGGAAAGGAAAAAATTGCAGACATGGAATATGTTACAGATTGGAAAAGTACAAGCTTTTTATTTTTCATTCAGCTTTTTATATTCTTGTTGCTGAAACTTCTTATTTATTCCTTATCAGTATGAAAACTGTCACCTAAAATTTTAAACCCGGTCTTTATCAGCAATAACAATTTACTGATAAAGAACATCCAAAGCTTGGTATCTTTCCTTCTGACTTCCTACACTACTTACAATTAACTACAGATCATCACAAGGATGAATTTTAGTTTAGAATGTAGTGACTGGAGTTTTTCCTGACTTAGTGATGTTGGAAATACTGCCTTATCTCTTGCTTCTTCTAGTAATGAATGGATCAAAACTACCCTGAGAACAGTGTTTAACACAGAATACCTTACCTAGCTACCCATCCCCACCGATTTCAGACACAAATACCTCTTAGAGATAGTTTAAACTTTATTTTATATGTATGTGATATCTCACCAAACCCAAGTTATTAGGAGAAGCAGTGTGTATTATTCTCTTAAGATGCAATTTGCATCTTCTAGGTTTCTCTGCAACACCTACACAAATTATATTTAACAGCTAGTCTGTTATTGCTTCTGGGCTGATGCATTGTCTATACTCATTTACAAACACCTAAAGAGGCAAATCTAGTTTTTTATATGTTACAACTTATCTATCTCGCCAAAGTAAACAAGATTTTCTGACTAAATAGGAGAAGAAAGAAAAAAATAAAACCCCACACTTATGTGTCACAGCTCCTGAGTGTGGCAACTAGAAAGGTTATTACACAAGGCTAGCTATCCTGGGAAGCTTGGATTTCAGAGCAGGAACAAACTGGGGTATGTAGGGAAGCAAAAGTTAGAAAAACCTCTGAAGATACAGTGGTGGCTCGTCTGCCAGACTTTCCCTGCTAGCTTGCTAAAACAGTTTTGAGATGACTGGCAAGGTAAAAAAATTACCATCTTTCAGAAATTCTTGTATTTGCAACTTAATGAGTTTCTTTTGCCAGGACTGAACATCAAAACTTCCTTCCACTCTGGTTACTCAAAACTGTTCCCTTCATTTCTCAGTTGAAGAAGGAAGGAATAAGATATTTGTGCAGAATGGAGGTATCAGAGATGACAGTGAAAATTAGCAGACAGAGTGAACTCTTGTCATTTGTGTTATCACTGTTATCTTTCCAGGCTTTCTNGGGCCCAAACCAGCACACTTGGGTAAACCAACGTTCATTAGTTATATAATTAAAAGAATAAAAACATGAGATCTGAATAAAAACAATGCTATACATTGAGTTAGCAGTCATGATTTTCCTTGGATGTAGGAACACATGACACATGACAGTTTTACCACTCTCTCATTTTTTCCCTCCCTCTCATATTTATATACCAAATGGCTACATAAAAACAGCAGGGAAATTAATTACACGTGTTTTTTAACACACTGAAAAGGTAATGAAAAGTTAAATACAACTTACCTGTGTGACTGCACAAAGCATTTATTTGACCTTGCTAAGCTTTAAAAGGCATTCTAAGATTAATCTATAGCATATATTTCAAGTGCAAAAAATACAAAATTGTTTTTTAAAATGCTAGTACAGGCTGTTTCATGCCTAAATCCTCATTATGTTCAATGTATTTATAAGAAGCAACTCAACTTTTAAGTGGGTAAAGACAAGCAAACCCTCCTATCTTGGGGAAAAGTGGTCCTTGCACATTCAGATGCTCTGTCATCAAGTTACAACTTTGAATGAATCATGTTTTGCACAGGGATGAACAAAGGCTATGCTGCTCTTCAGAGCCTAAACACGGTCTCCCTGGCTAGGACTCAGTCCCTCCAACTTGCTCCTTCAGCAAGAGACTTTTCTTGCTCTTTCTTGGAGCTTCCTTTTGTATATACATCTATTTTGTATATAACTGTAAATAAATGTTGTGTTTGGAGAAAAGCTGTGTCTCTGAGTAAGTGTGGCTCTGTTTTTTGGGGAAGGCAGGCAGAGGGTGCTGACTACTCAGACTCCCCAGCCCTGGGGAGCATTTGCTGAAGAGCTGATGGGGTGGGCTATGTTGACACTGCTTGTCTAGCTAAGGCTCCCCCTCCTGCCTGTGCTCTGAATGGCAGCTTTGGGACGAACATAGGAGACAGAGCTGAAGCTCTGTTACTGAGCAGGTAGGAAGCAGGACAAGACTCAGATGCTTCACATTCACATATCTGAAAATCCAAATCTCCAAAATAGTCAGTGTAACCTCAGGTGTGGACTGGAGGAGATTCAAAGCCTTCTGTAAAGAAACCCATCTGAATCTTGGTTTTAAGTCCCATTTCTATGCATTTAATATAGTTGTTTCCATTACTAGGACAGCACTGACGGTTCAAGTTAAAGGCCAGTGTTCCAAAATCAGGTGCATGACTGGTATACAAATACTGACAGCAGTATCTGCCAATCATCTGGCCTTTATATATAAACCACACAGAATAGCCTACTGCCTATATCAAACGCAAGTCTGACTCACCTGAGCAGCAGCAATGCTGGCATCCTTCTTTCAAATCACATTAGAAGAGAGTTAAACATAAAATACCCCCAAAAAACCAAATAGAGCTCAGTAAAAGCATTCAAGGTGCCACAGTGGTGTTAGGACATCAGAATAATGGACACATTATTATAGACAGCTGAATAAAAAACACCCCTTAGAATTAATTAAAAGTTTGTTTTTATCTTTCCATGGAAAATTCACTAACTGGCTAATGATAGGCTAAAATTTAAAAAGTGCCAGCAAAGGCTATCAGAGGTTTCCCACTCTATCCCTATCTCCAGGAAGACAACCTTCATCCAAACTATTCCTTGGAGACCCTCTCTTAACCCCTCCTGGAAACCATCTTTGGTGAAAATCATGTTACTATCTTATCCATTCTAAGGACAGATTATTCTTATAATCCAAGGGCTTTTCCTCATGGGTGGCCTAAATTCTTATCCAATCTAGCTGCAAGCCTCATGAAAAGTAGTTAGTTACTGTTCTCTTTGCAATTACTTAGTATGTTTTGGAAGGTTTATCACAACTCACCTTCATTCTTCTCTCTTATAGAGGAAACATGCCAATTCTTCCAGTTTTTCTCTGCAGGTCATATTTCCCAGACTTTATTCCTGCTTCTCCTCACTGGCTTCCCTCCAAACAGTCAACATCTTCCTCAGACCATGGATCCCAAAATTGGACAAAGTGATGCTTAGGAGCCTTATCAGTGCTTAAGTGGAAAGATGACTTCATCATCTTGCAGATAGACTTGTTTATACAGGCCAGTGCTTCTTTTATTTTTTGTACTTGCATTGTTTGGCACAAGAATGAAATTATTAGTTCTTGTTTAATTACTAATCCACTGCAATTCCTTTTCCTGTAAAGCTCTTGCTTTCTAAGAGCAAGCACCTATTTATCTGTTTGTTCTGCTGAGGCAGTCAGCAACATTTCTTTTCTATGTTACAAATAGTAATATTGAGGATTCTTCACCCTTGTGTAGACTACATCATGTTCATGAGCGAGTCTGGAGTACAAGATCCCTAAAATCCAACATGCTTCCGTCTTCCCCTCCTCTTTCTTGCAATGCCCAGCCTATGACATCCATATGCAATATAAATCCCATCATTATGGGGTTTGACAGCACAATTAATAATAATAAGCACTGGACACATGCTTTAAGTTCCAATCCCGTTCACCTTGCAAAATAGCTGACTTCAAAAGTAAAGGAAATTATCCTTCAGGAATACTAGAAATTATGTTCATGGAGGAACCTCATGCCCAGATGTCGTACTTGATCACAAAAAGCCAATATTAAGTGCCAGGGTAAAGTAATAGGACGATTGGTGTAAGAAGGGGGTGACCTCCACGATCAATATGATGTGCCAGAATCCGTTTATTGTGAGCATGAGACAAGCTTATATACAGTGACGGTTAGTTATCAATGCTACTAACATACTGATTGGTTACAAGTTACATTCTTGCATTAATATCAGACCCTCCTCTTAGAGTTCTTCTGCCAACACACAGCTGCACACAAGTCCCTGTTATCTGTTTCTTCCTTGAGTTTCCCAGACCATCGAGGACTCCTTCCCAAAACAGTGGAAGACACAAGCAAGCTCCAAGGCCGTCAGGTGGCTTGATAAGATTTGCCTCAGGCTCTGAGCTGAGCAGTTGTTAACCCTTTATAGTCTGTGCCCATACTGCAACACCAGGGCGCATTCTGCTTCTGCAATTGAACACTAAGGAGAACTGGAACAAATTGCAAAATTAGGATAATGTATACACAACTTCCTTGTCTCTGACTTAAGAAAGTCCTGAATAAATTTAAATGTCTTTTGGGGCAAACTGCATCTACAAGGAGCCCTAGAAGTCACCTGAAGAGCACTATGACCCCTAATTAGAACTTTGTACAGAGAAGAGACTGGAAATTAACTGAAATATCCAGACATACTGAAATAGAAACCTCCTCCCCCAATTACATAAAAACTACAATTGTATTTGTTACATAAACATTTTAACTGGGGGAAACATTAGATAATTGAAGACACACCCTTCCTCCAGCCCCAGTTAACCACTGCTCAGAGAACAAGAAGAGAAAATTAACTCAGTGTTCCTCTTCTAAGGCTACTTTGATGCATGGATGTAACTCTGCTGCTGGGTCTTCGCGTCCATCTTTGAGAGAAAGATGTTAAAGAAAATTGAGACGATTTTGAGATTCACTTTTTGTTAGGCAGTTGCATACTTTATTTTTTCAAACGGTTTAATCAATGTCAAGAGTCTATCCCTCATAAGAAATCGGATAAAGAGCAAAAAAATTACTTGACACAGTGATTAACCGATTCAGCAGTAATGACAAGTATACCTAGACTCCACCTCTGCTAACAGAGAAATAGAGATCAAGTTGCAAAAGGTCCATCCAGCTGACCACTTGCTGTTCAACTTACAGCAGGATGGGGAGAAACAGACCTCTGTGTTTTGTTTGTTTTTCTCCTCTTAAAACTGTTCTCTCTTTACCAGCACCTACAGCTCCCTGACAGCAAAAAGCTGGTTGAGCAAGGTTCAGCTCTCACAGATCACCAAATGCTGCACACGTCTCCATGAGTTTGAGAGGGCTGTATCACAACCAGGTGAAAGGCAACAGCAGAAGGTCAGACTGCATCAGAATTCAAGGATACAGACTCCTGCAGAGCATGATAAATGGTGTCATGTGGTGCTGTGAGTGCCTGGGTAGTGTTTTTCCTCTGTGCATGGAGAGGCAAGAGTGGTCTGGGACCTAATTTGTATAACAAGCTATTTAAGAAGAAAGCTAATTGAAGTACAGAAATCCTGAAGAATATCACATTAAGCCAAGATCCTATTATTAGCCCAACCTAGATGATGTTGTAGAAGTGCATTAAAACTACTCAAAAAAAATAATAGGAAACATTCCCTACTTCAAGATCCCACAAGACAAATTCTCTCAAGCAATGGTATTATCCAGAAAAATAAAAAAGCATGCTAAAAATGGAAGGTAGGAGAAGCAAAAGTTCACCCAAGTGGGTCACAAGTATTGCCTAATGTTCACTGTCACTATGTTTCAGAGTGCAGATAACACACACCACTAAGAGTGGCAACTGAAAGTAAAATCACAATATAATACTGAATCAAACTTGTTTCTTTTTAAATTACATGCTTCTTACTAAAAATAGTTGATGTGATGTGGTGTTATGTTAACTGACCAGGATGTCTTTTCAATGGAGTTCTCTGATAAACTCTAGTCTCATTCTTCCATTACCCATCCTAAACACATTGAATTTTCCCCTGTCGGCTTTTACCTATCCCATCAAAGACAGAAGGAGCATTTAGGGGTGTTTCCATCCTTGTCATATGATCAGACAGGAGAGTGCAAGGGCATGCCTGGATTTCTTTTCCTGTTATTGCAACCCAGGATGAGTATATGTCCCAAAAGCCACAGCTGAGAAAACAAAAGCAACAAGTAAAAAAACCCCAAATCATATGAACAAACAAAAACCCTACACATAGAAAACAAACAAGAGAAAGGAAGAAGGGAAAATCAATACTCAAAAGTATGTGCAGCAAAGAAAGGAGATTGGGGTGAAGCAGGGCAAGAGAAGCACCAACGAAAACCACAGGCTATTTCTAGCCCTAGAAAAAAAAAAAGTCTAGGCTGTGTTTTGTGCACAACTTTGCACCCATACAACACTCACTTCACTTTCCAGAATTAATACCTTAGGAAAAAAGTACAAACTACATGAAGAAACAACAGCTTTAACTTAGTTATTGACAGAACAAGTTCCACAGAGTGCAGCTACCTAAGTTTTTTAAGCTCAAGCCTTAATAAAAAAAACCCAAACAAACAAAAAACCCAAAAAAACCAACACAAGAAACCAAACAGTTTTGCATTTCTTTGAAAGCTTTGAACAAGCCTTTCACAGTACTGTGACCCATGGAAGAACTTACTTATACTGTTCAAAACATGGTACCTTTTCCTTCCAGCTCAAACAACATGAATGTAGAATCAGAGTCAGAAGAGACCTTCAAAGGCCATCTACGTCGCCACCCTGCAGGGAGCAGGGACGTCCTGCACTAGATCAGGTTGCTCAGAGCCTAATCAAGCCTGAGCTTGAATGTCTCCAGGGACATGGCCTCCACCACCTTTCTGAGCAACCTCTTCCAGTGTCTCACCACCCTCATGGGGACGATTTTTTTCCTAATGTCTAACTTAAACCCTGCTGTGGTTTCAAACCATTGCCCCTTGTCCTATTGCTCTATGCCCTGGCAAACAGCCCCTCCCCAGCTTCCCTGTAGCCCCTTCAGGTACTGGGGAAGCCTCTATAAGGTCTCTCTAGAGCCTTCTCCCAGGCTGAACAGCCCCAACTCTCTCAGCCTGTCCTAGCAGGAGAGGTGCTCCGGCCCTTTATTATCCTTGTAAACCACCTCTGTATATTACTAATATGAAAGAAATGCACAGCCAGCATCAGGTAACATTAAGATGGATCCAGGAAACATCCACATCGACTCAAACATGAAGCACCAGGTAGGCAGCATCCTCCATTAAGGCATGAACTGGTTACAAGTGTTCCATTACAGGAGCAATCCTTACCTACATGATGGAGACTCTATAAAAGCACTTAAATATTTTGCTACCATTCTTTGGTCTCTTTTTTTGTGGTTAAGACTTGAAACTCACAGGAAGGGATTCTTTCAGCCTCCTGTTTGCACATGAAGTTGTGGTGAAATGGTATGGAAAAAATCCCCAACCATATACAACCTTATAAAGATATTTGAGAATGAGAAAAGTGTCTGTTGATGATTATCTTCTTCTGTCTGTAACTCAAAGTGAATTCATAAATCTTGTCTGGGCTTTCAATTCACTAGAAAGCGGGTATCTATATATAAAATCTAATCTAGTCTTTACATGTAACTTGACCAATGAACATCCTTAAAAATACAAGAAAACACACATACCCAAAATGCTAAATCCCAAATAACTCTTTAAAAATGCAAGCAATGATGTCCACTTAGACTGTCTCATTAAGAATGAAGTTAGATTGCAATCATTTGCCATCTTCATTTATTCTCCATAAATAATTAAGCAAAATTATTCAGCTTAGGAACAGCAGTCTTACCTTTGCAGAGACATAACCTGGACTTCTTAATGTGGAAAAAGAAAACTACAAATTTTATTTCCATATCAGGCAGAGGGCAACATCCAATATTCATTACACTGACTGGGTCACTGATTCAGCAGAGCCAGTCACTGATAAAAATGTTTCTATCTAAGATGAATGCCAGAGACTTGATTTACTTCCAACCAGTCCTTACAATGTTGGCATGGCCCAGCAGAACACAGCAGTTACACAGAACATTTCTTTTTAGTTTTTCCCATTAACACAGTGCTATCACAAAAAATGATATGGTTTATATTCATAGTGTAAAGATGAAAAACAAAGCAAGGGAAAAATATGCTAAGCAAAATGTAGCTCTCTATGCTCATCCACAGCACATGTAATCCTGATTTCAGGAATTGGGAAAACCTTGGAGAGGATGGAGAAAGCTGCACACACTTGCATCTCCAAGTTCTGAATGCTCCAGCATTGATTAGCAACACCACTGAAAAGCAATCCAACTCAACTTTTGAGTTTCTAGTTTAACATCTAGTTAAACTAGTTTCTAGTTTAACATCAAAAACATCTGCCCATTCAAAAAAGGTTGTCTGTTATTTCACTTGGCTACAGATGAACAAGCTTGCACCAAAGCATTTGGCAAATTATATTATTATAAAAACTAAAAACCCAATAGTAATCTCAATTTAAAACTGCTTTGAAATCTGAAAACAAAGTGAACAACCCTTTCCAAAACCCCTAGCTAAACAATCTCCCCAAATCCTGTCATTATCACAAACATTCACTGGCACTCAGCAGGGACATTTTCAGATTCCAATTTTCTCTAGGTTTCCCTGATCTGCACAATGTGCTCAGTGTTATCTTCTCTAGAAAACATAAGAAAGGAAAGGAATTAGGACTTGGGGGAAAGAAATTAGGACTTGGGGAAGCAAGATTTTTGAGATGAAGCAAATTTATTATTCTAAATGTTGAAATTCAGGAGTATTTTAAAAATCAACAGCCACACACTTCCAGCTAGTGAAAACAAGCAAATTCAGATAACCCTTAAATAAGTGGCAAAGCTATTGTAACAAGGCTTATATATATATCGTAGAGCTCTGTAGGAAATTTGGTTTAGAAAATCAAAGATGCCCTCTGTATGAAGGACAACAGAGAAGAGCATGACTGAGGTACTACTCCCATTTCTTTCATGCAAATTTCTGCATAGATATCTAAGATTAAGTAGTTCTGATGTTCTTCTCAGCAGCTTTTACAGTCCCATAAGATAACATAATGAAAATACATTGTCTTTGAACCAAAGAGCTGCATATTAAACATGCACTAGTAGAAAACATCTGGTGTGTGATTTGGGATATTAGAAGTACCATACACAGTTTGGATGTTAATCTGAAAGCAAACTAATTTAATTTTACTTAAATTTTGTGGGAAAGAATCTACATGGTTGTATTCATAAAAATGGAATTATCAGCATTCAGCTGTGGTGGGTATAACACAAACATAGACAGTCTTCATGTTCAGGTTCTTCATGGAGATGTCCTTCATGATCTCTGCACCAAGTAAAGGAGAGAAACAAGATACAGTTAGTGCTATGGCTCACAGGGAAAACTATGAACACTTTCTTTTTCTTTACTCAGATAGTTCTGTTGGTTCTATCAGAATGGGACCAGGACAGAAACAGTTCATCTCAAAGTTCTCTCCTGTTAAGTCAGGGCCATTCAAGGAAGGGTTACCGTGTGTCAGGATTGCTGCTGCAAGCGTGGGGCTTTTTGAAAGCCTATGTTGGCTCCCAGCCTCACATCCACATAGAATTGTATCTTCAGAAAATTATTTTATAATGCAATGGTATGAAGTCAATATTAAGAATGCAACACAATGCACTGAAACCGAGACCTTTGTAAACATTGGCTAGGAAGAGCCTTACTGGACAGATCAGAGATCCATCTCCTCCAGTCTCCCTTCTCTAACAGAAGATGAAACACAAAAGCAGGACTACAAGAACATGCACACATTGACTTGAGATTTGCATGTAAAGCACGGATTGTGGAAAACTAACATCGTAGTCTTGTCAAACGTGCCTGAACAGTTTCATCCTATACCAGATCAATTCCTCAAGTCTTTTCACCTATACACCATAGTTTGGAACAGTAATAGGATAAGCTCACTAACAAATCTCTTCAAAGGATACAGCATACTTCCAACAGGCCGATTCAGGGTTTGTAATTATTTAGTAACCATATAAAATAGGAATGGCACTTTGTGACTACAGAAAGCCACCTGCAGAGCTGGTAAGAACTGGTAATCTCTTTCCCTGTTTTTGCCATCTGACAGACTATATTTCCACAGAAGTTCCACCCCTGCTTGCTCCCAGCACCCATGTGCTGTAACAAACTACCCCAGTACCAGAAGACTGTTTTGAATGCTGGGAGGTACATCTTTGGACACTGCAGAGCTGTAACAAATATACTGGAGATCTCTATACAAAGAAACTTTAAAATGGTAACCACAAATACATTCACTGAAACCAAAGCAAAAGGCAGCTGGGGGTTATGGCGTTACTCTGTGTGAGAGAATCGCTACAGACAACATAAGCAAATAAAGTATAATTTTAAATGTTGGCAGCAGTGTTAGCACAAATGACAGATGACTAACATTGCCAATGGCTGGATGTTTTTTCAGGAGACACAGTTCTGCAGTGAACTGCACTGTCTCACAATCCCACATCTGAGCCTCGCGCTGCCTTAACCTGGGCTGGCTCCAGCCAGAGAGACTCTGGCTCTGTCCACCAATGCATCCCAGAGAGGAGAGAGAGAGCAGCTCAGCTCCTAGTAACATGGTGTCTAAGTGCAAACTGATTCTAGAAATGGCAGCAAGGAGCTTTACTTCCATGTAACAAGATGCATGCTCCTGTCAATGAGGATCTCATCTTTCTTTGAGAAACATCTCATTTTTAACTGAACAGATATAGTCTGCAATGAAGCTTAAAAGCCATTCAAGAATTAAGAAGCCCTTATAGATCATCCTCACAAAAGTGATTTTCTATGTTTAAAAGCTGGTTTGGTCTGCAGGAGCAAGCAAACAAATTACTAACTTGGTCTCAAACTACTTTCTTAATTATTTCTGCTTAAAATCCTGAAAAATTAGTGCCTACATAAAGCTACTATTTTCAACAGTAACTACTAAGACAGTAACTACTATTAGAAACTGGAAACATGAATTATCAATTAAATGAAAGGACATCCTCCTGTCTGTGTTATTTCTTCCAAAGGAAGGTTTTTAAGGCAGCATGTGGACAACTATTGCCGTCATTCCAAACCTGACTCTGAACAAGCTACCCATCACCTGCTGCTGTCTCATTGATAAGCAATGCCTACCTCTCTGGCATTTACTTCAGGAATGACTTTCAAATATTCCTAAGGGGATTGAACCACACATTTCTTTCTGAAAAGCTGACAAGCCTGCACCTGACTTTCACAGAGATTGCATTTTCAACACAGATAACTTCTTTTCCTCCAAGTGACTGGGGTTTTTTCTTCTCTTTTTACAGAAACAGGAATCAACTTTCCAATTCATGGGTTACTTTCCAGCACTGCAAATGGATAACAGCAAATCACTTATTTCTAATTTTTAGAATAAACCATAAAAAGCCTACTTGAGAAACTATCTTTTTATTTTGAAGGTTGGACCTTGAAATATACTGCTAAAAAGATCAGTAGGGGATTACCAAGTTGCAACAATACACAAGCATTAACAACTAATTTCCTGAGGTATCAAAATATCTGGTTTATAACCCACATTTATCATATAAAGAGATCTGGAAATAAAGCACAACCATTTCAGTATTTATAGTATTAAAAATGTTATTAAACAAGCTGTGTGGTGAGAATTAAATCCAAGATTGTAGACACACAGCCATAGTGCATAAATATTTATTTGCTACACAAATAAACCTCCAGGGCCAAGTTCACTCCACATCTAAAAAAGACCAACCCAGTTAAAGAACCATCAAATCTGATCTGCTCTTTCACATAGTCATGAATTGTCACTTCATACACTTTATTTAAAGATTAAATAGTTCTGATGTGTTACAGCTATTACCATTATTAGCTAAAGGCTTTTGAAATTGAGACTTCAAGGCTATGAAATTTTCCTCTTTTGTCAGTTACCTCCCTCTTTCAAAACTCAAAAGTTTTCTCCAACAGTTACTTTGCATCTTAAGTCACATGCTACTGGGCCCTCTAACAATGATAGAAACTGAAATGAAACAGGTACGGCATCAGCTGCTCCTTGATGGGTAAATTCTTCATCAGCAAGGTTCCACTCATAAATACAGCCTTTGTTTATGCAAATGAATTGTACAAGAGACACTTGGTTCTTGCACCTTGTCCTGCTCCTAAACACTGGAGTCTCCAGTTCTCTAGGTTTGTTACCACCATTTGGCACATTATTTTTAGCAGTAGCCCAAACTATCACTAGAAAGTCTAGTCAACATTTGAGATCCATTTACTTACAGAAGTGCCTCTTGAATAAACAGAGTTCAAGTTACATTAAATAAAAACATAAAATAAATAAAACCCCACACACAAAAACTCTACTGAAAATCCACAACAGAACCCTCCCCACTCACTCGCTCTGATTCTGTTCCATCCTACTTGACTCCAAACAAGCTCAAGAGAGGCAAAGTGAACTCAGTATTTGGGAGCTGCAGTGAAGCACAGCATTCTCCTCCCCTCCTGGTAGGACAGGCACCCTGAGGATAATCAACCAGGCCTAGTCCTAGGGAACTCATTTAAACAAGATAGCTGACTTACAGACAGGTAACTAACATGTGACAAGTCCAGGTTGTGTCACATATTTCTCCCTGAACCACCTGTAAGCCTTCCCAAGGTGATAAACTGAGGACAGAATCCTTTCCATCATTTTATTTAAAGAGATGAATTTTCCTGAATACACAAATACCTGAGCAGGCTTTTTACCATGTAGTTTTCAACCCATTCCTGTCAAATGAAGTCCCAAATCTTTCTCAGGTCCAACTTCCTAGAACTTCAGGTGGCTACATCTTAAACCTTCTATTTCTCATGAATCAGAAATTTTTGTTTCTGATCTTTACCATATGTCTGTGCTTTCAGGAGATTCTTTAACATTTCAAAGATGTGATGATGTGATAAAGCTTCCTCCTTCCCAGGTATTCTGAATGAGCTGAAGCTGCCATGCCCTACCAAGCACGACCTACTCAAGCTCTAAAATAGATCTAATACTTTTCCACCCACTCCCATTCTCCAGAAGAGGAAAAAACCCACCAAAACCAAACACCTGCAACAACATGAATGTTACAGGAACAATATGAACAGGTTCTTAAAATAGTCACACTTAAGACTCTAGGAGGAGACTCACTCTCTGCTCAGTCCCAGCAGCACATCATCACCACTTATGCTACTGACTGACCTTGCTCTTTCAAAAGGCAGAAACTTTTACAGAACCTCTCTTGGCCATTTCTGGAATAGAATGCATTAGAGCTTTGAATTTCTAAATGTATGTGCATGCTTAAAGGATTTTATTAAATAAATATTGAATGGCAAAATTAGATGACAGTGTGTAAATAGCATGCATTTGGTTACTAACTCCAATCTCAAGCTACATTAACTGCTCCTCAGCAAAAAGTTTTAAGTCTCCTTGGAACAAACCAAAAGTTTGTGCTTACCCTGAGTTTGTGCTTCATCCAGGAATAATTTTAGCCTCCTGCTTCTGAGACCAAAAACTTTTGCTGTTTCATGTAGAAGACCCTGGTACGTTAATCCATTCTGACCAACAGGGTTTTCCATGAGAAGAGTCCCCAGTGTTCCTTTCTGACATTCTGCACAAAACAAACAGCAGGATCACTTCTGGCAGGGAACAATATTATTTCATTTATATTGGTAAATGGAAATTAAAGATTTCTTCTTCTGTTTTGCCTGTTTCTTCATAGTGCTAATTACCAATGCCTCCCTGTCTGCAGATATTTGCTAAGTTCAGCAATTACAGAACCAGAAGTGATTATTAAGTGCTTGACAAACAAAACTTCGCAGAACTCTTTACATAGGACAACAGGATAACCTAGAACCTGGGAAACACTAAATATTTCAGTAAGACACACAAACCACCACAAACCACAGAAGCTCACACAGCACCTTTTGTTGATCCAATCCCCAGTTAAACACACTTTTCTGGGCCAGAAGGTTCCTAGTAACATCAGTAGGATTCCACATGGACAGTCCAGAAAGGATTTGCATCAGAGACTAAGAGCAAGAGACTGACAACATAGCTGTCCCAACAAGAAATATCAGTGGAGATATAATAGTAAAGCTGTGAAAGATAATTGCTTACATATATCTGTACTCCAGGATAATAACACAATTTGTTTTGACTTTTTAATAGTACTAAAAAAGCTTTCACAGGCTGTTTATACAAGTGAATACACGCTACTTATCCTGTCAGCATGTGATGGCATTTGACACAGGCAGCACAAAACACCAGGCCTGTGGAAGAGATCAGTCCCGTACACACCTTGTGGGTTTGCATTGAGGAGCTGCAGGTTGATGTACTGGCAGAGCAGAGCATCAGAAGAGTGGGTCAGTTGAGGGGCTGAACCTGTTGTTACATGCAGGGTCCTTCCGCTGAGACTGAGCAAGTCCGTTTTGTTCAGCAGTTCTGAAAAAGAAAATGGGAGCAGCTGGGTCATTCCAGGGAAGATAAGGTACATCTCTTACTCCAATAGCTGACAAGGAAGCTTTCTAACCCTGCTGGGACAGCATTTCCCTCTCTCAAATCCCTTCTTCAGCTGAAGTGCCTCTGTATTACTGCACAACATCAGGACATAAAATCCTTGTTAAACTCGAGATAACAATTACTGGAAAATCACAAGCTGGTTAGCTGGTGAATGATGCCCTCTGCATTAATATTTGTGATCAGTCTCAAGAATGGGTGATGATTCAGCAGATGGCTACAGCTGGGCATGTTTGGAAAATGGTGGAAGATCAGGCCAGAATTGGAGCCATGTCTTGAAGGATCATAAAGATAACAGCAACTCCCTGAGAGTACTCAGCTGAGAAGGTAATGAGGTGTCTGTGATAGAAAATGAACGAGCAAGACTGCGTTTTGCACTGCTTTCATGTGCAGCTGCCTCTGTACAAAAAGCTGCCAAGAGCACCTACATGAAAGATACAGAGAAATAACATCACCCTCTGCTCCAAAGCCTCTGCAGCTACCAAACTCCAAAGACCAAAGTTGGGAAGAATGAATAAATTTAATGACTTGTAAGAATTGTGTATGTATTGGAACACATGGAACAGGACCATCTGTTATCTCTTTCTGCAGGTTTTTGCTCCACGTCAGCCCAACTAGCATGTCACAGAGCCCAAGTTCTACAAAGCTTATTTTCCATTAGTTCATCAGAATGAATTTTGAAGAGAAAAAGCAGCAATCCTTTTTCCAAGGATATTTATAGACTTAAAGATAAATTAAAAAACAACCCATCCAAGCAAGACAAATAACCAACCAAAAAATCCCACAAACCCAATATGGTAAAGAATTATCACAGGCTCCAAGGTGTCCACATTTTGCCAACTACCAGAGAACACCAGATATTATGAGCTGTGGAAGGCTTATGCAGCTGCTGTAAGGAAAGATGAAAATTGCAGACTCCACCCAAGATTCTACTTCAAAGAAAAAGGCAAAATTCCATTGCTGCTCTAAACCTCATTTTCCAAAGATGATATGTTTACAGTGATGGTGGCCACTCACCAAATACATCTTTGGTGCATCTGAGATGCAGGCACATGCTCCAGCACAGAGGAGCTTTGCTTTTGGTTTGACTTGCAGGAAAGGAAGAATATGATCACATTAAGAAGTTGACAAGATTTCATCACATGGAAAGGGAGTGAGCTCCAGGAGGTGGAAGTTTGACACACAGCAGTTGCTGGGGTCAGTGTGGATGCAGGCGTGACTACAAGGCACCAGCTACAACAAGGGTTATCATCTGCAGAGTCCTCGAACAGCTACTTGCATCACGGGACCCCTGACATTTTCCAAAGGAAGAGCTCATACATTTTGCTGTCTAGTAAAGTCATTTTGTACAACCCTCTAATAAGAGCAATAGACAGAAAAAAGCAGAGCATCTTTTCATAAATAACACTACACTTGAAAATGGGTGATTTTTACAAGTACTTATCAATATTAAAATATCTTTTAAAGTCAGTTCTCCTTGCAGCTGAGATATAAGTGGTAATGCTCTCCTAAGTTGCAGTATAATCTCATGACCTTTTAAAGATTTAAATTTTAAAATGTATCTTTTTGCATTCATGTGCAGGAAACAGTGCTGAGAATAAATTTTTTTTAAAAAATAGCCATCTGAAAACCATAAAGATGAAGTAAGACACAGAGTAGGAAGTTTGTAGGGTAAGTTTTGCCTCATCTTCCTTCTCCCCATCTTTAAGCCCTATACTACTTTCACCTTCATATATTTCCACACAAATTAACAAATTGAGGTTTCTTTAAATAGGTCTTTTTCACTATGGGCTACTTCCATGAAAGTTGAGTAAAAGCCAAAAAACATTCCCAACAGGAAGTTCACAAAGTTTTCAGCTTTTTAGTAATACAGTGCAAAAAGAAAGTGACAGAAAACTGGCTTTATCATCTGACCTGAGCCCAGCCTCTTTCCTTTTAATGACTAATATTTTTTTAACATAAAAAGAGACAAATTCCGCTCTCAGTTCCTGAAGGTTAGTACAAATCCCAGAGCGTTGGCTCAGTGGTTTTGCTGCTACTGAAAATACACGGATACAGTGTCAAGAGGAAATGTTTATCCCATTCTTTCAATGTTGCATCGAGGAAACAAGGACATGACATTTCACCCTGCCTTAATACAAGAGCTGCCTGAATTTGTGCCATTACACAACTCCAAGTATATCTTCATTACAATTAGAAAACAAGACAAATTACTGGCAGTAGAAGTGGATAGCCCTAAAAACCACAGGAAGGACAATAAGGAGCCATAAATGTGGTTTTACTGGGTCACAATGTCATTAACACACATGGGAAGGATTCAGCCCGAATGTGTGGCTACTCCACGGAGCTCCTCTGATACCAAGCCCCCTGGAAAGACCCTGGAAAGACCTTCCCCATGCCTAGACTGTGCAAAACCAGCAAAGAGAGTACGTCCAAAGAGAACCCATGTTCCCAGCGTTCTGTTCTCTTAACACCTTTAAGAGCTATTTTCTTTGTATACCCTGTCTCCTGAGCCCTCAACACAGGAGGGATATTGAGCTATTGGAGAGGGTCCAGAGAAGGGCCACGAAGATGATCAAAGGGTTGGAGCNTGATACCAAGCCCCCTGGAAAGACCCTGGAAAGACCTTCCCCATGCCTAGACTGTGCAAAACCAGCAAAGAGAGTATGTCCAAAGAGAACCCATGTTCCCAGCGTTCTGTTCTCTTAACACCTTTAAGAGCTATTTTCTTTGTATACCCTGTCTCCTCAGCAAGCCATACCTTCTGCTGATCAATACTTATTCAAGATCTCTGCCAAATTACAACAAAAGGGAAAGTGACAAACTCATGTTTTCAAGTGAATTTTTATGTTGTTACTGAACAAGCAGAGGAAAAAAATACTGCTTTGCCCAGATAACTTACAAAGAGGGAAAGACCAAAGTGAACATGCCAAGATGGGAAGTCCCAAAGCAATGGCCCCACCGCTAAAGCAATGTGGAAAGTAGTCAAACCTTTGTTACTACAGCAGAAAAGAATTCTTGATGAAGTGGGAAGTTTAAACAAACCAAATAAGGAGTCAAACAGCTTATAACCTAAACGAGATGAGCGATTCCCCAGCTCTGCTTAGCATTTTGCAGCTCATCTCATCTTATCTTGGTGACAGCAACACTCGCCTCCGCAGGTACACACCAACACTGCTGTGATGGACTACATTGTATGGGGAACCTTCTAGAATGCTCTTCCAGGAATACTTACAGGAAAAGATAAGTAAGAAAATTAAAGTTAATGATGGTTAACAGTGACACCACAGGCATGAGTTCCTCTGATGGTAACCAAGCAGACATAAAATGGTGACCCCTGGCAGTCCTGATGGTAGCCAACAGAAATATTTCTATCAAAGTATTGTTCCTAAGAATTAGAAAACTGAAATATTTGAGTGATGTTTCTATGAAAACACACAACTGAAAGTTTCTGTACCATCCAGTTTCCATTTTTGCATCACTCCTTTTATATTTAATATATTTAATACAAATAATGTGGAAACAGATCAAGTTTGGACTTCAAGGTATGCCTAAAAATTCCACTGGGAATATGCCAAGACTTTGCTATCACTGGTGAAACTCACTAAAGACAGCATGGCAGCTATTAAGGAGTCTGTTTTCTGTGTTTTTTTCACTAAATGTTTGGTGTCTAGAATAATTTTGGTCTTAATAACTTTTCTGATATATCAAAACATCACACGTAATGTAATAATAAACCAGTATCTTAATTGTGGAAGAGAGAATGCCAGATTCCTGGCAGGGTCTCAGAGTCACTCATTGCAACATTTTTCATAATGCTTTTCTTCCCTGCTTCAGAAATACTATCTTTGTAATGAACAGAACTAGGATAGAGCCTGTAATTCAGTATATATAGATATTTTATATTCTTGTGCCTCAAAAGAAGCAAAGTTCAAGCTGTAAAAGTATTCTATACGTTTTTCTAAAAAGAAGAAAAGCAGAGATCTTCAAGGTTCTCTAGGGTGAAAAAGCAACATTGTTTTCCTGAAGAGACAGCACTTCACATTTGTTTTAAGTTTTCACCCTGCTTACTGAGACATTAGAGGAGAAAAAGCATGCAAAAGCTGATGGCAGCCCACCACCAATACACAGCCCTGCCAGGGCTCGATGGAAACATGTTCTGAAATAAATCAGATTTTATCCTGATGAAAGTTGCAAAGGAAAACAGGGTAACTGGAGAGACAAGCATCATTTAGGAGCAGCTTTAGGAAACATTCTGCTGTGACTATAAACACAGCCTCATAAGCTACGTGCTACAAAATAGAATCTTTCCCTACATGTTTTCTCATCAATTTTGTATAAATATAGAAAAAATTATACAGTAGGTAACGCCCAGCTGCTGCTCAGAAGACTTTCAATTTTCCTAGTCATAGTCCATTTACCTGATTTTCCATTAAAAACTGTCAGTTTTGAATTTTTAAGACCAAAAATGGAGGAGACAGCATCTACAAGTCCATTGAAGTTCAAGGTGTTATCTCCTTTCGGATTCTCCAACAGCAACACACCATCTAAAAGGAAAATTAAGAAATTGAAATGGCATTCAGAAGCAACATCCAAGTACCAATGATTTTCTAATGACTTTTTCTAATTACTCCCAATGAGCTTTGAAGCCAACTTAAAACTGGCAACATGGCATCTTCCAGAAACTTCTGGAACTAGGAAAAAGGAGAGGGAAGAGAACTATGAAACTAGTTCAAATTAAAGTGCACTCCAGATATTGTGTACAGAAATAATATTTGAGTTCAGTAATGAATTTTATCTCACAGAATCATAACCCAATACTTGACTCCAAACTGCCCTCTGAGATGTACACTCACAACTGTAAGCACACAGAGGAAAAACTGTTCCAGAGCACATTAGTTCTCTTTCCCTTTAATCTATAATTTAACCGTCTAATAATTTTAACAGTGTCACCACTGTCACCCTCCTTTGCATATCCAAGACACAGACCTTAAATTCTTTCAGGCTGTGTTTAATACTTTAAGTTTTTCAGAACCATTATCTCCTCCACAGAAAGGCACTGCTTTTATCATACAGACTCTGCATGATGAGTACAGAGTTACGACTCTGAGCATGGGTGAACGAACATAACACATACAAATACAGAGCTACTTGGGTAACTATCTACAGATACATACAATCACACAAATATTCACATACAAACCCTTCTGCAGAACATAAATAATTCATGTGTGTACTCAAGTATGTGCTTGAGGCTCACATCACAAGACATCGCGGACAACCTATGGCTTGGATTTTCATAATTTCATAGCCACCTTAGGTTGGAAGGGACCTTTCAGAACGACTTCAACCATCAACCCGACTCTGACAAGCCTCATGCCTGAACAAGGACTTGAACCCTTAACCAACAGATTAGGAGTCTGATGTTCTCTCAGCTGAGCTATAAACTGATTTTCACCAATTATTCAAAGCTACTATTGGAAGGGAGCTTGCACCACCGTTTCAACAAATTTTTGGCTCAAACATTTCTCACATCCTTTTCCAAACAATCTTAACACCCCCTTCTGACAACCCAACCCCAGCACATTCCTACCTTGCTCTGTGCCATTGACACAAACTTTGAGGTTGACGTAGGCACAGGCAGGACCAACATGCTGACACAATCCACCTCTGATGAGGGTTATTTCCAGCTCTGATCCCTTCAGCTGAAGAAACAGGAATATTAACACTATCAGAATAATTTTATCCAAGAAATGTAACAAAATATTTTCCTTGAACATCAATAATTGTCTTATTATACTGAACATGTCCTACAATAAAACAGCAGCATTTGACACATCTTATTCATAGGCACAGTGCTCCAAATATAACTGGCTTTAGTATGTGTTAAAGATACAGCCATATTTAACACACAAGAACAAAGTGGAGAGGAATAAAAAGCCTGATGTTCAGAAGTGATGACCAGTGATGACAGTGTCCTGGAATTTAATCCAAAACATGGAGTAGGCCCCACCATGGTAGTTCAGCCTCCACAGTCAGGGACTAGAGACTCCTCCAGCTGTTCCCAGGCGCAGGTCCTGCCTCTGGAACATCTCCTCACAGCTACTGGCAAATCCATTACACTTTCAAATACCCCCAACAAGAACTGAACAGGTAAATTCCTTTGCAGGTGAGACAAAGGATGCAGAGACTTGAGAATCTGCAGCAACACCAGACAGTTATCTTACATAGGACTTAAACCACATCTTTAAGATGGAGAGTTTTCCAAGCAAAGATCCTTTCCTGGACTAAGTACTACTAGGAATTACTCCTGCTGTTAGAACAATATTCATGAGAATCACACCCTAAAAGATTTCTTAACTACAATTTGTAAACAAACACCATATAGGAGATCACTTAGATGAACAACTGATACCAAGTGGCCATTTCAGCTAATTTTTTTGTCAATTTACAGCCTTTGTCACAAGTCACAGACCAAAGGTCAACCAGCTCAGACTCAGACATGTCACTCTGCTCATCTCCTATTACAAGGTAGAAAGAGACATCAATGGACCAGCACACCTTGTTATTTACTCAATTCTACCATCAGTTAAAAATTAATTTTTCAAGTTCCTGCTTTTCCCTCCTAGTATTTTCTAAGTAAGTGGTACATTATTTCTTTTTTAATTTTCTCTCAGAATATGTCTTTGAGAAGAAGGGTCATCATTAAAGTCTTGTATCAAAACTTGATCCAGGATAATTTCACAGCAGTACTGATCCTGAATATAATCCAAATGCTTGTAGAAGAGACTGTGTTTCATTTTTGTCTTTACATACATCATGCAAATCCATTATTCCTTCAAGCATCTTCCAGAAATCTGCTGCAATGATTACAGTTGACTCAACTTAAAAACCCACATCTGGAATTACACACTTCTGTTTTTTAACTTATACCTGCTTTTACATCTAAACAATCTAATTGTCTGTATAATTGTCACTGTAAAGCATTTTCCATGTTGATCTTGCCTAACCTCCCCCCAAGAGCAGACAGTTAATATATAATTCAGTTTGAATTCACATCTGCACAGTCTCTGTGACTGAAAACACAAGTACAAACACAAGAGACAACTAACCATGGCCACATTTGCTGCAATGAACCACAAACTCCTGGCACACAGCTGCAGCTCTCTTCTACTTACCACAAAAAACTCCTACACACCAAGGCTCTTAATGTGCCAAGCTCATTACAGCATAATGCTGAGTATGGAGTCATCACCTGCCCCAAGCAATCCATCTTTGCAGTCCTGGGAAGCCTGACTACCAAGGAAGACTTGAAGTTACAAACAAAGCCCAGTCATCCATTTTTCTCTACAGCATCTATTTTAAAGGCTAGGTCTGTGACTGACAACCCTGAGACACAGCATAGAAGGGCACAGGAACATCCAGACATGACAAAGGCCGCAGGAAGGTACTTGCTGCTGAGGCTGAGACTCCTTAAAGTAAAACAGTATCAAACAGCTCTACATTTCCCTACACGTTTTTTTTCTTGTCTCCATCCATTCTATGTAGACTGTGTGCCTCCAGCAGGCAGGACCTGCAGGAGCTCACTATTGATGGCGTGGCATGAAAAAGCCCCCACAGCAAAGACATGGGACTGTCAGAGAGGTGCCTTTGGCTCCATGGCCACAACAAGGTAATGATGTCTCTGTAAACACAGTCTGCAATTGCAGCAGCTGCACACAACTGTCATGTATAGTCCTAGTTCAGCTATCATTCTTCCCAGCCTGAAATCCAACAGTTGTGCAGATGGACATGACAAACTAACTCAAGTTCAGAATCACAGAATCATAGAATAGTTCAGGTTGGAAGGGACCTTAAAGATCATCAAGTTCCAACCCCCCTGCCATAGGCAGGGACACCTCCCACTACAAAAGGCTGGTCAGTGCCTTGTACAGCCTGGCCTTCAGAGAGGGGGCGTCTGCAACCTCCCTGGGCAACCTGTTTCAGTGTTTCACCACCCTCACTGTAAAGAATTTCTTTCTTATATCAAGCCTAAATCTACCCCCTTCCAATTTACATCCATTAGTTCGAGTCCTCTCATCACATATCTTATTAAAAAGTCCTACCCCTGCCTTCTTGTAGGACCCCCTCAGGTTACTACAACTACATATGTTACTATGAGGTCCCCCCTGAGTCTTCTCTACTCCAGGCTGAACAACCCCAACTCCTTCAGCCTGAACACTTGTCTGGTTTTCACTGACATCCAGATAATAGCTATCAGTTACATAATAACCAGCGCCTTCTACCAGGTCAGGATCTCTCATCTTTACACAGTCAGCATTATTCAAATTAATCAAATAAACTCATCCTTTAGCTTTCCACAATGTTTCTTTCTTGACTAAGTTAAGATGTAGAAACCAGAAACAGAATAACTGGAGTACCCCCACTGGCAGACCAAGGGAGCTTTTGTGAAAAGTCCCAGCATCAGCGCTCATGTTCCAGGCAATTTCATCATCAGTCATCTGGGCAAGTGTTTCCTGGCACTATACAGGTTCTCCCCTCTGCTGTTTTTCTGTTCTAATTCAGATTTTATGTTGATAAGCTGTCCATCAGAAGTACTTCAATGAGATAAGTAGCTAGAAGTAGCAAAACATTTTCACTGTTTTCTCAGTCACAGTACTTTTACACAGTGCCTTCTCTTTGTTTGTCACTAGATGAAACCAGTAGTTTTGAAAAAGGCCAAACGTGGCTTTGCTTCAAATCTGTACAACTTCAGAAGTGTAATTAATAAATATAAGACATTGCCTCACACATACTATTAGTAAGACAAATAAATAGGTGCTTTCAGATGTTTTCAGACCCCCAGTCAACACTGTAAATCAAATCTTAAGTCAGCTATATCCCAAGCTCTTATCTTTTTGGAAAAGCATGATATTTAGACTGAATAATGTTTCATCCACAATTCTGCTAGGAATGCCTTATGAATATATTCAGTTTGAATAAAAACAAAGAACAAACCCACATGACATACCATGAGACAGCACAAGACTGAAGTTCACAACACAAGGTGGAAAAGCCAAGCATCCTCAAATGTTAGTAACTGAAGGTAGTCTTAAGCTAAAAGGTAGTATTTAGCATCAAAGGAAATTACATCTGATGGAAAAGCATATTAACTTCAAGAAATCAGAGTCATAGTATTTCTGTTGTCTAACCAATACGCTAATCCAAGTACAAAGAAATGTGTCTTTTAAACTTATGCAAACAGCCACCTACAGGATTTATTTTGGTACCCATGTGGCTTTGTTTTCAGAAACACAACATGCACATTTTCTTCTTTAAACAAAAAGACCAATATGAAAATTTATAAATAACACACAACATCCACTACATCCTCCAAATGAATACTTAAAATTTTTTTTCTGTAAATTAAGCAGTTTGATCAGTTAACAACAGGTAACAAAATATACCATGTAATCAATTACTTTTCCCTCTTACTTGGGTTGTTTCCTGGATGAGGATTTCTGTTGAGGTAGGCACCGGGTAAGGCTTCAGGGCAGCCTTTATTGTTCCAAGAATGAAATCCGTATGTTCCTTAATGACAGTATCCAGGTAGTCACCTTCTGGGAGTGCTCTGTAGTACACCATAATCTCATCGGTAGGAACCAGATTTCGCTGGAGGATACACCAAATAAACTATTAATGTTGGCAAGATGATCTTCACATTCCATGTTCACAATGAGTGTGTGTGTGTGTGCTCAGAGGACTGCTTGGTTTTGCAGTGCTTGTTTATTGGTTTGTTTGTTTTTCTAACTTGGAGGTTTTGAAACCTTTAGATATCTTTGTACCAAGTTAAGTATTACATAATGTCCTGTCCAGATTAAAGGCTTTTTAAGACTTGCCATCACCTCCACAAGTAACCATACTTTCTCGACATAGAACAGAGATGACAAGTGGAGCAGTGAGTGGAATCATTACTATAGGTATAAAAATGGATGCCAAAAATGCCTCTTGTGATTTGCTAAGAAATGAGTTTGTTTCTCCTGGTTTCAGCTGCCATTAGCACAGTGGCCATGGTTCGGCAAGTACTGGGGCAGGGAGCCTGAGAGCTGTTGCCACCTGCCTACAGACAGGAAACAACAGGGCCATCCTAAAATAAATAAATAAGTTAATTCTCTGTTGATTATGTGTAACGAGCTCGCTGTTCAACTTAGCTTCTAAGTTTCATTCAGAATTAAAGTAATAATTTATAATCATTTATGTCCCATCAAGAAAACTGTGTATGAGGAGTAAACTGCACAGTGCTTCATGTTTAACTAAAAAGGTTAATTTCTGCTGTGTATTGCCCAAAGACTGCTAAAAAGCAAATTATAAGGTCTTGGTCCAAACCATTGCTTCCTAACCTTTTTGCGAAGCTTCTGGATGCGATTAATCACTTCCCGGGCAACTCCTTCATCCACCATGGACTGGTCAGGAGTCACATCTAGTAGAACTAGAACCTGAGGTAATGCAGAGAAGACAGATGAATGGGTGACAAACTTTAAACAAGCTGGTATTACCTCAGCAGAAGCTGGGGTACATTTTACAGGATTCCTCTCTTACTAAATATCACAATGAAGAGAGTACTTTAACAACTTTAACAACTTCAAAACTAAGTCTCCCAGAATTTGTTGAACTATCTGTCTGAGCTCTCACCTCACTAGTTCTGCACAGCTTCTAAAGGAAGTCTTTCCTTTATAAAAAAAGCAGAAATAACCAATAAAATACCTGAGCATCTGAATGTGCCTCGAACTGGGCAGATCCTCCTGCAACCTGATCAAAGGTGTACATGAGACGAAGATCTTCTCCATGGAGCTCATGGCCTTCTACAACAATGGTGCCTGTAGAATTGGCCAATCAAGAGCATCTCTTAGAATTTTTTCTTTTAAATTCAAAAGCTGTAAACAAATAACAGACTTCAAATACATTAAATGTACTATATGTGCAATAGTTAAGAGCAGTTAAGCACTACTAACAACTACTGAATTCTCTCACATTCAGATTTTTCACACAAGCACTTCCAACAGCAGAACTCTACCACAGGCACTTCAGTAACTATCTGTGCACTGCATGAAAAAGAATCCAGCTTCAAAATAACTTCTGTACACAGCTACATCCAGATTTACATTTAAGTACTTAACTAAACAGATACAGCTGTGAAATTCACAGCCACCTATAAACCTGCAATTGAAGCAAATGCTTTCAGAATAAAACTACTGCACATCTATTCAGTTGAAATCTGATTGAGTTTTATTCTTTACTTAATTTTGGCCTTATAATAGCATTTACACAGGAGAACAGTGAGGTTAGTATACTTGGCCACTGCTACCCTACTGTCAGCAAAACAATAAAACCAACTTTTCTTCTATTTGCATCAAAACCAAATTTAATAGTGATAATAGCAAAGAAGTAGGTCTCAAGCTTTCCAGAGCCCACAGAGGGATACTTTTGCCTCTGTTGCTGCAAATGCTCAATTAATATACATGAATCAAGTGCAATTGCTTGATTTTTTCCTGATGAGCCTAAGGGGTTTGGATTGCTTTTTGGCCAACACTGTCATTGCTCTATAGTTTGTATCTCTACATACCTGTCTCCTGGAACTTCTCCAGCTGCTCACTCTTCAGTTCTTTGATTGCAGCCATGACGGGCTTAAATGCACCCTTCAAACGCTTCCCAAGAACCATGTGATCTGGTTCTGCTCGCAGCTGGACACCGTATTTATCTTTATTAGTTGATAGTGTCACTTGACGTACATTAAGTTCCTACATAAATACACCAAGAGGAAATAAAAAGAAGTTTAAGAGCATTCTCTGTCAACTATGGAGGAGGCATAAAACTAGGGAAAACCTGAAGTCTTAAGCTGTTATTTTTTTATATGGTTGTCTCTACAAGCTAAGGCATTTGGCAAATCAAACCAACCAATACTGGAACTCTCCTGCAGCAAAAGATCCCACCTTCCCTTCAGCTTGCAGAGAGACATTTCTCTGTTATGAACAGACACCAGTCAGTGCTTAACTCATATCAGATACCCACTCAACATCCTTGATTATTTCACTATTACAAGTGCCTAAAGAGATCAATCTATTCCCTTTGTGTGTGGTGGCATTAGAAAATGGCCTGGCAAAACTAGGGAAAAGTTTTGCTGTAATAGTCCTTTCAGCACTCAGTTAGCCCAGTTAGCGACAGTTTAATGGTTCATGTTGTACAAATGCTGCTGCCTCATTTTGTCTCTTTTTGTATGTGTTGTTTCTTTTAGGTCCTTACTGTAGAGAAACACCCCTTGCTAAGAAATGTGCTGCACAGCATAGCAAAAAGCAAGACCAGTGTGCTAGTACAGCCAAAAAAACTTAGAGAACTTAAATGAACTTCACATGAAGGTGTCCAAGCCCCAGATCAAGGATTTTATTTTGCCACCACAGAAACTTGGGTGCACACAAATTTTATTAGTTGTGTGTGTAAGGTTTGTCCCTGGAGGGGCGTATAGTGGGCTTGCAGGAACTTTTACAAAAGAACTGATGAAGAGGACAATGTTGGTACCACATGAGTGAAGACCAAGGCTACAATTCATTGGAGAAAAGAAAGCTGAAGGGGGATATGACTGAGATTAAATAAATTCTGAAAGAGGTGAGTCAGGAATGCGAAACTGTTACTGATCATATCCCCAAACAACCTCACACAATGGAGCATGTAGGAGAAATATCAGATTGGTTTAGAAGAAACACAAGATGTTAACCATTGGAGATTTTACCTCCTTGATATAAAAGGAGGTAAACAGGAGTGTGCCTCCAAGTTCAGGTCAGAACAGCAGACCCATGACAAGATGCTGAAGGCACTGGCTGGCACCTGCTCTTAATTACCTTTAATACAACAGCCACAAACAGTGCCTATAGGAAAACTACACTGCAAGAAGTGGCCCAATACTCCTGTTGCATCTAAATGGATTCTGCCATTGCAGGACACAGTATAGCATGCCAGATGAGCTACCAGTCCAAACCACTCAGTCATTTTCCTCATAACATAAGCACATTAATCCCCTACTCCCCCAAAACTCATTACACACCTTGACCATCCTGCAGTGCCAACCTGAAAAAACAAGCGAACCTCTCCACTCTATACTTAACTCTGCCCAACAAATTCTGGGTCTTCAAGAGAGCCTGTTTTTTCCTGGCTTTGCAAAGCCTTGTGAGAGACACAGGACTGGATACCTCCATCTCCATTTTCACCCAGTCTCATGCTCTTGGTGTAACATACCAGGGACAGATGCTGGAAAGGTGTAATGGCCCACATGCTATGGGTACAAGCCTGTGCAGATCTGGAGCATAGTCACTATAATCTGTCAGGTTTTAGCTGTCAGGATCCTCAATACTTGACACACTTCATATTTAAATCTTCACTAGAAGCTTGTCAGAGTTCACATCAACATGATACCAAATCACCAAGTGCCTTTGGAAGCAAGTTCCTCCAAGCACTGGGAAGCACAGTAAATGGTGGCATCAATATGACAGGACAGGAAGTGGTCAAACATTTAAATTGAGAAGTAACATTCACAACTCCCAAGCTACAGTCTAGCTCCCTGGGAAGGCCTACTGGCAATAAGGAGCCAAGAATGCAACCAAAGCTAATTTTATTTCTTTTAGTAAATCTAGTAAAATTTACATACTTCAGAAACTCATTTTTAATGGGATGATGCTGGACATGATTCCAACACAAGTGGTAAATGGCAACTTCATGGGGAAAAAGAAACCTTAAGCCAATTAAAAAAAGCAAAAATGAAAGACAACTTTGGCCTTGATTAGATAAACTGTATACAAGTCAACTTTAATGGGATGAGTTCTTTATGCTAATTAAATTAGGAAAGCATTGTTCTGTACACATTATCTATTAAAAAAAAAAAGAAAGCAATTCTTCAGAAAAGAGTAAGCATCTTATATCTGTTTCTATCTGCCTTAAAATAATGCTTTGACTTAAAACATTACTTATCTTCCCACTAAATCAGAAGTAGCTCCTAACAGATCTTTCAAGCTTCTCAGTGGCATACTGAAGTGACCAGTTCTTCCCATTATCAGTCAAAAAACTTGTATTCTGGCATTCCTCTGGAGAAGAGCCCTGCACTGGTGGGGTGTGCCAGACTCCACCACATGCACCTGTAACACCACTGTGCCCAAGTCTAAGGACAGGCAAGCTAGAGCTGTGCCTCATCTGGGCTCTGCTCTTTAAGTCAGCATCCTAAAGAAGAAAATATGTTGATTGTATAGTACAGCAAGAAACAAAATGCTGATGGATCACGCGCTGCTGCAGTGGATGCATCTCTTAATTCAACCTGTTAATGGCCTCCCTCAAAATACAAGTAAGACCTTGGACTTGACGAGGGAGAAGGTAATTTCCTGTTTTATTATTGCCATCCCTAGGGGTGGAGGTTGAAGGGTATACAAAGGTTGGATGCAGCCAAGATACTGCTTGTGCAATAGAATAAAGTTTCACTAGATAAAACCCTTTCAAAGTAAGTGAAGCCCTGAACAAGGCTTGCAAAAGGCCTCAAATATTAATGAATAAATGCAACCACATCCAGCTGCAAAAAGCCTTCTGGATTTACTTCATATTGGAAGCATGGCCATTCTTGTATGACAACTCTACACTCTAGACAGCTCTAGTATTAAAATCCATTTATTTAAATAATTTGCTGTGTTCTGATGATGAAAGTGTAAGAGGGCAGATCAAAATACGCAGCTACTTCTAAAAAGCAATGAATGAAATTTCTGAAGAATTGTCAAGTGTATTTTTCAAATTCCTATGTCAGTAACTGCATGAAATTAAAAAAGTGCGATCTCTTACACACTATAGGCAGTAACTAAAGGCTCTTAAGTTCTAAAGACCCACAAGGTTGATGAACAAAGCTGGCAGCACAGCAATACTCCCCAGTCTGCCCAACTCACTGCCCAATCCAGCTCTGCAAACAATCGGACTGATTGCTGTACAGTATGGTAACACATGGCTTCAGTATAAGCTTGTTGAATTTCAAGACAGGTGAAAAGCAAGGTATTTGACACTGTCCCACATGACATCATGGTAACCAAACTGGAAAAGAATGGGTTTGATAAGGAGTTGGTTGAAAGGTCACACTCAAAGAGTTGCAGTCAATGGCTCTATGTCCAAGTGGAAACCAGTGATGAGTGGTGTTCCTCAAGGATCAGTACTAGGACCAGTGCTATTTAACATCTGTAGGAGATATGGACAGTGGGATTGAGTGCACTCTCAACAAGTCTGCAGACGACACCAAGCTGTGTGGTGCAGTTGATACACCCGAAGGAAGGAATGCCATCCAGAGGGACCTTGACAGGCTTGAGAGGTTGGCCCATGTCCATCATGTTCAACAAGGCCAAGTGCAAGGTCCTGCACCTGGGTCATAGCAACCCCAAGCACAGATACAAGTATTTCTCTTCAGAGCTGCACTCAAGCCACTCTCCACACAGCCTGTTAGTGGATGAAAAACTCAACATGAGCTGCCAGTGTGCACTTGCAGCCAAGAAGGCCAACCAAATCCTGGGTTGCATCAAGAGGAGTGTGACCAGCATGTCAAAAGAGGTGTTTTTCCCCTCTACTCGGCTCTGGTGAGACCCCAACTGGCGTACTGTGTCCAGTTCTGGAGTCCTCAACATAAGGACATTGAGCTATTGGAGCAGGACCAGAGGAGGGCCACAAAGATGATCAGAGAGCTGAAGCACCTCCCTTATGAAGACAAGCTGAAGGAGTTGGAGAAGACAAGGCTCAGGGGAACCTCTTAGTAACTCATAGTAACTTATCAATACCTGGCCTACAGAAAGGCAGGAGTAGGACTTTTTCGTAAGATATGTGACGGGAGGACCAGAAATAAAGGATGTAAATTGGAAGGGGGTAGATTCAGGCTTGATATAAGAAAGAAATTCTTTACAGTGAGGGTGGTGGAACATAGGAACAGGCTGCCCAGAGAGGTTGCGGACACCCCCTCTCTGGAGGTGTTCAAGGCCAGGCTGGGACAAGGCACTGAGCAGCCTGATCTAGTGGGAGGTGTCCCTGCCTATGGCAGGGGGGTTGGAACTCTATGATCTTTAAGGTCCCTTGCAACCTAAACTACACTATGATTCTATGAAAAAAGAGGACAACAGACAGTATTTTGTATTTGTGCTTCTATGAAACTATTTCACTTTGTTGTAACTCATCTCCTCATAAGACATACCTTAACTTGGTTTGCAATAGCAAATGAATATAAATTTAAGCATATACTCTGGTTATTCAGTAACTTATCAAATTGTTCAGTTTATCATCTAGCAGCTGTAGAAGCTGACAGCAGACTTTTTCCGCTACTTTTTTGGAAGCAATTTGCGTAAGCAAACCTCACCTCCCTTAAAACAGGACTCTCTAGAAACCACAGATCCATTTTTCAGATCAAGAAAATGTGACAGACACCCATTTAATTTCACAAAATTCTGCTACTGAAAAGATCCAGGTATTGAAATGATTAATAGCAGCAGCAATTCTGAAGTGAAGTATCTTAACTGCCACATCTCAGTGAAACAATCAATAAACTAAAATAATAGAAAAGGCTTACTACTTGCAAATCAATTAAGAAGTTCCAATTAAAACTCCCTTAGGGCACAATTCAAGTCTCACAACCACTGAAAGCAAGAAGCATACCACACAAGAAGCCTTGTGCACTGAACTGTGATTACCCCAGTCAGTGTTCCTCTGTTGTCCCAAGCAGAATTTTTAGAAACCTTCTTAGATGTATGTTTAGGCTTGAGGAAAGATAACATCGCTGGAATAATGCAGAATTACAAGTCTGTGAGGTCCTCCCCTGCTTCAGTCAGCTTTTGCGTTCTATCACATCCACTGCCGCTCTCTCCAAGATGAGCCAGGTGAGTTGATCTTTCCCAGGAAGATGAAGATTTTTGTCCTCTTTGCCAAAGCAAAGCAACTGATTCTGACAATGACAACTTGAACTCAAAGAGTCCCAACATATTTTAAGCATATGACAAGATCTGCTACATAGCCTTATGATGACACCTTACTGTAAGAAAAAAGGAATCGTTCACCTGCTAAGGACAGGCATGAGCCAAGAGCCATGCCATTCCTTGATAAGGGAAACTGGGGACGATCATTACAAAGACCACCTAGGTGATTTTGCCTTATAAAACTACTCCTGCAGAGAAAATCTATTGCATTTTCTGCCTTGGCACCCACAAACACAACAATGTTCCATGAGGGAAAGGACTCAAGTGAAAAACAGATTAATACAGAGAAATTGTTGTGAAGAAATGCCCAGCTTATATTCAAGTCTAATGCACGCACTTTGCTCAACACCAACTCAGTTCCTTTAGTATTCTGCCTCCTTAACAAAGAGCTGCTATTTGAAATGCAATTCTTTGCTCTCAAAAGCACATCCAGACAAAGATGAAGTCACAGTTTATCTCCCCAAGGAACACAATGAAACATCTGGCTGAAAAGTGATCCCCAATCCCAATGAGAGATCGATGCAGCCAGAGAAAACTAGGACTGCTCCAGTCTTCCCAATAGATATCATCAACTCTTACCCTGAGGAGTGACACAGGTGTTAAGCACTGCTAAAATTTATACTTAACATAGCTCATGATATTAAATGCGCAATCATAACAGAATCACTGGTATCAAGATGATCTGAAAGGCCCCAACACCAACAAAAAAGTTCCAAGGCATCCTGGTACAGTAGCTTTATTCTACTTTTTCTTTAACCAAAAAAAGACAGTGTCTCATTGAAATTCACCACTGCAGCTGAAATATTCTTCCTTCTCACTATTCCCTTACTTTTTGATTTCTCTTGTACATAGTACATGTGAAAGCAGATGCATGTAAAGTCGATTTGAATGAAATGCAACATAAAGACTGAAATAAGCCCACTCTACAAACAGTCTTTTAATTAAAAAAACCCCATGCCTTTGTGCCCTCACTATAATTTGTTATATACACTACTGAAATTTGAAAGATTTATTTCTAGTATAAACATACACATAAAGTTTCTTCATAAAGAAACTCCCTTTCCATTTCCCTTCTTAAAATACTACAGAATTTCTCAAAAACTGACTAGAAAGTGCAGCCAATTTCAGGCAGCTGAGCTCAAAAAAAGTAATTAAGAAGGGTTACTTTTCTTTTGAGTTTAGGGCTTTTATTCAAACAGAGGCTGCCTTTCTTTAATGGCCATGCATGAAAGCAGCATTGCTGTGCAATACAGGAGCAGATGAGTGCAAGGAATTGCACAGACTCACAGTTTATTCATTTGATATTCTATCTACAGAACAACAACCTGCAAACATTTTGCCTGGTACCCTGTTCTCCCTTTCATTGGACTCTTACAGCAACCCTTTCCCAAAAAAGGCAACTAGTTTTAATGGTTTTAATGCTCTTTAACTGAAGGACATCACAACTTTTGCAGTCCATCTCTTTGACAAGAAATAGCTAACTATTGCTTTACTTGAACTCCAAAAAGTGTTTTCTTCCTTTCACAACCATTTCTAATAGACGTCGGTCTTATGTGGCCAGTTTGAGTGATTAAGTATTTCCAATACTACAACTATTAAGGATCTCTACTTCTTTACTTTCATTTCTGTATGCCGCACTCACTGATAGCCCCTTACATGGTATTTTAAAAGAGAACTGTAATGAGAGTTGTGGTTGCTCAGGTAAATTACTTACTCATGATGCTCTTACCTCCAGTATGTACTTCTCTAAAGATCTGATGTTTTCAAGAGCCTCTGGATCCTGATGGATAACAACTACTTCTTTCAATGGATACTGAGGAGAAGGAAAAGAACCAAGAATTTTTGTCTTTGCAACTAAAATAAAGAACTTCAAATGATAAACAATAATTTCTGAAGTACTTGACGGTTGAACTGTTTGCTATTCCAAAGTTAATTTTCCTGTTTGCACAAGCTTATCCCAAAGTTACAAAGCTATGACCCATCCCTAAGGTCTTGAGATAAAAGATGTTAAGAGTTCTAACCTTTACTGGAATGGTTTTTCTGTCTCTTATTACTCGTCCAAGCTCAATAACAGACTGCAAACAAGAAACGGCACTTTCAATTTTTTTGTCGATGAGATCCTCCCTAGATTAGAAAGGAAACAAGATATTGCTTCATTTCCATTGTATCCGTGCAGATTGAAAACACCTCTTACCCCCTTCTCTGAAGTTTCCTACAAGAGACTCAATTACACAGTCTATCTGGGGCAATTTGCAAAATGAACAAACAGGTTCTTCTTGTGGAGAAGATGAGGGTATAACTTGTTGGGAAAAAAGAAAAAAGAGCTATTTTAATAACAGTTTTTGCTAGCACCTCACAAGATGGAAATGATGGATTGAATCATATTACCTATCCTATTAATATCCAATAAAAAGTAAGATTTATACTAATAATACCATAAGATGCAAAAAGATATTATAAATAGAACTGTAATGAAAATTAAATACTATAACTCAACCAATTGACAAGAAATCAATTTATACTATTTTCCAAGAACTCTAAATATTTCAGCTCAATGTTTTAAACAGTTTTGTCATCTTTCCTGGCTTCATCATTTTAACATCCTTTATTGAGGCAAAGCTGGGCTGGGAGGATTTTTTCACCTTTTTTCAGAGGGTTGGGTTGTTCAGGGTTTTGGGGTTTTTTGACAAATCACTTCAAATGAACACGCAGCCAACAGTTTTGAATGTGCATTTTTCTTCAATTCTCACGTAGCTACACAAATTGAGCAGCTCCTTCAGAACCACACAAATGTCATGGACCAGAGATACTGGTTCAAAAAACAGTTGTGAATAAAATGGAGTCGAGATGAAAATCATGCATACATGAAGGAATGCCCAGAAAAACAGAACTGGTAAAGTGAAACTTAAAATTGAAATAACCTTATCTCCTGCTACAAAGAGACTAACATTAATCAATTAATCAAAGCTTGAAACATTCTTTTGCTCATAAAAAAGAACAAGCATGTTAGCTATCATCCCAAAATCTCGAAGCAAGTGGGTAAAGTTCATAATCACAGAGGTTGAAAGGGATCTTCAGATAGTTGCACTATTAAAGTGGTTTGCTTTTTTGTTATGCAAAATAGTTTTAAATATAAGTTTAGGAGCACTGTTCTGTGAAAAGCAAAAACACACCAGAAAAGTAAGCAACTAAAGCTGAAGCCCATTTTGCCACATAACTCACCTCACTTGGGGAAGCATGAGGTAGTGAATGCTTTCAGTGTTCTTCTCCTGAACTGAGGATGGATCAATAAGTGTCTTCAGATTCTGGTACATCAGCTCCGTGATAAATGGAGTATATGGTGCCTGTAACGTTGTATTCAATCATCATCCTTCCTTTATTGTTTGTACATTAGCATCCAGTAATGCTTATGAATTGCATAAGGACAGTTCAGCAAAAACAAGGCTTACAGTGTGTTTGATTCTGAAATCTGATATTAGTCAAAATGCACACTGAAATGAATGATGAAATTGATAGTACTTATTCAGTTCCTTCCTAGTATTTACTTGTTACTTTTCAGCATCAATAAGAAATCACGTCTCTCGACCAGTCAGATATTTGCCAGCCTTATAGTTCCATCAGGCAGATAAGCAAATAAAAAGGGAGAGGTGCAAAGTCAACTGTGCTACACAAATCAGCAGCTATATGGTTTTTCTCTCCATTTATTCCACCTCTGTACCATAGTTTCTACAGTCAACTCAGACACGAAGATGCATGCTTTTTGATTAACTGCATTACAAACTGTCTAACAGTTACAGTGGGCTGTAATTCCCTTACCATAAGTCTGCACATGGAGAACAAAACACTAAACAAGGTTTCCAAGGCCATAATGCAGTCTTCTGTTCCGTTCTCACCCTAGATAAAGAATTCACCAAGAAAACAAAAAGCCTCAATTTTTGGATCAGCAAGTGCATTTCAACATACTTCAAAAATTTCCTATGTTAACGCAAATAAACTACTTTTCTGAACTGTATTAATTTTGCTCAATCCTGTTCAGTAAGTGAAACAGGCCAGGAAGTGATTCTTCCCTTCTACTCTGTTCCAGTGAGACCCGACCTGTGTCCAGCTCTGGAACCCAAACAGCAGAAGGAAATAGAGCTGTTGAAGTGAGTCCAGATGAGGCCGTGGAGATGCTGGGAGGGCTGGAGCCCCTCTGCTGTGAGAGGGGATTGAGAGTTGGAGGGGGCTCAGCCTGGAGAAGGCTCTATGTAGACCTTAGAGCCCTTCCAGCCCCTGAAGGTGCTCCAGGAAAGCTGGGGAGGATCAGACATTGGAGCAATAGGAGACGTGGGAACAATTTTAAACTGAAGGAGATTTTGATTAGATACATGGAGAAAATTCTTTGCTGTGAGGGCACTGTGCTCTGGCCCAGGGTGCCCAGAGAAGCTGTGGCTGCCCCATCCCTGAAGGGGTTCAAGGCCAGGCTGGTCACAGCTTGGAGCAACTTGGGCTGGTGGGAGGTGTCCCTGCTCAGAGCAGGAGTTGGACAGGATGGTCTTCCAACCCAAACCATTCTATGAATTACTGGTTATTTTGTTTGTTTTCCTCATAATGCAAAGAAGAAGAAATAAAAAGGTAACATTGCACTCCCACTATGAGGTAAAAAAACTGATACAATTTAAAATGCAGTATAAAGATTCTCTGTACCACAAGGAAGCTGCTATGCATTAAATGATCACAAGGACAGTGCCCAGGACAGCAGAAGATACCTACCTTTAGTCTTCTGCGGTTCATTCTAACGTACCAGTTAGTCAGAGTATCAACAAACTTCACTAGTCGTGGGACAACAGTGTACAGCCTGTAAGCTAGAAGGGAAAACATTCACTCATATTTGCCCTCTGCATTGAGCTCCCCACTGAAAAGAAACACATTCTCATGTGTAGCTCTGATGTTAAACACAAAACTCCAGCAGAAGCATATGCATTATTAACATCAAAAAAGTGATCAGACATACTTTTCTGTTGAAATCATATTTTACAATTGCACATGTCAGCAATTCTCCTGCTTCAAGATAAACATATCTACCACCAAATTGCTTCCCTAATCCTACACAAACACACATTAGGGAAGCCTTATGCTTTTATCTGTCTCATAAAGAGGATAGTGGATAAGAGACTATTAATCGCAAAGGATTTGGCAAATCCTAGATTTGCACATGCTGTAAATACAGTCAAGTCACTTAAAGTTTAACAGAAATTGTGAAATCACACAATAAAATTCTATTCATTACTGCCAACATTTTCTTCTCTGTTTGCCAGATTTAAAATGATACACCTATTTCAATCAAGTGCTCCTGAATTAATTGCATTTTTTCATTCTTTTTCCATGTAACACAGTAGTTTAAAAGAATGTGAAGTGACACAAGCCTGACAGGGTAAGAAGACAAACATAGCTGTATTTTCAATTCTGTGCAATAACTCAGAAGCATGGAGGAGTACCAGTACAAGCACCAAGAAGAAGGTCACCACAAGCGTCTCTATGTAAGCGGGAACACAAACTTCAGCTGTTCACAAGAGAATCGGGAGCTTGGGGATGGATATGAAATAGGATTCAGCATTCCAAGGAAAAACATGTGTACCATAAAGCAAAGAGCTTTTTGATCTCTACTCTGAATCCCTTTCATTAATCAAGCAGCTACTGAATAAAACGGATCCCAGCTTTAAAAGCTCCACCATACTTTTCACTGCATCTTCTAAAATAGAAATGCTTTTCAAGGCAGAATATGGGTATTCAAACGCAAAAAAAGAAATGCTCAGAAGATTTATGCCATGCTGTGGGAAACATTATTTATGTGGGAATTTCTAAAACATACCCATCTCTCTTCTAATTATGTGTTATCTAGTTAGGAGATCAGTTAAAAACAAACAAAAATCCTTCAAAAAAGTCCCCCCCTTTTAGGGAAAAATATATAATTAAAAAGAAAGCCTGGAAAGACGAGTCCTTCCCCTGAATAGCTGTAATCCCAGTTCATAAGCCATATAGTGAAACCTTACTTCTCTATGACTCAAGAAAAAGGCTGAACATGTGCATGGAACCACATGTACACACACACACATTCTCTCCTTTCAATTTCAGTTACCAAAGGCAAACATTTATTTTTTTAAAGAAATTATTTGTATGGGGCACATAAGTACAAAAAAAAGAATAAAAAGGGTTACTGTTTATTAACACAGGATTTTAACCTCATTTAAAACATAAGGGATAGTATGTCCTATTACTTTCCACAGTACCTTCCCAGTATCTTCCTACTTGCTCTATTTACCAAAAGGCAAGAAGTTTCCACCATAAAAGATGAGGTTTACTGGAGAAACTAGACTGCTATTCAATAGCTAATAATTCATTTGGATAAGGGAGTTATTATCGAAGTGGGGCGAAAGTGAGCTATGCCCAGTGCACAGGTTCCTGGCATACATCTAGACAACCTGAAGCACTTCTGCAGAGTGTGTGTCCGCACTCTCAAAATTTCAACAAAATGAAACAAAACAACAATAACATGTTTATGTGTTCAACACATATAACTTTAGTCAGTTTCCCACATAACTGAAATGCTGCTGCTTTGATGTGCTGTCACATTTCTCCCATTGCATATGTTTCGGGAAGGCAAAAGCTGTCACCAAGCAAGGACTTGGAAGGGATTTTTACATTTTTCTCAGATTTTCCCACTCTCTCCAAAGCACCCCAGGGCTGGAGTAGGCACAGGTACATTCCCCCTCCTGCCCTCCATCAAATCAAGAGAGGTCAATAGTAAATTGGCAGGGTCTCCATTTCATCTGAAATACCTCTGGCTCTTCACACAGCTAGTAGAAACTGGGGCAGAATTAACATAAGTTTTACTTAATAGAAACATTTTTCTGGAGGCAAACAATCAATGTAAAGTTCAGCAGCCCTATAAAATCCATTTGATTCAATGGTCTTGAACACCTCCAGAGAGGGGGCATCCACAACCTCTCTGGGCAACCTGTTCCAGTGCTTCACCACCCTCATTGTAAAGAACTTCCTTCTTATGTCTAGTCTAAATCTACCCCCTTCCAATTTACATCTGTTGTTTCTAGTCCTCCCATCTGGTATCATACTAAAAAGTCCTTCCCCTGCCTTTCTGTAGGACCCCCTCAGGTACTGATAAGTTACTATAAGGTCCCCCCCTGAGCCTTCTCTTCTCCAGGCTGAACAACCCCAACTCCTTCAGCCTGTCTTCATAGGGCAGTTGTCCTTTTGAGTCTCAAACCTCTATGTTCTTATACACCATTGGGTGCAGATCAGCATGCTATGATGTGGACTGGGTCTCCTCTAAAACAGACAATGCCCAAATGTCACCATTGCTTTGAACAAAGGATATACTCATTTTGCAGTAACTAGAGCAGTCATGCAATCATTTATTTCTGTTCAGATCACACTGCTTCTACATTTTTTCTACATTCACACTGTTTCTTCATTTTTTTCATTATTAGTATTATTTTCAGAATCCTGGGCTCTAAAGTGAAACTTGTGTCGTGTATCAGTCACCATCAATTCCCTTGCCTCTTCCTGATATTTTTACTACTTGAAATCACACAAGTAGGAAATCTCTAAAAAAAAAAAATCAACTTTCTAAAAAAAGATTAGCACAAACTATCAACTCACAGTATGTAAATTCATCTCATAACTATCTGTATAACTGAATTCAGAGTTAATGCAGAAAAATAATTTGAGAAATCACATTTATTAATCACTCCCATATAGGATGTGTCACACATTTGGTGAGCATATACCATTATCTTCATCCACCACAAGACAATAGCATTGAATACCAGCACTGCAGTCTTCAAAGACTCCACATTGTTATTTTCCAACATTTTTTTCCGCATAGAAATACCACTTTGCTTTGTACCAACATCAACTGACATATACTTTTTATTAGCTTCATCTTCCTCAGAGAAACTGAGAGCATCCAGTTTTCTACCCCATGCACATCTTCCTGCAGATCCCATTCCCGCTTAAACCTTGCACTAATACAAGACCCCAGGTATGTGTTCACAAATTAATTTCACACTGTCTGTCAAATTATTTTCCCCTTCACAAACAGCTCAGAAACTTGCACAGGCTCTGCACATGTCAAAACTCACACACCACCATCACATTTCAGGTGCAAAATTTTAGAAAGAAACCACCTTTTCATCAATAGCAGACAGCTTATATCATACTCCTGGATTGGGCAGCTTTAATGGAGTGTTCTTAGATGAACTCACCTGAGTTTCATTACTACCAAAAAATTTGCTTTATCTGCTGTAGCAAGATAAATTCATATCACAAGTCTTGGTGAGAGTGAACACCAAGCCAGTCTAAGAGATGACTGAAGCAGAAGAGGACTGTCCTGTATCTTCATCAACTCCCACCTGGAATTTGACTTTTATCACCTCTTATCCCACTTAATACCTTTCTTGCCCAACTACACCTGCAAAATGCTTCTAAAAATTATTCCAAGGGTATCTTAAGATCATGGGTACAGGGAAGATTTGCAAGTTGATTCATAAATGGAAACTCCAATACCAAAAGTCACCCTCTTGGTGTTTAGGTTACCACTGCTCTTAAGTGCACCAAAACCTCTTCAGATCATGTCACGACTTCATCAGCAAATTTGTCACCTTACTGGAACAGACCAACTACAAGAGCTTCTAAGGCCTCCTGCCCCATCCTCTCTGTGCAATTTACATTGCCTAAATATTATGTAAGCATTGAGAGGTATGAGATGATGAAAAAGACAACACGCAGGAACAAAATCAATGCAACACAATATTCCATCCTGGACACACTCCCAAAAAGATTACAGTGAAATTCATTTGTGGAACTAAGCAAGGGAAAATGTATTCCCCATGCTCATGTACCTCTCAAAATGATTTTATTTAGCTGACTTGAGTGCTGCTTATTTTATCCTTTTTCACAGCTTCCCAAAATTCTATTTGGTTTCCATTTCACTGCTGTCTTTCAGTTAATTTTATACTACTATTAATTGCTCCAAGCACTGCAGAAGATACTGTAACAGCAAGAAGCTATATCATTCAGCTCATAAGATTAGCTGTGACAAAAAAACTCCATCACTATTTGAAATCTCAAGAACAAGCATAGCAAAGATCAGTATTAATGGCCATGAAAGCAACACTCTGTATTTTGGTAGCTAGTTAAAAGAATTCCTTCCTTTATCTGAACTTAAGTCTCACGTGGAATCTGGAAATCTCTGCTTGAAACAGCTGATTCTCCAGCAAAAATGAAACACCAGTACATACCCCTCAGCAAACATGTGCCTACCTGCCATTTCAGCTTTGAAGAACTGAATGAGCGATTGGGTGAAAGAAAGAATCCATTTATCCATGATGTTACTGCTCTCCTTAACTGTGTTCTCATTGTATAGGAATTCTCTTCCCTCATCCTGTCATCAATAGAGAAACACAAAACACATTTTTCAGGTCATGAGGATAGACACCCAAACCTTTTTAGCAAGCCACCTGTCAGCCACTAATACTTTATCACCTTCACTGCATTACACTAGTTTCCTAAGAGAAGACATAAATTCCAAAAACATGTATGTACAAAAAATAGCAAAGGAAAACCTGATTCCCATCACTGCTGACTTCACCATACCACACTTTTCAACTACAAAAGGAGCCAGTTATTTGGATTTGTTAAACTAGATAGAAAGCCAGGCAGCACACAGTGACATGCAGGCACTCTTTCCCTGTTTGAGGTGTAAGTCATTGCTCCCAGACATTGGGTTCCACTCTTGCATTTATGTAACTTCTTCACCTAGGAAGTTTTACAAGAAATATACTATGAAAATCAATTCTATTTGGGGAAAGGTCATATAAGCAATACATTAATTCTTTTTTAAGAGTGTGTGATAATTTCAGCAGATTAAAACAGAGAAGATGATAATCTGAAAAAAACAGATGTAATTTTTAGGCATCCAACACACACATAGCACATGTTTTTTGTTGCTGCTTTTCAGAATACTAATGTTTGTATCCATCTGATAAATTTCATAATATTTTACTGATTCTGTAGGGCTCTGCAGACAAGGCCACATACAAGCACACTTGTCAGTGACTTCGCTCTGACTCTCTTCCACGTGAATGCTCTTATGACTTCTGGAAAACAGCAGGTTTGTTCTGTTCTGCTTTGTTTTGTCAGGTTTGGGTTTTTTTAATTTTAGATTTATAAAAATTATTTAACATCTGACCTAACTTTCCCTCAGAGCTCAGATGAAAAAAATCTGTACTGCAATTCAGTAATTACACATTCACTTATATAGCATAAAGGAGAAGATTCTTAGGTTAGAAACACATCTGTATGCCAGAAGTGCAGCAACCCAAGTGTGAGGTCAGCAATCATTTAACCAATTACAATTACTGTGCTAATTGTAGTAACCATAAAATTATTATTAGATTTCATACAGGACACTGGGAATGTAGTTTCTCTCTTTCATTGTATTCTGCCTCCTGCAAAAGTTGTTTAAGCCTGTGCATGAATCTCAGTTAAGCACTGTCACCTCCAACAGCACTTTTTTTTGCCTAATACTGTTCACTGTCTAATCTGAAAGAAAAATTACACCTGCTGACTTACCACAACTAACTGCTTAAGCACCTGGATTTTCCACTGGGGTTTTCCATTTCCAATTTGGATGGTCATATAAGATTTAATGGTACCACAACAGAAAGCTGCAAAGCCCACTTTAGATAATTCAAAGGTCACACAGGGAAAAGTGAAGTTTATTTTTGGGACAATATGTAAGTTTGTCTGATGAATGCTGTCTAGGGATCCCAAGAAAAGATTTGCGAGCTATTAGGATCTGAAGTTAACCAGACTTTCTTCCTAAAAGGGATTATTAAAAAGGTAAAATCATATACTGGACTATTTAACATGCTATTGAAGTTAGCTGCTTTCATTGCTCCAAATGGCAGCTCAGTGACAAGGCTATCACTACCACTTGCCGTGTAGTACAAGGTTGGAGCTACTTCCCTCAGTTCCCTCTCTCCCATAATAGCCTGCACTAACAAGCAGTAAGTTCTACCATAAATCACATCTCAAAGATTAAAATCGGTTTCAAAAGGAGCCAAACAATATACAGGTAAAACCTTCAATTTAAATGAAAAATTACTGTAAGAAATTTTAGTGCTGCTTTCATTCTGAAGGTGTTGAAACATCTGTTACTCATGCACCGTTTTTAGTTGACTTGACATGCAATCTACAAGTGTGAAGCATTATTGCTTTAACAATGATTTACCATGCTTTCCCATTCTTTATTTTTAAGTTGTATTTAATCTTAACTTCCACAAAAATTAACCAGCATGTTACAAATGGCAATCTTCTCACCGTGGCTAATGTACTCAGATCAAGTATTTCCAAGTTAAACATTTCTATGCAGATTCATAATTAAAGTTATAGTAAATGAGTTAGCTCAATAAATTGTCACAGCAGCCTTTACAAAAAGTAACTTCCTCTTCATCACCTATTTCCACTTCTGTTTGTGTTATATCTGTACACTATTAAGAAATGCTCTCAACTGGCAGTCCAGATGCCATCCTCCTACAGCGCTTTTCCTGCCCGACAACATGACATCGGGTAATGGTAAAGAAGAAGTAGTAGCAGCTCTCAATGCATGACTAGTGACCCCTACTGCCTCCAAACACTGATAAAGCAGTTATTAAAAAGCCAACAAGGCTTCATATGGGTATCTCAGAAGGATTCTCTCAAGCAGATGTGGCATCTGGTTTTGAACTGGTGTTCTCAGCATGGTGACTAGCAATGGATGATTACTTAGTACATATTAACCTCAGAAATGCAGAGTCCCTATATCTTGTTCCTTTACTTCAAGAATATGACCACAATAGCATCACACTGATCTCAAATAAAAGGGAATCAATCACACTCAAATCCGAGAAATCATACTTGTTAAATCTTGACCGTCCCCTATCTTCCACATCTCCCTTCTACATGAAAATAACCTTGGTCAAAAAAAGAAAGATGCAGAGTGATTTTTTATAAAACATGCTACAACCAGCAAATAACAGAAATTAACAGCAAGTATATTTAATGAGATCTAACTTTAAAGCCAGTCTTGCTTTGAACAAGGAGGTAAAGATCAGATGATCTCCAGAGTCAGAACCCAAACCTCCCTTCCAACTTAAATTCCTCTAAGATGCTAATTCACTCTTAGAGTAGAAAAAGCACAAAGTCCCTTCCATTCTCTCTTCCACACTTGAGTGAACTGTACCTTGTGTTGCAGGATCTGAACGTTCTGAACAAGAAAGCGATATGCATTGTACCATGGCAGGAAGACATCTTTTAGTACATCTCTTACACCTTCCTCCTTAAATCTCAGATTTTCTGCTCTTACCACAGGAGAATTGATCAGATATAACCTGCAAAATAAGAACACAATACTCAAGAGATTAAAACTGCATATACTGGTGGAAATGCATTTAAACATATAGCAAACCCCAGAGAGTTACATGGCAAGGAGGGCACCCAAGGTAGCAGTTTCACACTACACAGTACTGTAAGTACATAACATACTGCAGTTTCCTTCCCAGTGCCACAGGAGTATTTTTATGATACTGCATGTTGAATCTGGATTAAAATTAAAGTTCTCTTTTTTAGCCTAAAAGTTAACCAAAGTGGTAACAGATACCTACATGCTATCACAGTATAAAATAAGTAGCAGATGCACAGCATTACCTGGATTCACTAAGGCCAAACTGTGCCTGACAAATATGGTGGCCTTCTACAACAGCATTACAGCATTGGGAGGTAAGGGAAATGCAACTGACACCATATGCCTGGACTTGTACAAAGAAATCTACACTGTCCTGCATGATGTCCTTGTTTCTAAATTGGAGACACAAGGATTTAATGGATGGGCAACTCCCATCCATTAGGGAGGAATTAGCTGAATGGCCACACTCAAAGAGTTGTAATCAATGTCCAAATAGAGACCAGTGACAAGTAGCATCCCACAGGGGTCAGTACTGCTATTTATCATCTTTGTTGGCAACATGGAGAATGGGATTTAATGCACACTCAGTAAGTTTCCCCATGACACAAAGCTGTGTGGAAGAGCTGACACACTGGAGGTCCTGAAGGACCTGGACATGTTTGAGAAGTGGCTGCCCATACAGGTCGTGTCTCCTGCCCTGGAGACATTCAAAACCCGCCGCGTTGTGTCCCTGTGTGACCTGATCTAAGTGTTCCTGCTCCATCAGGGGGATTGCACTAGATGATCTGACAAGGTCCCTTCCAATCTCTGACATTCTGCGATCCTGTGAACTGCATGAAGTTCAACCAGGCCTGCACATAGGTCACAGCAACCCCAAGCACAAAGACTTTAGAATGGCACTTGCTGTTTCAGTAATATATTGAATTCTTTAACAATCGAAAGCTAAAGTGGAGGTGGAAT
>VZTY01018218.1:2123-15030 GCA_013400935.1 Turnix velox | reverse complement strand
TCCCTTTCTTCTCCCCTCCCTTTCTTCTCCCCTCCTCTCCCTCCCTCCTCCTCCGCCCTTTCTTCTCCCCTCCCATTGCTTTTTTTTTTTGCTATTTTGCATTTTCTGGTGCATTTTCTGCATCATTTGCACACCCCTCACCCCCCAAAGTGTTCTTAAAATATTCCATCTCATTTAAAAAGGATGTTGATTAAATTTACTATCACTTGTACCTTGGTGTTTCTTAAAGGTGTAATTTCCAATTACGATATCATAGAATCATAGAAAGGTTTAGGTTGGAAGGGACCTTCAAGATCATCTAGTTCTGACCCTCCTGCCATGGGCAGAGTAGTTTTTCTAAAAAACAATAAAAATATCTCCTAGCTGCATGCTTTTTGTGGTCTTTTATTCAAAAAAAACCCCAAAGGCTAACAAATATTTATTATTTTTACTAGGCTCATCGTTTCTCCAACAACTTCTCTAGTGATCTGAATGGTGTGATGACAATCCAAGCCAAACCACTCCAACAGAGGCACATTGCCACGGTAGAAAAAACCCAGTAGGTGTTGCCATTTTCAAAATGCAGCATAATTAAAGAGTTACTTTAATTATTAGAGACAAGAAATAAGACATCCAGTCATTTCCTTTGCTCATATAATTAATCTGGTAATTGCGGTCAGAATCACAGAATAGTTTGGGTTGGAAGGGATCTTAAATTAGATCATCTAGTTCCAACCCCTCTGCCATGGGCAGGGACACCTCCCACTAGACCAGGTTGCTCAGTGCCTCATCCAGCCTGGCCTTAAACACCTCCAGGGATTGAGGGGACATCAAAACCTCTTCCTGTGTCTCACTATAGGGAAGACCTTTCTAGAGTCCAATTTAAACCTGCTGTGCTCTAATTTCAAACCATTGCGTGTGATTCTGTCACTCCATGCCATGGCAAAAGCCCCTCCCCAGCTTTCCTGTACCCCCTTCAGTCACTGGGGGACTGTTAGGGTCACCCCACATCTTTCTCTTCTCCAGGCTGGACACCCCCATCTTCCTCAGCCTGTTTTTGTAGGAGAGGTGCTTCAGCCCCTGATCATCTTCATGTCCCTCCTCTGGACACTCCAGCACATCCATTTCCTTCTTGTACTGAGGGCTCCAGAGCTAGATGCTGATTTTTCTTCATTCCCTGCCTCATCTCCTTTCTTTTTTTCCTAGGAATGAGCAAGAAGACAAACAGCTGAGCATTGTCTCCAGTGCTGCCAATTCAGTGAGGTTGGGGAGAGCTGCTGCTAACAGCACTCTCTCATCATCTCGGCTCCTTCTGGCACCTTCCAGGAAGCTCCCAAGCCATCCTAGGTTGCCTTCTCTCACTTCTCACCAACTCTCCTCAAAAGCTCCTAATGTGTGCAGTGATGAAATCCGTAAAGGGACTAAATTGTGAGATTTTTGTTTATTTTTGTTCTTTGCTTTCCTCAGATCATTACTCAAATTTCACCAGTGGAGTGTTTTGCATAATATTCAAGAACTAATCTGAGATTTATTACTAGTTCTAGAATTCAAAGAGAAAAAGAAAATGAGCAGAAATTATTTGAGGAGAGGCTTTTCTTTTATTTAATTTTTAATCTATGTTAGGCGCTGCTATTTTCTGTAGCCAAGCTCTGTAATCATAGAATGGTTTGGGTTGGAAGTGACCTAAAGATCATCTAGTTTATACCCTCTTGCCATGGGTAGGCTCACTTCCACTAGACCAGGTTGCTCAGTGCCTCATCCAGCCTGGCCTTAAACACCTCCAGGGATTGAGGGGGCATCCACAACCTCTCTGGGCAACCTCTTCCACTGTCTCACCACCCTCACAGCAAAGAATTTCTTTCTTGCATCCAACCTGAAATGCTCTACTTAATAATTTGGTTTTACTGCAGTGAAGAAGTTTTTAAGATGAGTTTTCCTAAAAGAGTAACCTTTAAAATCCTACAGGGGTGCCAGCTCAGATCGTTTATCTTCTGCTCATGCATCTATGATCCGGAACAAGCTGCCCCCAATAAACTCAGAGGCTGTTGAAGGGTGTCTTTCAGTACCTCGAGTGCAACAGAGCTGTGTAAGCCCACTTTATTTTTGTCCTGGAGAAGTACTTCAAGCTATTTGGATGTAAATAACCAGATAGTAACCTTGCACTTACTGCATCTGCATTTAAATTGCTTTTTCTGCTGTTTTATTCACTGATGTTGTGTTATAAGAAAGAGAAAATCCTGCAGACTGAAGTGGAAAAGAGCATTGACTGGAAAAAACACAGATAAATGTTGCTGATACTGTCCTCATTTTGAAGGTCAGGGAAGTAGTAAATTGCCAAAATGGAAGTAAATTGATATTTTGATACCATGTGGCTTCTGAATAATCTTTTAAACTGAGATATGTGAAGTCTGTTATCGATCTAAGTTTTATTTTCATTAATATAAGCCTCAGGTAACTGTGGGCAGTTAGGGAACAGTCTCAAATATCTTGGAAAAACATGAATACCTTTTACTTGCCTTTAAACTGGTGATTTTGGTTAGTAAGAGATTTTTTTTCTCCTGTCTTGCAACAGAAAAAAATTTAACCAGTTGAGATAGAATCATAGAATGGTTTGGGTTGGAAGGGACCTTAAAATTCTTCTAGTTTCACCCCCCTGCCATGAGCAGGGAAACCTCCCTCTAGTTTCTCAGTTCCTCTTCCAGCCTGGCCTTAAACACCTCCAGGGAGAGGGAATCCACAACCTCTCTGGGCAAACCATAGTTCTAATCATTTCCTCAGCTTCACAATAAAGCTCTTTGCTCTGTTAAGAGCTATCAGTCATCTCTTTAAAATTATATTTATTAAAATATAATATTGTTGAAGTCAAAAAAAACCCAATTCTTAGTGCTCTGTGATGCCTAAAACATTTATCAGTTGAGCTTTAGAGGGCTTTCTCCACCCACATGGATTAGAAAAGTTGAAGATTTACAGAATTTAATACACTCTGAAGAATTAAACAGCCCTATGGAAGAGGCTCAGGTGGCACCAGGTGACTAAATCTTCTTAATTCTTTCAGCTTGGAGGCCAACTTGGTCGCAGCAGAGTGTCAAGTGCCATGCCTGGCACTACACAGCAGCAACCACCCAGAGGAACAACTCTTGTCATTGATCAGCTTTCAAGGCCCANTTCCAACCCCCCTGCCATAGGGAGGGACATCTCCCACTAGACCAGGCTGCTCAGTGCCTCATCCAGCCTGGCCTTAAACACCTCCAGGGGTTGAGGGGGCATCCACAGCCTCTCTGGGCAACCTCTTCCAGTGTCTCACCACCCTCACAGCAAAGAATTTCTTTCTTATATCTAGCGTGATAGAAGCTTGTGTTTGCATTGCTAAAATACCCTTTTTCATCCTCCTGCTGCCTCTTCCCTCTGTCTCCTACCTGCTGTTTTGCACATCTCACACAGAGCTTCACTCTCTAACCTGCTTGGTAGTTGGTGAGATGAGAAACTGGACAGAAAGCACAGCAATCCCTGTATTCCCCATTGCTTGGTTTTGCAGAGGTTCCATCAGCCAGGAGAAGTGAATTCCCAGGGTCTGAGTCCACAGGCTGGAATGTGCTGATGGAAAAATCAAATTTCTGGGAATCAAACTTCTTTTAGCTTTAATTAACTTTAATTCTTGCAGAATCATAGAGTTGGAAGGAACCTTTAAAGGCCATCTATTCCAATTAGCAGGGACATCCATCAGGTTGCTCAGAGCCTCATCCAACCTGGCTTTGAATGTCTTCAGGGATGGGGCCTCCACCTCCTCTCTGGAACACCTTTTGCAGTGTCTCACCACCCTCCTGGGGAAGAACAACTTCCTAATGTCTCATCTAACCCTAAATTTCAAACCATTGCCCCTTTGGCTTCGTGCCCTGACAAGCTGTCCCTCATCCCAGGCTTTCCTGGAGCACCTTCAGGTACTGGGAGGCTGCTGTGAGGTCTCCCTGCTGCCTTCTCTAGGCTAAACAGCCCCATTTTCTTCAGCCTGTCCTCATGGGGAGGTTCTTCAGCCCTTGGAGAATCCCTGTGACCTTCTCTGGACCCACTCCAAGAGGTCCTTCTTGTGCAGAGGGCTCCTCTTGTGAAGATTTGTGCCTACTTTGGTCTACAGAGGGTCTCATTTTGCCTGTGTTTCCTGATTTCTGGTGTTCCCTGTCCTATTGCTTATGGAAAGGAAGGTGTTAAAAGACTTTGGAAGGATGTAATACCTTTAAAAACAGGACTTATGTATGAGTAAGATTTTTTTTTTATCAAGTCTAATGCATCAGGCAGTTCCTACAAGTGTGTTTGTGCAGCTCCAGTACTGCTTGGAGCTTTGCAGCTTGTTAGGGCTCACTCTGCTGGACTAGGTCATAAAAACTGTTATTAAACAATTTTTTGTAGAAAAACACCTAAATACTGCATTTTCCTTTTTTTTACAGACTAGCACCCCTCAGAAGAGATACGTGACTCCCATGGATTTTGCTTCCCACAGAGGGACAGGACAAGGATTTTTACTAGGTGGGCAAAATAAGGATCCCTTGGAAGGCAAAAAACCAGCAAAATCCCATTATTTTGCTGGAGCAGCAACACAAGTGCATGTTTGTTTCATAGATTTTGTTTTAACCCCTATATAAATCCACCAAATGAGGCAACTTTTAATGTGAGAGGAATGATAAAAATTAAAAATCTGTGTTTTTAACACACATTCAAGCTCTCTTAAATGGAAGAATCAATATTGACGTGAAGCTTTTAACATGTGGTGTATTTAATTCCTTGCTCCTGAGGTATTTGGGTGCTTATACTCAGCTTTTATTTGTTCCTTAAGTTGAAATCATCATATAATTGGCATAATTATATAGTTCCATTGTGGTTTCCTTGCTCCTGAGGTATTTGGGTTCTTGTATCCAGTTTTTATTTCTTCCCTAAGTTTAAATCATCATATAATTGGCATAATTATATAAAAGGGGATGTAAAAATAAGGGAAGGTTAGTAAATATCAGCTGATAGAATTAAATTCTAGATAATGTTGGGGTGTGTTTGGGGTTCTACTGCAGCTAACCAGCACTATCTTATCTTTTCTAGGCTCACAGCAACCCCACAGACCCCTTCAGAGAAATCCTCTGGCCTCAATGAAGAGATTTCAGGTTGCTTCTTAACTCAATTTAGGAAGAAGGAGAAAACCCTCTGTGCTGAGGGGAAGAGTGAAGCTCCAGATTTGCCAAGTAGTGTCTTGTGTGGAGAGAAAAATAGGAACTTTGCAGTCCTCAGCATGCCTTCTTCTCAATTTGTCTGAGCAGGGGTTGGATAAAAAAGGAGAGCAGTGTGAAATAAATAGCTGAGGTGTCTGCTCTCTCTGCACAGTCAAGATGCTGCTGCTCCTGCTGCACTTTTCTCCTTTTTCTGTCTTTCATTCTGGAATTATTCTTCTCCCTGTGGAGGCAAATGAGTTCCATTTAGTCTTTGAAGTCCTGTTCCCACTTTTTCAGGTTCTATCCAAACCCCAGTCATATGTAAAATTTCTATTTTTAAAGAGGAACAGATCACATCTTCACTTTTTAACAGCTCTTTTAACATTTCTCCCTTTTCCAGCCTCTGATTTTTGCACTCTCTCTCTTGTAAACATTGCCTGTCCCTGCTTTTTTCTTCTTCCTGTAGATCTTCTTAAGATAGAATTAATTAATTGCTTCTATTTATACTGTCCTGGTAATTTGTTACTATGGGAACTGCTGGGACAAAATGTTTACAGGAAGGGATGTTTCCTCTGTTGGTCCAAACATCTTTGTATGGCTGTTCTTGATATTTCTTCTAAAACATGATCACTCCTTGATATCTCCTCTAAAACATGATCACTCCTTGATATTTCCCCTAAAACATGATCACTCCTTGAAATTTCCTCTAAAACAGGATCACTCCTTGATATCTCCTCTAAAACAGGATCACTCCTTGATTTTTCCTCTAAAACATGATCACTCCTTGATATTTCTTCTAAAGCAGGATCACTCCTTGATATTTCCCTTAAAACATGATCACTCCTTGATTTTTCCTCTAAAACATGATCTGTCCTTGATATTTCCCTTAAAACATGATCACTCCTTGATATTTCCCCTAAAACATGATCACTCCTTGAAATTTCCTCTAAAACAGGATCACTCCTTGATATCCCCTCTAAAACATGATCACTCCTTGATTTTTCCTCTAAAACATGATCACTCCTTGATATTTCCTTTAAAACGTGATCACTCCTTGATATTTCCCCTAAAACATTGCTTGATAATGTGCAAATTAATCACATTTTGAAATAGCTGAACCTTCAAAGCTTTAACATGAAAATAATTTGAAACTCTTTGTGTAGAAGATCCCAGAGGAGATAAGAATTGTGTCCTGCTTAGAGAACACACCCCTTAGTCAGGTCCCTGCCTCTTTGTTCTGTCTGAGTTTGCAGTCCTGGATTTTTCCTTCCAAGGAAAAGGGAAGGGAGGAGGAGAAAAGTTACAATTATGGAATAGTTTGGGTTGGAAGGGACCTTAAAAATCATCTAGGTCCAACCTCCCACTAGACCAGGTTGCTCAGTGCCTCATCCAGCCTGGCCTTAAACACCTCCAGGGATTGAGGGGGCATCTACAACCTCCCTCTTCCAGTGTCTCAACACCTTCACCATAAAGAATTTCTTATTTCCAACCTAAATCTCCCCTCTTCCTCTTTACATCCCTTATTCCTATTCCTGCGATCACTTATCTTATTAAAAATTCCTATTAAAGAGTTCAACTTCTTCCAATTCTGCATTTAAGAATATCATTACTTTCCTTGGGAACTAACACCATCTCTCACTTCTTTTTATGAACATTTGAGGATGAGTAATGCAAGGCAAAGCATTTGTAACCCTATATTTTGTATCTGTACCATTAATCAGATTTTTGGGCTTTTTTTTTAATTGTAAATGGTCATCAAGCACTGTATTCTTTTGAGTAAATGAAATAATTTTTAAATTACTTTTCCCCACATAGGTTTGTTTTTTTTTCCTACCTTGGCTACCCTAAGTTTGCTCACTGTTATTATGGCATCTGGGGGAGGAGAATGCTTTTGCTTTGGGGTTGCACATCAATTTAATGCAATTTAGGGTCAATTTAGTGCAGTTTCTTCAGAAATTTCTGGTCAAAGGTGGCATCATTTTCAAAATTTAATCTTCAGTGATGTGTCCAAAATCCACTTTTTCTCCCTCCCTACATAGAAGTGGGCAAGAACATGAAGGAATGATGGCAAAATGTATCCCTTAACCATCATATAGCAGGTTATGGCAACCCAGCTCTTGTGTTTTAGCCTAAATGGAAAGATTATGTGCCATTTTTGGTCCTTTAAGGGCAGAAGAAGTGGAAATCCCAAAGTGAAGAGCATTTCCTGAGGGCATGGTTGATCTCTGCAAAGCAATGGAGCTCAGACACCAAAAATGGAGAGAAGATCAGAGAAATGCACATCTGCTAAAGTGTGAAAGATCTCTTTACTAGAGCAGCTACAGAACACTCTCAGGTTTCAGAAAAGAAGAAAAAGGGATGACAAAATCACAGAGAAGATTGGAAGGGACCTTCAGTGATCATCTAAGACCTTCCCCCCCAAAGCAGTGTCACCTAGAGCAGGCTGGACAGGAACCCATCCAGGAGATTTAATATCTTCACAGAAGACTCCACTCTCTGGATGCTACTGTGAGTATTTTCATCACTTTTCCCTTTTTGGCTGTTTTTTTGGACACCTGACAGAATCATGGGTCATCTTCCAGCTTGATAATCAGTGTTGGATAGAGTTCTTCACACTGAATTTTTGGTTTTCTTATAGTTGTGGGTGATAATTCTCAATTTTCTTATTTCCTGCACATTTTTTGGACACCTGACAGAATCATGGGTCATCTTCCAACCTGGTAAATAGAGTTGGATAGAGTTCTTTGCTCTTGATTTTTATTTTTCTCATAGTTTTAGGTGATAATTCTCAATTTTCCTATTGCCTGCACATTTTTTTTGGACACCTGACAGAACCATGGGTCATTTTCCAACCTGATAATCAGTGTTGGTTAGGGTTCTTCACTCTTAATATTTATTTTTCTCATAGTTGTGGGTGATAATTCTCAATTTTCCTATTGCCTGCACCTTTTTTTTGGACACCTATGAGAACCATGGGTCATTTTCATCCCAATCACCAGTACTGAATAGAGTTCTTTGCTCCTACTTTTTATTTTTCTCTTATTTGTGGGTACTAATTCTCAATTTTCCTATTGCCTGCACCTTTTTTTTGGACACCTATGAGAACCATGGGTCATTTTCATCCCAATCACCAGTACTGAATAGAGTTCTTTGCTCCTACTTTTTATTTTTCTCTTATTTGTGGGTACTAATTCTCAATTTTCCTATTGCCTGCACCTTTTTTTTGGACACCTATGAGAACCATGGGTCATCTTCATCCCAATAACCAGTACTGAATAGAGTTCTTTGCTCCTAATTTTTATTTTTCTCTTATTTGTGGGTACTAATTCTCAATTTTCCTATTGCCTGCACATTTTTTGGACACCTGTCAGAATCATGGGTCATTTTCCAACCTGATAATCAGTGTTGTTTATGATTCTTCAGACTTGCTATTTATTTTTCTCATAGTTGTGGGTGATAATTCTCAATTTTCCTATTTCCTACACATCTAAATATCTGTGAAGCCTTCTTGTGTGCCAGAATGCTGTTGCTTTTGTACATCTAGGCATCTTTAGGGTCATGATTTAATGAATTGTGCCCTGTACTTGCTTGGACATGGTCCTGAAGCTCAGAAGAAGGTTCCCAGAGAACTGGGCGAGATGTTTGCTTTGGTGTGTTTCTGCTTCATCTTTGTTTGGGTTGTGGTGATGATGAGTGGAGGTGTGGCTCTTAAAATGCCCCTTTTATTCATGCTTTGTGCTTTCTGCCTTTCTTCACATGATTTCATTAAACTTGGTGGAGTTCAGAGAGGAGGAGCCCTTGTAGGAGCTCTCCAGAACACAGAATCTCCACCTTGGGGTGGGTTGTGACCATCCCAACATGGGAGTGTGCTTTTTCCTTGACATGATTGATCACAGGGAAGAGGTTTGGTGTCATGATGACAACATCAGGTTACCCAAATTGCTTTGCCACGGCAGGCTGTGCTCTGGGTGAATGGGTGGTGACCTCCTGTGTTGCAAGATGTGTTGGCATCATCCTGGCATGGAGGATTTTGGTTTCTTTCTTGCTTTTGTATCCCATTGGGGATAATTAATTCATGTAAAGCTTCATGAGGACAAGAGGTCTAGAATGATGACAAGTCTGTCTTGTAATCAGACTTCAGAGATTCTACACCTCTCACTTCTTTCTTGTGTTTCTTCTGCTTTTGGTTCCAGTGTAGCTGCTGCCTTTTCTTTGCAGCATCACCACTGCCAGCTGCTGGCAGGAGTTTGCTGTTTGTCTTTCTCTGTCCCTAGATGTTCTCCTTGTGACTTTTTACCCTCTCCCTGCTCTTTCCCTGGTTTTCACTTCTTTGTTTGTTTGTTTTTTCCCCACAGAAGTTGCCAAGGTTAGAAACACCATTTTTTTGACTCAGAATCACAACCAACCACTTCCTCTAATCATCATCATCTCCATGAAGGCAACAGGCTGCAGGGTTAATTATAAGGAAGAGAGTCTAATTACCCAACTGATCTTCATGTTATGAAGACAAAAGGTGAGCCTCTAAGCCCAGTAGCTTTGCTTCTTTCCTGTGATGTCTCCTGAACAAAAGAATCATAGAATGGTTTGGGTTGGAAGGGACCTAAAGATCATTTAGTTTTAACTTTCTTGCCATGGATAGGGGCACCTCCACTACACCAGGCTGCTCAGTGCCTCATCCAACCTGGCCTTAAACACCTGCAGGGATTGAGGGGGCATCCACAGCCTCTCTGTGCAACCTCTTCCAGTGTCTCACCACCCTCACAGCAAAGAATTTCTTTCTTCTCTCCAGCCTGAATCTCCCCTCTTCCAGTTTACATCATTATTTCTAGAGGGGGACTGATGGCTACATCCCCTGCCTTATTTTATTTCATTTTTTTGCAAGACAAGTTTATTTATCTTCTACTTTCTGCCACGAAGCATTCTAGGAGCAGCAAGGGTAGCAAAGTTCATTCCCAACTGTTTACCGTGCAGAAGAATGTGAGAGTCAGCAGTTATGATCAGTCATTTGCTGATATAAACGTGGAAANCTAAAGGTGACAGCACACCCTACAGCCTGAGTCAGTGTCACCTCCAGCACCCAAGCACCTTTTCTATTTCAGCTGTGGGGAGACCTAAAGGTGACAGCACACCATACATCCTGTATCAGTGACACCTCATCCCCTCAGAGCCTTATAGAATCATAGAATAGTTTGGGTTGGAAGGGACCTTAAAGATAATTGAGTTCCAACCCCCCTGCAACCCCAACTCCATCAGCCTGTCCTTCCAGCAGAGGATCTCCAGCTCTTTGAGCATGTTCACAGCACTCCTCTGGACCTGCTCCAACAGCTGCATGTCCTTAAGTTTTGGGGCCAGGAGCTGGATGCACCATTGCAGGTGGGATCTTGGGCATCTTTTTGGAGAAGACCTGTCAGAACACTGAGAATCTGAAAAAGGGATGTTGAGAAAACCAATCCTTCTCCAACCAGCTAAATACTGTTTGGGTTTTTTTAGCTCTTGAGGGTGGTTTACCTCTTTTATTTCCTTCTGCATTACCAAAGAGGAATTTTGAGGAACTTCCTCACTCTCCACTTGAGTCACAGGAGCCAAGTGAGAGCAGGGAAATGGCACCGTTCCCAGAAACTGCTCTGTCCTCACAAAGCACAAAGCTCTCTGCCTGCAGGGAGTTGTTATTGTGTGCGGTTTTTTTCTTTTTTTTTTTTATATCTTTGTTTATTTTGCTGGCAGGAAGCTGAGTCCCAGGACCCAGTGGCAGCTCCGCCTCTTGCCCTGCTGTCCCTCCTCACTCTGGGCAGGGCCAGTGGAGGGTTCCTGGGTTTAGGGATCAAGGCTGAGAGAGAGGGAGAGAGCAGGAAAGCTGGAAGGTTGGAGATGGAGGTGGTGCAGGAAGCTGTGGGGGGACCCCAGCTGCTGTATTTAGGGGCTGGGGTGGTCACTCTGCTGATGACAGTGCTGGCCATCTTCTCCCTCTCCTCCCTGAAGAACTACTGCAGGCAGTGGTGGGTGCTGAAGCCAGTCCCAGGAGTCAGCCCCTGCCTTCCTGTGCTGGGAAATGCTCTGCTCTTGGAACGGGATGGACAAGGTAAGGAAAGCCCACCATGGCTGGGAGGTCCCTGCATAGGATTTTGCTGGGTGGGACTGCACTGGGGAAGTGTTCGGGTGCTGGAGCTGTCACTGATGAAGGTTGTAGGTTGTGCTGTCACCTTTAGGTTTTCCTACAGCTGAAGGGAAAGGTGCTTGGATGCTGGAGCTGTCATTGATGCAGGTTGTAGGGTGTGCTGTCACCTTTAGCATCATAGAATGGTTTGGGTTGGAAGGGACCTTAAAGATCATCTAATTCCAACCCCCCTGCCATGGGCAGGGACATCTCCCACCACACCAGGTTGCTCAGTGCCTTGTCCAGCCTGGCCTTAAACACCTCCAGGGATTGAGGGAGCATCCACAGCCTTTCTGGGCAACCTCTTCCAGTGTCTCACCACCCTCACAGCAAAGAATTTCTTTCTTATCTCCAGCCTGAATCTCCCCTCTTCCAATTTACATCCATTATTCCTAGTCCTGCCATCACATATCCTATTAAAAAGTCCTACCCCAGCCTTTCTGTAGCCCCCTTCAGGGAGTGAGAAGCTTCTCTGTGGACCCCTCTGAGCCTTCTCTTTGTCATTGACCTTGATCTTAAGAGAAGAGAGAGAGTAGCACAGCTCTTACAAGAGTCTCATCTTCACCCTCCAGCAGATACAAATCACCCTGTGGCATCTCCCCCCATTCCCTGCCTTGTTCCCTCTTCCAATTTACATCCATTACTCCTAGTCCTGCTATCCCATATCCTATTGAAAATTCCTACCCCAGCCTTTCTGTAGCCCCCTTCAGGTATTGAGAAGCTCCTCTGAGGTCCCTCCTGAGCCTTCTCTTTTCCAGCCTCAGCAACCCCAACTCCTTCAGCCTGTCCTCAGAAGGGAGGTGCTTCAGCCCTCTCAGCATCTTGGTGTCCTCCTCTGGACCTGCTCCAACAGCTCAATGTCCTTCTTCTGTTGAGAGCTCCAGACCTGGACACAGTAACTCCAGGTGGGACCTCACCAGAAGGTCTTTAGGTCTTCCTGCAAGTGTAAGAAAGGAGTGAGGAGTGAGCAGTCAAGAAGAGGAGTTGTGTAACATGGCATCTTTGTCAGTGTGATGGAGGTTCTATCTGAGAATGGCTTCCAGATGGGATTTCTGGGTTGAGACCCATTTCCAGCAGCTGTGGAGGTGGAGCAGGAAGGCTGTGCAGTTTGTCTCAGTGTCAGGGAGTTGTGCTGCTGTTGGGAAACACTGTGTCCCAACAAACTGCTCTGTCCCTTTGTGCCCCCCAGCTGCAATATAAACAAACCTCTCGGCCTGCCAGGGGAAAAAAAAATTGCTCTTTTAAACACTCCCCCAAGTGAGCATGTGCTAGGGACTTCAGTGTGTTTGCTGGGTGGATTTAGGAGTTAGCCCTGCCTTAGATTTGGGGTCAGATGGAAAAGAATTCTATAATTTATTTCTAATAGGTCTTCGTGATGCTCAAGCCCAGCTTTTAACCCATTAACTTGTGTCTCTCAGCATCTCCTTTATTAAATACCTCCAGGGGTGGTGGTTTAACTGTTTCCCTTGGCTGCTTGTTCCAAGGTTTGAGAACCCTCAATCCCTAAATTTTTTCTCTCTCTAAATTTTTTCTCTCTCTCCAAATATTTTTTCTCTCTCCAAATATTTTCTCTCTCTAAATT